>JARHVA010002704.1:207500-410000 GCA_037957365.1 Torreya grandis | reverse complement strand
CAAATGTAATTCTCCCTCTTAAGCATGTGTGTGGAATTTTCATTCTAAAACTATATTTCCCTTATCACATTTTTAATCCTTGATATAAGTAATGTTCTAGTATATTAACCTTTTAGATGTTTCAAATATTCAATTCAATAATGTAATAAATTGTGATATCTTAGAATATAAAGTACTCACTAATTTGAAAGTTTCTTGATTAAAATGATAGGTGATGTAATTAGATCATAACCTTTATATATAGAGAGATATCTTGATTTTGAATCAGGACCTAGTGGTGCATAAAAATACCATAATAGAATAAACATTAGGGGCTAAAAAAAATAGTCACAAAGCTAAATGTATAAAATTGATCAAAAGAAAAGTATAAACACTTGCATCATATTTAGACACTTACATCAACACAAGATTCCAACACATATAAATGTATCCAAAGGATAAAAATATAAAGATACCATAAAACATAGGAAAGTATCATTGGAATACATTAGATAAAATACAATTTAACAACATACAAACTCAAAATGGGCAGATAAAGAAAGTGAAATAAGATGGAACTGAATAGGTCCATGTGAAACCATGCCACTAGATATCCAAATCTTAGTCAATATGCCTATAATTGTAAAAGCTATGAAAACATGCTATTAATTTTTTCTTGTATTATTTTTTTCTTGTATAAAATATGGGTATTTATGCCCCCCCCCCCCACTCCCCTCCCCACTTAATATAGTAATGCATAAAACTAAAATTACTTGTTTAAAGGAAAACAAAATGTGTACCTTGGTGTGTACAACACACCTTATCTTTGTTTGATTTTTCTTTGAACATTTTTGCTTAAATGTTTACCTAAAACCAGAAAATTTTCAAAAATTAATCAATTCATATAATTTTGATGCAGAGGATAACACAATAATCTCACTTAACCTTGTTTCACATATACTTCTTTACTAAGAGTTATAGGTTCACATGTACACTAGTGGTTATTATATTTAATGATTGATTGAATGGTTATAAACACCTTATCCATGATCTTAATGTTATCATTATACTTCTTTTTCCATTGTCAACACTATTAATCACTCCTCTCTTAACCTACATAACTCTGTCTGCTTCATATACAGTCTTTATAGCCTTGTTTTAAGGTGTTTTCACCTTGTATGGTTATGTACAAACTTAATTTGAGAAATTAATGCCCAAATAAGATACCATATACCATTTAATTTCTGTATATAAATTTTCATCTCTTGTTTCTACCTTTAAGTCACTTTACTTGCTTTCTTTTGGTCACTATTAGGCCTAATTAGGCCTATTATGCCCCAAACTACACACAGATGCCTATAAAATGTATGGAATCGTACCCAATAATTTAAAAACCATAAAAATATATTCAATTGAATTTATTTATAGTGAATTACAAATTTTTATTGAATTTCATCAATGGAAATGTTTTCTACACATGTTTTCCTTCCAAAACCCTAGTTCAAGATTGGTAAGGGTCTGTAAGACCTGAGAGCACACAATTTATTTTTACACATTTAAAATAGGGTTTAAAATCTCTATAAGAGTTTTTTATGGCATATAAAACCTAGGGGAACCTTTTCCAAGCATTGGTTTTTCCCCTACACTTCTCTATTCAATATTTTAATAAATTATTTGGTCTCTTTGCATACATAGACACAATCTGTAGGCTTATAAAAATGTTTTCTTGAGGATTAAGAATTATCCAAAGTATTTTAAGCTCTATAAAATTTCTATATGTATTGAAAAAATCCCATATACCCTATATAATTAGTACTAAATCATCTTGATACCTATATCAAACACTTTTTTTATACTATATTCTTGTCTATCTTGAACAAGCATAGTCTCAACAAGAGCATATGGATTTATATGTAAAATATTGAAATAAAATAAAATAACAAGAAGAAATAAAATCATAAATAATTATATAAAATCACCAATACCAAGTTAGGGATTATAATCACCTTTTTGTGAATCTTCTTTCATTTTGACAATTAAAACATAGTCTTTCTCCATTGGTATACACATGAAAATAGGGTGAAAACCTTTTTAACCAAGCTTAATTTTCTTATTTAATTATTTATTAGGACTATATCCCTTCAAAATTATAATAAATATGAAAAAAATCATATGAAAAACTAAATAAAAACCAAAATTTACATGCTTTATATCAAATCTAACTACTCTAACTACCTTCCAATGGTCACTAATAAGTAAAAAAAACATCTTGCACAATGATCAAGGTTGATTTTACATACAAGGATAACTTATTATTATGTATATGGATCCATGGTTCCTTTATTTATGTTTAATAATCACTTCAAATCTTAATGACCTCTTGATAACCTCCTACAACACCTTTTCTAAGCTAAAATATTAAAAAAATTAATTTTGCCAAAAAGGCAAGAAAACACCAATTTGAATTTATAACCTTCCTAAACACTTGAAAACCATTAAAAGGTGTATTTTTAGAATAATAAAACATTTATAATCATCCTAAACATTCTTATTGACCCCTATTTACTTGATCTAAGAAAAAAAATCAAACAACATAAAACTTGTCATCCACATAGGATGCTCCACCATCATACTATTGGGGTGTGAAAGAAAATTTCCATGAAAGTTTTGAAAACTATTTCTAATCTCCTCCTTAACATATCTTAATCACATTCACTTCTAATTTAACAATGATACACCCTCTTGGATACCAAGGTCTATGAGTAGCACATATACCTCCTTGTGTTTGGACCAACATCACTTTTCTTTCTCCTTTGAGGTTGACTTCTTATACACTAAACTCCAACTTGGTCATCTTCAAAACCTGGTTATTCTCTTAAAACTAACCTACACATGAAACACATAATTCAATGAAAATAACCTCCCACTTGTCTTCTTGGAAACTAGTCTCTTATTCTTTCATGTTTGGCTTGTCTATGTTTGGGTTTATTACTTGTGGGTGTATTGCTAGTTGTTTTATCTTCTCTCCTAAAAATCTCTCAACCTTTATAGTCTCATTGTTCTCTTCTTATTTTTGTGCACTCTTTACTTGCTCATTGCCCTCTCTTTCCATAGCTAATTCTCTAAACATACCCACCTTCTCAAAAAAATGTTCTAGAGATTCCTTGTTTTGTATGAGAGACAAATGATATGACAAATTTATAAACAACCTTTCTAAGTGATCATTGGATAAAAACTCACCTTGATAATTTGAGTATAACATCTCCTTATTTTTTTCCTCCAATTCCTCAAAATGTTTCTAAAATACTACATCCTCTTCCTTCATTATCTTAGCAACTTGTACCACTTTGTCTCCTTCTTGGCAATTGCTTTCAACTATCATACTTCTATTATCACTACTATTACTAACTTCTTTGGGCAGGTACTCTTCTCCAAACATCATAACACTGCCTAGTGTCTCTTTCTAGAAATTATATTTCAATGGTTTTAATGCATCCTTGAAGCCATCCTTATTAATATTATAGGAGTTAACTCTCCTATCATGAAAATTTCTCCTATAATATTACCATGGTCTCCCAAGAATGATGTGGAAAACATCAATGGGATCAACATCACATAATATTCTATCCATGTATCCTTCTATCTGCAAGTTTACATAAAATTATTCATTCAATAGGACTTGGTTACTATTTTGAATCCAAGAAACCTTGTATGGAATTTGATGCTTGCTTCTTTCTAATCCTAGTTTAGACACCATCAAAGAAGACACTAAGTTATATATACTACCATTATTCGTTATAACTTTGTAGCACTTAGCTTTGCTCTTGCACATGGTTCTAAATAATGTTTTCCTTTGTGGTGGTTCTCTCTCCTCATGGCTGGTGTTTAAGATAACTCTCTTCATTAACAAGATCTCCCCTATTTTAGGTTCTTCCACATAGTTATGAAATGCATTTACAATCTCATCTTCTTTTTGCACCACCTAGTTTATACTCTCACTCAAAGAGATACCTATTTGGACATCTTTAGGACACTCATATGACCTATGACCTATAAATTTGTTGCATTTGAAGCTCTTTCCCTCAAATAATAAATTACCTCTTCCTCTACCATATGATCTTACACCTCTATTTCTATAACCACCTTTGTTTCATGTAATTTAAATCTTTGAGCTACTACCCACTTCTTTACTTTGACCTCACCATTGATTTCTATTGCTTAGATAACTTCTTCCTTCTTGTTGGCATCTACCTATATGTTTTTTACCACCTCTACCTATATTTAGTTGACTTTGTCTCCTTGAAAACTTATCTTCAGACCTCAAGGTAGATTGGTAGGCCTCCTCAACTATCATAGGTATCAATATACTTATCTCATCTTGAATGACAAACTTCAAGCCACTCATGTACCTAAAACCTTCTCAGCATCCTCTTTAATGTGTCTTGCTCAAAGGGTCAACTTGTAGAATTCCTCCATGCACTCTTGTAATATCATATATTTATATCTCAAGTTTTGTATCCTTCTAAATAAGTGGGTTTGATATTACTTAGGCATGAATTTTCCTTTCATCTTGGCCACCATTTTATCCCATGACCTTATCTTATCCTTGCCTCTTCTTCTCTCTTCATGTATACCATCCCACCACATAGATGCATAACCCTTAAACCTTATTACTATAAATTTGACCTTATTTATCTCATTAAAATCTTCATAATCAAAGTATTTATCCATGTTTGTGATTCAATCAACCAATTCCTCCATATTAAGACTGGCCTCATACATGGGCACCTCCATCTTTAGATTTGAAGTTACATCAATAAATGATCTTATGAATCTTTATTAAACTCTTCCTTCATATCCTTACTCTATTTATTCTTCATGTGGAATGTCATCTTCTCTCTCACCTATGTTCATCTCTCTTCTTTGATCTAACTCTATGGATTGCAAACTTGCCTGCAGTTTCCACTACTAAAGCATCCATTACTTGTGACCTCCTTTGGGTTGTTGTTGTTCCTCATCATCTACCTTCATTCATGTCTTTATACCTTGCCAATATCTCCTAATATCTGATACCAAATTATGTAGAAGATAACACAAAAATCTCTCACTTAACCTTGCTTCATCGTACACTTCTTTACTAAGAGTTATAGGTTCACATGTACAGTAGTGGTTGTTGTATTTAATGATTGATTGAATGGTTATAAACACCTTATCCATTATATAAATGGTATCATTATAACTATTTTTCCATTTTAAACACTCTTCATCACTCCTCTCTTAACCTACACAACTTTGCCTATTTCATACATAGTCTTTGTAGCCTTTTTTAAGGCTTTTTCACCTTGTACGGTTATGTACATATGTAATTTGAGAAAATAATTCATAATTTGGATACCCTATATTTTTTAATTACCTTATAAAAAGTTTAATCTCCTATTTATACCTTTAATTCACTTTAATTTCCTTCTTTTGGTCATTGTTAGGCCTAATTAGGCCTATTCTACCCCAAACTACACAAAGATGCCTAAAAAATGTATGAAACCATATACAATAATTTCAAAACCACCAAAATATCTTCACTTGGATTGAGTTCTAAATAATTATTTTTTATTATTTACTTTCATAATTGGAAATGTTTTCTACACATGTTTTCCATCCAAAACCCTTTTTCAAGGTTGACAGGGGTCTCCAGGACTTGAGAGCATGTAGTTTGCCTTTACACATTTCAAATAGGGTTTAAAATCTATATATGAGTTTTTTTTATGAAATATATAACCTAGGGCCACCTTTTAAAATAATTTATTTTTCCCCTACACTTATTTTTTCAACCTTTTAAGAAAGCATTTGGTTTCTCTATGTATGTAGACATAGTCTGTAGGCTTATGCAAATGTTGTCTTGAGGTTTAAGACTTCTCTAGAGGATTTTAAAATTTCTCATAGTTTTATATGGATCATAATAATACCACATACCCTATATAATTAGTACTCAGTCATCTTGATACCTGTGTCAAACACTTTTTATGTACTCTATTCTTGTCTATCTTGAACAAGCATAGTCTCAACAAGAGCATATAGATTTATCTATAAAATATTGAAAGAAAAGAAAGTAACAAGAAAAAATACACTCATAAAGTATGATATAAACTCACTAATATTGATTCAGGCATTAGAAGCACCTTTTTGTTAATATTCTTTCATTTTGATAATCAAAACATAGTCTTTCTCCATTGGTATACATAGGGAAACAGGCTACAGACCCTTTAAACCAAGATTACTATTGCCACAGTGGATTGCACCCAGGGCAGGATGCCTAGCTCCCACCCTTCCACATGCAACAATGGAAACTCCCCTCTCACCTGTGGGACCGACGAAGCTAGAGGGGAGAGTCTCTAGATAAGGGCTGGCTCCCTCTGATGTATCTTTTAGGCCCTAGTTTCTCCTATTGCTAACAAACAAATGTAAAAAAGGGGGGTGGAAAGGGAGAGAGAGATGCTGAAAATAGAACCTAAGCCTAAAAATGAAAAGGTGATACACCAAAAAAGCTGACCTAGCTAGCCTGATCATACACTTTTCACCAAGAAGAAACAACCATACACTTCATCTAACATGGGAAACTCTTCTATTTCAATGAGTCAGGGGTTCGTAGAGATATAGGGAAGAAGGAACTAGCAAACGTGTTCTGAGACACACTTTGATAGCCTATTCACATGTGCCTATATTCTTGCTGTAGACACTTTTGGTAGACCTGCAGAAAAGAGACTTCACAATGCACTGGACATGCTGTAATCGATCTATGAAAAGCATGAAAGACAATTACTTAACACAAAAGAAGAACATAGACATATACTTTAAAGTGTAAGTCTAGATAGAGGTAAAAATGTTAAGTCTTGATTCAAGGTAAAATCTGGCAGAGCTCTACCTTACAAGCCCTGAGAGATTTTTGGGAAGAGTTTTGCCTTAAGGCTGAGAGAATGGATCTTTTCTCAAATGAGAAGCTTTACAATATATAGAGAGAGGAAAAGAACTTGCTGATTTTTAGGAAATACTTTGGCACTCTTTTTGCAAGATGGCCCATGTGCACTCTGAGCCTTGGGAAGAGGGAGCCATTTGATTGTCAGTTCTTGCTTTGACTTAGGCATTCCACATTAATGTGAAAAACATGGTTGCACCTCTTTTCTACAAACAAACTGCTCTCTTCCTACAAATAGACTATGGTTTGTCCCCTCGTAAATTCCAAATGGAGAAAGCAAGCCGCACCACTCACTATTTGAGCTGTTTGATGACCATCTAGCAATAACTCACCTTTCCTTGCCACTTAGACTGCTTTGTCTTTTCCTACACTTCATCTTCCTCCTTGCCTTGTCTCTTCCTAGCTCCTTCAGCCCTCAGGGGCTATCTTCTAGTGGGTCACTACATTCCTTGGGCTCTCACTGCTTGCCTTGGCCATTTTCTGTCGATTCTAGTGAGTGACACGTGGTGCATTCCACTGTAAAATGGGTAGGACACATGGCAGCATCCACTTGACTCATGGAAGCTTTAGGCACCATTTGAAGGTCCTACAGAAGAGGACATGTATTGGCTTCTGCTTTCTTTAGAAATTTGTCTGAGGCCCACCACAGTTCTCATGGGACAAAAGAGAGAGACTGCAGAGGGTGACACTTGTCAGCTTCCACCGAGCCTTATAGGGGACACATGGTATGTTTTTCTACTCCTAAAAAATCATGTTAAATCCTTCCATAATTGCCACTTGGCACCTTCCATGCTCTAGCTTTCCTAGTGTAAAATTGACATTCACAAGCCTGTCACAGTTTGAAAACCAATGGCTAGTCTATCTTCTTAAAGTTGACAGCTTCCGAGATGTCACCATCCTTGGAAAATTCCTTCGGGCCTTTTCCTTTGGCTTTTTGATTTGGCCTTTTCCCTATGGGCTTTTTTTGTGGACTTTTTTCTCATGATCTTTCTTGCTTTAGGCTTTTTCCTTCAGATAAAAAGTTTGCAAGAATTGCCTTGTGACTTTGCCTTCAAAATTTTCCTCTCAGGCTTTTTGCTCATGGTTTCCTCAAATTCCTTCAAACTTTTTGTCTGAAGGAAATGCTTCAGACAAAAGTCTGAAAGAATTCATGACTTTGCCTTAACAAAATTTTGAAAGATCTTAACCAGTTCTTTGTGGCCTCTTTAAAGTGCTCCCTTCCCTCCACAAGGGCACTTGTCCTTCAGGAGGCTTGAACCTTTGATTGAACCACTTCTTTGAACCAACCATTGAACCAATTCATTGAATTGATTCAATAGTTCAAGCATTTGTTGAACTGAAGCTTTGAACTAAGCATTGAACCGAGCTCGTTGAACCAACCGTTGAACCCTTTGATTGAACCAAAACCCGCTGAACCAAGCATTAAAACTTTGTCGATTTAACCAAGCATTGAACTTTGCTGATGAACTGAGGTGTTGAACCAAGGCATTAAACCAGTTCAATGGTTCAATGGTTTAAAGGTTCAAAGGTGCTAACTTTTGGAAAGATGATGTCATTGAACCACTCTTCCAACCTTAAGGAAAAGTGTCTTTGAACCATTTTATCTCTCTTTCCTTATGAATTTCTTCAAACAAGAGTCTGAAGAAGCTTTGTAAAACCTTGCACTCTCTGAATTAGTTCTTCATCTATTGAAAGACTACACCTGTAGAGTCCGTAGAAATTGCAAGACTCATGTAAAATCAAAAGTACTAGCTCAGAATAGCATAAAAAAGAAGGGGGGCCAATTTTTTAGCCTGTTGGGCAAAAAATGGTCAACAAATTGGTGACTCCCAGGGGAAGCATGCCTGCTATGCTTAGAAAGCAGTTGCCTTGTAGTCCATTGGGCACGGAGTTAGAATACAGCTTTGAATAAAATTTAGCAATAGCCCCAAAGATCCAAGAATCAAACATGAAGCTTTTTACCCCAGACACAAGGGAAAGCACACACAAGAATAAAAACACTACTTATGCAAACTACACTTAGGGAAAGTAGGAAAAGAAACTAAAAGCAAACTACTATATACAGCTAACTAATAATATTTTCCTCCCTCTTGGATCAAAGGGAAAACTTCTTAAGTACCCTTCCTAGAAAGAAGACTTATGGTGCTAGATAAGTGGCTAAATGAAATAGAGAGTTGGTAACCCACTACTCTTCCTTGCCACCTAGGTTGGCTTGTATCTGAGTGGATTAGATTCAAACATGCTTCCAACATATACATACTATGTTTGTTCTTGGAAGCTTGTTGAATGTTGGTCCTTCATGATAGTGTATCTCATCAAGAAATCAATTGTTGTTGGCTCATCACCATAAGCCCTTTGTTGTGCATGATCCCTTTGCATTGTATCATGGTTTGACCCATTTCCTTTTGCTTCATTGGAGATCCTGTCAAACTCATCCTTTACTCTCTCATGGCCTTCTTGAAGAAGGGTGACTGTGGTGATGTCTGAAATGGAATCACAAATTCATTTTTCATCCCACAGAACATTGCTACTTTGTTCAAAGTTTTCTTCTTCAAGGCTTTCCTCAAGGAAGACAAACCTCTCCTTTTCCTCCTCAAAGATCAGGATCTCTAGATGTTCAAAGATATCCTCTTGATCCTCCTCTAACTCAAGCTCCTCAGCATAGTCATCCTCCTCATCAAAGCAACAAAGAAGCTCATCAAACAAAGGGGGAAAGAGCTCACCATTCTTATGTTCCTCCTTGTATTGCTAGAACATTTGCATGTATGTGTGACCTGATTCTTCTCCATTATCGATAATGTCTTCACAAGGAGCATCGATGATGATTTCTTCTTTGTCATCACTCATGATAGCCTCCTGAAGAGATACAAATTAGATCTTTTTCTCCTCACTCGCCTCATGCAAAAAAAGATCCTCCTTGAGAAGGGGTGAAGTGGAAAAACCATGTGGAAGGGGAGGTAGTCCTTGAGCTAGAATCAAATGATTCTCCTCCTTCCATTTGGTTAGCACTTCATCTATATCAGGTGTGGCCTGATAGCTCTCTTGGGGGTGTGTAGATGTGATGTGTTTAGACATGGAATTTGTGATTGGGTCTAAACCATCCATCATACATTGGCTAAGGAATCTATCTCTGGATTCCAACTCTGTAATTCTCTTGGCTGTCTTTTTGGAAGAGCCTTTCTTGGAGATCATAGGAATCATGGGTAGGAGCAGCTTTATCTTCTTCAAGGTTTTGAGCAAAACCTTTCTTCTCCTCTTTCTTGCCCCATGATTCCACTATTTCCTTCTAGGTCAAGATCGTGCCATCAAGGTGAGAGACCTCAGAATTGGAATTTTTCATTTTTGTTGAAGGGCAACTAAGAGGGCTCCTTGAGGTGATTCCATAAAAACCCTGAGCTTGATTAAATTCATATGAAGGAATATAAGGCCCATGATTTTGTGTAAAGGAATTATACATATAAAAGGTGATTTCTTGATGGCACCAGGCTGCTTAACCAGTTGATTCAACTCGGAGTCACCATTGGTGTTGATGCAAAATCCTCCAAAGGATGGTCGGTTAAAGAACACACCAAAAATTCTTCAACTCTTTGGACATAACTTGTCCTAGTTGGTCCCACCAGGCATGCCAAAAATTGTTGATGTAGTGGATTGTACTTGGGACAAGACGCCTAGCTCCCACCCATCCACACACAACAATGGAAATTCCCCTCTTACCTGTGGGACCAGTGAAGTTGGAGGGGATAGTCTCTAGATAAGGGCTATCTCCCTTTGATGTATCTTTTAGGCCCTAGTTTCTCCTAATACTAACAAACAAATGTAAAAAAGGGGGGTGAAAAGGGAGAGAGAGATGCTGAAAATAGAACCTAAGCCTAAAAATGAAAAGGTGATACACCAAAAAAGTTGACCCACCCAGCCCAAACATACACTTTTCATTAGGAAGAAATGCCCATACACTTCATATAATGTGGGAAACTCTTCTATTTTAGTGAGTCAGGGGTCCATAGAGATACAAGGAGGAAGGAACTAGCAAATGTGTTCTAAGACACACTTTGACAACCTAATCACATGCACCTATATTCTTGTTGTAGACACTTCTGGCAGACCTGTAGAAAAGAGACTTCACAAGGCACTGGACATGTTGTAATCGATCTATGAAAAGCATGAAAGATAATGACTTAACACAAAAGAATAACATAGACATATACTTTAAAGTGCAAGTCCAACTAGAGGTAAAAATGATAAATCCTGATTCAAGGTAAAATCTGGCAAAGCTCTGCCTTACAAGCCCCAAGAGATTTTTGGGTAGAGTTTTGTCTTAAGGTTGAGAGAATGGATCTTTTCTCAAATGAGAATATTTATAATATATATAGAGAGGAAAATAACTTGGCAATTTCTAGGAAAGACTTTGGCATTCCTTTTGCAAGCTGGTCTATGTGCGCTCTGAGCCTTGGGAAGAGGGAGCCGTTTGATTGTCAGTTCCTACTTTGACTTAGGCGTTCCACATTAATGTGAAAAACATGGCCACACCTCTTTTTTGCAAAAATACTACTCTCTTTCTGCAAATATACTATGGTTTGTACCCTCATAAATTCCAAATGGAGAAAGCAGGCCGTGTCACTCACTATTTGCACCATTTGATGACCATCTAGCAATAAATCACCTCTCCTTGCCACTTGGATTGATTTGTCTTTTCCTGCACTTCATCTTCCTCCTTGCCTTGTCTCTTCCTAGCTCTTTCATCCCTTGAGGGCTATCTTCTAGTGGGTCACTATGTTCTTTGGGCTCTCACTACTTGCCTTGGCCATTTTCTATCGATTCTAGTGAGTGACACGTGGCGCATTCCAATGTAAAATGGGTAGGACATGTGGCAGCATCCACTTCACTCATGGAAGCTTTAGGCACCCTTTGAAGGTCCTATAGAAGAGGACATGTATCATTTTCCACTTTTTTTAGCAATTCATTCGAGGCCCACTATAGTTCTCATGGGACAAAAGAGAGAGACTGCGGAGGCTAACACTTGTCATCTTTCACCGAGCCTTACAAGGGACACATGGCACATTCCACTACTCCTAAAAAATCATGTCAAAGCCTTCCATAGTTGCCACTTGGTGCCTTCCATGCTTTATCTTTCTTGGTGTAAAATTGACGTTCACAGGGCCATCATAGTTTGAAAACCAATGACTAGTCTATCTTCTTAAAGTTGACAGCTTTTGGGATGTCACCGACCTTGGCAAATTCATTCAGGCCTTTTCTTCCAACTTTTTGCTTTGGCCTTTTCCCCATGGGCTTTTTCTGTGGGCTTTTTTCCCATGGGCTTTCTTGCTTCAGGATTTTTCCCATGAACAAAAACTCCACAAGAATTGCCTTATGACTTTGCCTTTGGAAATTTCCTCTCAAGATTTTTGCTTGTAGTTTCCTTGAATTCCTTCAGACTTTTTGTCCGAAGGAAATCCTTCAGACAAAAGTCTAAAGAATTCATGACTTTGCCTTAAATTTTTTTTGAAAGATCTTAGCCACTTCTTTGTGGCCTCTTTGAAGTGCTCCCTACCCTCCGCAAGGGATCTTGAACCCAAAACTACCCTCTGCAAGGGCACTTGTCCTTCGGGAGGCTTGAACCTTTGATTTAGCTTCTCCTTTGAACCAACCATTGAACTAATTCATTAAACTAGTTCAATGGTTCAAGCATTTTTTGAACCGAAGCTTTGAACTGAGCATTGAACTGAGCTTGTTGAATCGACCGTTGAACCCTTCGATTGAACCAAAAGCCGTTGAATCGCGCCGATTGAACCAAGCGCTAAACTTTTGCCAATTGAACCAAGCATTTAACTTTGCTGATGAACCGAGGTGTTGAAATGAGGCATTAAACCAAGGCATTGAACTAGTTCAATGGTTTAATGGTTCAAAGGTTCAAAGGTGCTAACTTTTGGAAAGATGATGTCATTGAACCACTCTTCCAACCTTAAGGAAAAGTGTCTTTGAACCATTTTAGCTCTCTTTCCTTATGAATTTCTTTGAACAATAGTCTAAAGAATCTTTTTAAAACCTTGCACTCTCTAAACTGGTTCTTCATCTGCTGAAAGACTACACCTACAGAGTCTATAGAAATTGCAAGACTCATGCAAAATCAAAAGTACTGGCTCAAAACAGCATAAAAAAGAAGGGGGACCAATTTTTTGGCCTGTTGGGGAAAAAATGGTCAATAATTACATTTATTATTTAATTATTTATTGGGAATATAGCCCATAATTATTAAAATACATATGTAAAATTGAATCAAAACCAAAAATTACATGCTTTATATCAAATCTAACTACTCTAAACACCTTTCAACGGTCACTAACAAGCAAGAAAACACCTTCAACAAAGATCAAGGTTGAGTTTTCATACAAGGGTGACCTATGCTTATGTATATGTATCCATGGTACTTATATTTATGTTTCCTAATAAATTTACATATTAATGACCTCTTGAAAACCTCCTATAACACCCTTTCTAAGCTAAAATATTCAAAAATTCAAATTTGTCAAAATGGAAAGAAAACTCAAATTTGAATTTATAACCTTCATAAACACTTTGAAAGCATTCCAAGGTTCATTTTTAGACTCATAACACATTTATAATCATTCTAAACATTCTTATTGATCCCTGTTTACTTGATCTAAGAATTGTTTTTTTCAAACAACATAAAACTTGTCATCCATGTAGGCTACTCCTGCATCATACTAATGGTGTGTCAAATAAACATTCCATGAATTTTTTTCCAACTAGTTATGACCTCATCCTTAGTTTCTCTTTCTGACATTCACTTATAATTGAACAATGATACACCCTCCTATATCTCAAGGTTTATGAGTAGCACATAGACCTCCTTGTGTTTGGACCAATGTCACTTCGCTTTCTCCTTTGAGGTTGAATTATTGTACACTAATATCCCATATTATCATATTTAGAACATAGTTATTCTCCTATAACCAATATAAAAATGGAACACACAAGTCAATGAAAAAAACACTTGCTTGTCTTCTTGGAAACTATTCTCTTGTTCTTGCATGCTTGACTTGTCTATGCTTGGGTCTGTTACTTGTGGGAGTACTGCTGGTTGTTTTCTCTTCTCTCCAAAAATTATCTCAACCTATATAATCTCATTTTTCTCCTCTTGTTTCTATTCACTCTTTAATTTCTCATTTTCCTCTCTTTCAATACCTAATTCTCTTAACATACCCATTGTATCAATAAAATCTTCTAAAGATTCCTTATTTTGTATGAGGGACAAATGATAGGACAAACTTATAAACACCTTGTTAATTTCTCATTGGAAAACAAATCCCATTTTTGGTTTGATTATAATAGCTCCTTGTTTCTCACCTCCAATTCCTCAAAATGTTTCTCAACCGTTACCTCCTCTTCCTTCATTGTCTTTACAACTTCTATCACTTTGTCTCCTTCTTGGAATGTGCTTCTAACTACCATATTTTTATCCTCACTACTATAACTAAATTCCTTGGGTAGGTACTCCTTATCTCCAAATATCATGAAACTACCTAGTGTCTCTTCACATGCATTGTCTTTCAATGGTTTTAATGTGTGATTACAGCCATCCTTCTCAATGGGATAGGTGTTAGCTCTCCCATCATGTAAATATATCCTATCATATTACCATGGTCTCCTAATAATGATGTGGAAAACATCAATTTTAATGAATCAAACAATATTCTATCCTTGTATCCTCCTATTTAAAAGTCTACATAACATTATTCATTCACTAGTACTTGGTGACTATTTTGAATTCAATAAACCTTGTATGGAATTGGATATTTGCTTATTTATAAGCCTAGTTTATAAACAATCAAGGAATACACTAAGTTATCTATACTACCATTATCCATTATAACTTTGTATCACTTACCTTTTATCTTGCACATTATTCTAAACCATGTTTTCCTTTATGGTGGTTGTCTCTCCTAATGGTTGGTCTTCAAGAGAACTCTCTTAATCAATAAGGTCTCCCCTCTTTCAGGTTCTTCTATATAGCTATGAAATACATCTACACTCTCATATTATTGATACACCACCTAGATTCTACTCTCACTCTAAGAAATACCTTTTTGGATATCTTCGGGACACTTTTATGACCTATGCCTCCAAATTTGTTGCATTTGAAGCACTTTCCTGCAAACCAACCATTACCTCTTCCTCTACCATATGATCTTCCACATATATTTCCATAACCACCTTTGTTTTATGTACTTAAACTCTTTGAACTATTTCCAACTTCATTACATTGACCTTTCCATTGACTTCCATTGCTTGGCTATGCTCTTCCTTCTTGTTGGCCTCTCCCTCTATAGCTTCTACCACCTATACCTCTATTCAATTGCCTTTATCTCCTTGAAAAATTCTCTTCTACCCTTATGGTATATTTATATGCCTCCTCAACTATCTTAGGTATCAATATATTTATCTCATCTTAAATGACAAACTTTAAGCCATTCATGTACCTAGTAACCTTATCAACATCCTCTTCAATATGTCTTGATTGAATGGTCAACTTGTAAAATTTATCTATGTAATATTTCACTATCATATCTTTTTACCTAAATTTTTTCATCCTTATAAACAAGTGGATCTTATTTTCCTTAGGCATGGACTTTCCTTTTATCTTGGCCACCATTCTATCCCATGACCTTATTTATCCTTGCCTCTTCTTCTTTTCTCTTTATGTATGCCATCCCACCACAAGGATGCATGAACATTAAACCTTTTTAATGTAACTTTGAATTTATTTATCTCATTCACCTCTTCATAAATTAATTATTTGTCCATGTTGTGATCTAATCAACTGATTCCTCCATATTGAGACTACCCTCATACATAGGCACCTCTATCTTGCACTTTAAAGTCACCCCAAGAACTGATCTTATGAATATTTATTTAACTCTTCATTCATATCCTTAATCTACTACTTCTTCATGAGGAATTTCATCCTCTCCCTCAATAACATCACCTCTATTCATCTCTCTTATTTGAGAAAAATCCATGGCTTGCAACCTTTCCTGTAGGTTTCTCACTTCCACTACCAAAGCATCTACTACTTGCATCCTCATTTGGGTTGTTGATAATCCTCATCCAATACCAGCCATGATGTATTTCTAAATTCCCAAAAAAATCCTAAGATCTGATACCAAATGGTGTAGAGGATAACACAACAAACACTCACTTAATCTTGTTTCCACATACACTTCTTTACTGAGAGTTATAGGTTCACATGTACACTAGTGTTTATTGGATTCAATGCTTTAATAAATGCTTATTAACACCTTATCCATTATATTAATGGTCTCATTATACCTCTTGTTCCATTGTAAAAAATCTTCGTCACTCCTCCCATAACCTACACAACTCTACATGTTTTATATAGTCTTTGTAGCCTTTTTAAAGGATTTTTCACCTTGTATGGTTATGTATGAATGTACTTTGAGAAAATAATGCCAAAATAAGATACCCTCTATCATTTAATTTCCTTATAAAAATTTTAATCTCTTGTTTCTACCTTTAAGTCACTTTACTTGCCTTGTTTTGGTCACTATTAGGCCTAATTAGGCCTATTCTGCCCCAAGCTACACAAAGTGTTAAGCACAGAATATACTGAGAGGGGGGGTGAATCAGTATATTATATATCTTATAAAACTTTCCCTTTATCAAATTCTACTTAATCAAACATTAAAGATATGCAATAAAATTTAACCAATAAACATCACACAAGAGAGAGAGACACCAGATATAACGTGGAAACCCAATGTGGGAAAAACCACGGAGAATCAATCTCAAATATATTCATGAGAAAAACCCCACAAGAGCACCATACCCCTTTGCCAAGTACAAACCTCAGCTACAATTTGTGAGCACCAACCCACAAGAGCTTCAAACCCATTTGTTGAGCACCAACCCAACACCTACTCATGAGCACCAACCCATAGGAGCACCAACCCCTTTGTGTATACCACACACCTATCTCTCAATATTGCTATCTCAACAAATGATAGATCAATACAGCATCTCCTTCCTCTCTCTCACACATTTGCTCTTCTAAGCTAGATATACAAATCATATTCATCTCTCACAATTGCTCTTCTAAGCTAGATATTACAATATCAAATCAACCTCTCACATTCACATTACAAATGGCTACTCAAGTCTTTATTTATAGCTTTCCAAATGACATTTGGCCTTCCCCCTTTGTGACCTTTCAATCCTCATGGAAAATGGTGCCAATCTTGGATGACCCTTCATATCCAAGCATTTGAAAAGTCATGTGGTGACCCTTCATGACCAAAAACGTCCTTCCCACTTTTTTCCTTATCTTTGGTGACTTTTCATATTCCTCAAAGTGTCCCTTCATGATAAATTCACCCTTTACTCTTTTGTCTTCACTTGGTGACTCTTGGTATTCCCCAAGATGACTCTTCATGGGAAAATGCATCCCATCCTTCTTTTGTCTTTATCCCGTGACTCTTCGACTTCTCCATGGGCCCTTATTTTGTCTCATATGCAACCAAAAATATATTAATTAATATTAAATAAATATTAACTCATATTAGCCAAGATAAACAACATTAAATGCAATGGGGCCTTTATCACCAATAATACTAAACCTTTGACATCAATGACAATATTTCCAACACAAAGATCCCTATAAAATGTATGAAACTATACCTAATAATTTAAAAACCAAAAAAATATATTCACTTGAATTTATTTATAATAAATTAGAAAGGTTTATTGAATTTCATGGGTGGAAATGTTTTCCTTCCAAAACCCAAGTTTAGGGTTAGTAGGGGTCTATAGGACCTGAGACCACATAGTTTACCTTTACACATTTAAATTAGGGTTTAAAATATCTATAATAGTTACTTAGTGCCTATGGAATCTATAGGCACCTTTTCCAAGCATTGGTTTTACCCTTACACTTCTTTATTCAACCTTTTAATAAAGTATTTGGTCTCTCAGCATACATAGACATAGTCTATAGGATTATACAAGTGTTGTCTTGAGGATTAAGACTTATCCAAATGATGTTAAACTCTATAAAAGTTTTATATGGCTCAAAAAAATCCCACATACCCTATATAATTAATACTCAGTCATCTTGATACCTCTATCAGACACTTTTTCTATACTTTATTTGTGTCTATCTTGAACAAGCATAGTCTCAACAAAAGCATATGGATTTATATGAAAAATATTAAAATAAAAGAAAATAATAAGCACAAATACATTCATAAATCATTATATAAACTCACCAATACTAATTAAATCATAAAAATCACCTTTTTGAATCTTCATTCATTTTGACAATCAAAACATAATCTTTCTCCATTGGTATACATAGGAAAATAGGGTGCAAACCTTTCTACCCAAGCTTAAGTTTATTATTTCATTATTTATTGGGACTATATACCCTCCACCTTTGAACACATATGAAAAACTGAATCAAATCCAAAATTTTCATGCTTTATATTAATTCTAACTACTCTAACTACCTTCCAATGGTCACTAACAAGTAAGAAAACACCTTACACAACGATCAAGGTTGATTTTCCATACAAGGGTGAGATATGATTATTTATATGTATATTTGGTTCATTTATTTATGTTTCATAATCACTTGACATCTTAATGACCTCTTGACAACCTCCTAAAACACCCTTTCTAAGCTAAAATATTCAAAAATTCAAATTTGCCAAAATGGTGGGAAAACTCCAATTTGAATTTTTAACCTTCCTAAACACTTGGAAATCATTCCAAGATGAATTTTTAGACTCTTAACACATTTATAATCATCCTAAACATGATTATTTAACCCTATTTACTTGATCTAAGTAAAATTTGTTCAAGAAATTTAAAACTTATCATCCACATAAGATGTTCCTACATCATACTACTATGGTGTGAAATAAAATTTCCATGAAAGTTTTATCAAGTAGTTTTGATCTCCTCATCAACATCTCTTTCTAACACTCAATTTCAATTGAACAATGATACACCCTCCTGATCCCAAGGTCTATGAGTAGCACATAGACCTCCTTGTGCTTAGACTAATGTCACTTTGCTTTCTCCTTTGAGGTTGAATTATTGCAAATTAATCTCCCACCTAATCATATTTATCACTCAATTATTCTCTAGAAACCAACCTACACATGGAACACACAAGTCAATGAAAATAGCCTCTTGCTTGTCTTATTGGAAACTAGTTTCTTGTTCTTGCATGTTTGGATTATCTATGATTAGGTCTATTTCGTATGGGAGTACTACTAGTTGTTTTCTCTTCTCTCTAAAAATTATCTTAACTTATATAATCTAATTTTTATCCTCTTGTTACTTTTCACTCTTTACTTTCTCATTATCCTCTCTTTCCATAATTAATTCTCTCAACATACCCACCTTCTCAAAAAAATCTTTTAGAGACTCCTTATTTTATATGAGGGATAAATGATAGGATAGACTTGTAAAAAACCTTTATAAGTGCTCATTAGGAAAAAACTCACCTTGTTGGTATGAGTATAATATATCCTTTTTGCTTGCCTCCAAGTCCTTAAAATTCTCCTCAACTGCTACCTCCTCTTCCTTCATTATCTTGGCAACTTGTACCACTTTGTCTCATTATTGGAACTTGCTTCCAACTATCATAATTTTTTCCTCACTACTATAACTAACTTCCTTGGTAAGTTAATCCTCTCAAAACATGATGACACTTCATGTTGTCTTTCAATGAATTATCTTTCAATGGTTTTAAAGTGTGCTTACAACCATCCTTCTCAATAGTATAGGTGTTATCTCTCCCATCATAAAAATATTTCATATCATATTACCATGGTATCTAAAGAATGATGTTAAAAACATGAATGGGAATGACATCACACAATATTCTATCCTTGTATCCTCTTGTATAAAAGTCTACATAACACTATTCATTCACTAGGACTTAGTGACTATTTTGAATCCAAGAAACCTTGTATGGACTTGGATGTTTATTTATCTCTAAGCTTAGTTTAGACACCATAAATGAAGACACTAATTTATTCATACTACTATTATCCACTATAACCTTTCAGTACTTACCGTTTCTCTTGCATATGGTTCTAAACAATGTTTTCCTTTGTGGTGGTTCTTTCTCCTCATGGTTGGTCTTCAAGAGCTCTATCTTCATTAGCAAGATATCCCCTATTTGAGGTTCTTCCACATATTTAGCCAATGCATCTACACTCTCATCTTCTTATTACACCACCTAGTTTCTACTCTCACTCCAAGAGATACCTAATTGGATATCTTTATGACACTCATATGACATATACCCTACAAATTTGTTGCATTTGAAGCACTTGCCTGCAAACCAATCATTGTCTCTTCCTATAACATAGAATTTTCTACCTCTATTGTCATACCACCTTTTTTATGTACTTGAACTCGATAAAAATTTTCCCACTTCTTTACATTGACCTTTTCATTGACTTATATTGCTTGGCTTCCCTCTTCCTTCTTGTTGGCCTCTACCTCTATAGCTTCTACCACCTCTACCTCTATTCAATTGGCTTTGCCTCCTTATAAAATTATATTCTACACTCATTTTATCTTGATAGGCCTCCTCAAATATCCTAGGTATCAATATAATTATCTCATCTTGAATGACAAACTTCAAGTCATTCATGTACCTAATAACCTTCTCAACATCCTCTTCAATGTGTCCTGCTCAAATGGCCAACTTGTAGAATTAATTTTTTTATTATTTCATTGTTATATATTTATACCTAAATTTTTGAAGACTTATAAACAAGTGTATATGATATTACTTAGGCATGAACTTGTCTTTCATCTTGGCCACCATTCTATCTCATGACCTTATCTTATCCTTGCCTCTTCTTATTCTCTCTTCATGTATGCCATCTCACCACAAGGATGCATGACCCTTCAACAATTTTATTGTAAAATTTACCTTATTTTTCTCATTAACATATTTTTAATTGAATTATTTGTCCATGTATGTGATCCAATCGACCTATTCTTCCACATTAAAACTACCCTCATACATGGACACCTCCATCTCGGGCTTTGAAGTCACCCCAAGAACTGATCTTATGAATATTTATTCAAATATTCCTTCATTTCATTATTTTTATGATTATTCATGAGTATTATCATCCTCTTATTCACTAACATCACCTCTATTCATCTCTCTTCTTTGATCCAACTCCATGGCTTGCAACCTTGCCTGTAGGTTTCTCACTTTCACTACTAAAGCATACACTACTTGAAACCTCCTTTGGGTTGTTTTTTATCCCCATCCTCTTTTTTACATGATGTCTTTATACCTTCCCAAGAGATCCTAATCTTTGATACTAAATGATTCAAATTATAACACAATAAGCTCTCACTTAACCTTGTTTCAACATACATTTTTTTACTAAGAGTTATAGGTACACATATACACTAGTGGTTATTGGATTAAATGCTTGATTGAATTTTTATAATAACCTTATACATTATATTTATGGTATAATTATACATCTTTTTCCATTTTCAACACTCTTCATCTCTCCTATTTTAAACCGACACAACTCTATCTACTTAATACATAGTCTTTGTAGCCTTTTTAAAGGTTTTTCCACCTTATATGGTTATGTACAAACATAATTTGAGAAAATAATGCCAAATATAGATACCATATATCATTTACTTTCCTTATACAAATTTTAATATCCTATTTATACCTTTAATTCATTTTACTTGCCTTCTTTTGGTCACTGTTAGGCCTAATTAGGATTTTTCTACCCCAAGCTACACAAAGATGCATGTAAAATATATAGAACCATACCCAATCATTTAAAAACCACAAAAATATATTCACTTGAATTTATTTCTAAAAAAGGATTTTTTTCATTAAATCTCATTGGTGGAAATGTTTTTTATACATGTTTTCCTTTCAAAACCCTAGTTTAGGGTTGGCAAGGGTTTACAGGACCTAAGACCACACAATTTGCCTTTACACATTTTAAAAAGTGTTTCAAATATTTTTAATAATTTTTAGGTCTTATGTAACTTGGGGTTACCTTTACTAATAATATTTCCCCCTACACTTCTCTATTCAAATTTTTAAGAAAGTATTTGGTCTCTCTACATACACAGACACAGTCTGCATGCTTATACAAGTGTTGTCTTGAGGATTAAGACTTATACAAAGTATTTTAAACTTTTTTAAAATTGTATATGTCTTAAAATAATTCAAAACACCATATATAATTAGTACTTAGTCATTTTTATACCTATATCAGACACTTTTTCTATACTTTGTTCTTGTCTATCTTTAACAAGCATAGTCTCAACAAGAGCATATGGATTTATATGTAAAAGATTGAAATAAAATAAAATAACAAATAACAAATAAACTCATAAATAATGATATAAACTCACCAATACCAATTTATTCATCATAATCACCTTATTTTGACAATGAAAACATAGTCTTTTTCTATTGGTATACAGAAGAAAATAAAGTGCAGACCTTTCTACCCAAGCTTAAGTTTCTTTTTTCATTATTTATTGGGAATATAATCCCTCCACCTTTGAATACATATTCAAAACCAAATAAAAACCAACATTTTAATGCTTTATATCAAATATAATTACTCTAACTACCTTCTAGTGGTCACTAACAAGTAAGAAATCACCTTGCATAATGATCAAGGTTGATTTTACATACAAGGGTGACCTATGATTGTATATAAGTATCCATGGTGCCTTTATTTATGTTTACTAATCACTTGAAATATTTATGACCTCTTGAAAACCTCCTAAAACACCCCTTCTAAGCTAAAATATTCAAAAAATTGATTTTTCCAAAATGATGGGAAAACTCCAATTTGAATTTCTAACCTACCTAAACACTTGGAAAGCATTCCAAGGTGCATGTTTTAAATCATAACACATTTATAATCATATGAAACATTATTATTGACCCTTATTTACTTTATCTAAGAAAAATTTGTTCAAATAACATAAAACTTATCATCCACATAGGATGATCCTGCATCATACTACTGAGGTGTGAAAGAAGCTTTTCATGAAAGTTTTGCTAATTCTAATCTATTCCTCAAAATTTATTTCTCACATTAATTTCTAACTGAATAATGATACACCCTCTTGGATCACAATGTCTATGAGTAGCACATAGGCCTCCCTATTGTTAGACCAACATAATTTTGCTTTCTCCTTTGAGGTTAAATTATTGCATGTTAATCTCCCACATGATCATATTCAACACCTATTTATTATCTTGCAACCAACCTACAAATGGGAAACATAAGTCAATGAAAATAACCTCCTACTTGTCTTATTGAAAACTAGTGTCTTATTCTTGCATTTTTGACTTATCTATGTTTGGGTCTACTGCTTATGGGAGTACTAATGGTTATTTCCTCTTATCTCTTAAATGTATCTCAACCTATACAATCTCATTGTTCTCTTTTTATTTCTATGCACTCTTTACTTGCTCATTGTCCTCTCTTTCCATAGCTAATTCTCTCAACATACCCACCTTCTCCACAAAATCTTTTAGAGACTCCTTGTTTTGTATGAGGGAGAAATGATAGGACAAACTTGTAAATAAACTTTCAAAGTTCTCATTGGGAAACAACTCACCTTTTTAGTCTATGTATAATATCTCCTTGTTGGTGCCTCTAATTCCTCAAAATGCTACTCAACTACTACCTCTTCTTCCTTTATTGTCTTGGTAACTTGTACCACTTTGTCTCCTTCTTGGCACTTTCTTCTAGCTATCATGATTTTATCCTCATTGTTGTAACTAAATTCCTTTGGGAGGTACTCCTTCTCTCCAAACATCATGACACTACCTAGTGTCTCTTTTCATGCATTGACTTTCAATGGTCTTAATGTGTGCTTTTAGCCATCCTTATTAATGGTATAGGTGTTATCTCTCCCATCATGCAAATATCTCCTATCATATTTCCATGGTATCCTAATAATGATGTGGTTAACATCAATGGGAATGAAATCACATAATATTCTATCTTTGTATCCTCCTATCTATAAGTCTACATAACAACATTCATTAACTAGGACTTGGTGACTATTTTTAATCCAAGAAACCTTGTATGTAATTAGATGCTTGATTATTTTTAAGACTAGTTTAAACACCATAACAAAAGACACTAAGCTATTTTTACTACTATTATTGACTATAAATTTTCATCACTTACCTTTTCTCTTTCGCATAGTTTTAAACAATGTTTTCCTTTGTGGTGATTTTCTCTCCTTATAGCTGGTCTTCAAGAGAACTCTCTTTATCAGTAAGCTCTCCCCTATTTCAATTTCTTCCACATAGTTAGGCAATGCATATACACTCTCATATTCTTGATGCACCACCTATTTTCTACTCTCACTCTGATAGATACCTATTTGGACATATTTAGGATACTCATATGACCTATGCCCTATAAATTTGTTGCATTTGAAGTACTTTCCTACAAACCAACCATTGCCTCTTCTTATAACATATGATCTACCATATTTATTTCCATAACCACCTCTATTTTATGTAATTAAACTCTCTGAACTTCTAACCACTTATTTACTTTGAATTTGTCATCGACTTATATTACTTGGCTTCCCTCTTCCTTCTTTTTGGCCTCTACCTCTATAGCTTATACCACCTATACCTCTATTTAATTGAATTTTCCTCCTTGAAAAATAATCTTTTTCCTTTAAGGTATTTTGATAGGCCTCCTCAACTATCCTAGGTATCAATATACTTATCTCATCTTAAATGATAAATTTCAATCCATTCATGTACCTTGTAACCTTCTCAGCATCCTCTTCAATGTGTCCTACTCAAATAGTCAACTTATATATTTCATCCATGTACTCTTTTACTATCATTTATTATTACCTTAAGTTTTTTATCCTTCTAAATAAGTGGGTCTGATATTCCTTAGGTATGAACTTGCCTTTCATCTTGGCCACCTTGCTATCCCATGACCTTATCTTATCCTTATCTCTTCTTCTTCTCTCTTCCTATATGCCATCCCACCATAAGGATGAATGACCCTTAAACATTTTTACTACAAATTTGAACTTATTGATCTCATTCACATCTTCATAATTGAAGTATTTATCTATGGATGTGATCCAATCAACTGATTCATCCACATTAAGACTACCCTCATACATGGGTAGCTCTATCTTGGGCTTTGAAGTCACCCTAAGAACTGTTATTATGAATATTTCTTCAAATATTAATTAATATCCTTCATATTACACTTCTTCATAATGAATATCTTCATGTCCCTCACTAATATCACTTTTTATCATCTCTCTTCTTTGAGCCAACTCTATGGCTTATAACCTTGCATGTAGGTTTTTCACTTCCACTATCAAAGCATCCAATACTTGTAACCTCCTTTCGGTTTATTATACTCCTTGTTATTTTCATACCATAATTTATTTTTCCTTCCAAATATCTCTTGAGATCTGATACCAAATGATCTAGAGGATAACACAACAAGCTCTCACTTAACCTTGTTTCAACATACACTTCTTTACTAAGAGTTATAGGTTCACATGTAAACTAGTAGTTATTGGATTAAATGCTTAATTGAATGGTTCTAAAAACCTTTTCCATTATATTCATGGTCTCATTATACCTCTTGTTTTTAATGAAATTACTTCAAAAATAAAGTAGAATAGCATAAATAGATCCAGATATGAATGAAATATATCAGAATATATGATAATAGACAAGCCACTTCAAGGGGAAAACCTCCACAAGCTTCAATAAGAGCAAAATTCACAATATGATGATAAACAATTACCCACTACCTCATATATATATTCTATCTAGGCCATGGTTACTCCATAGGCTGACCTACTAACCAAATAAATGCATAGAGAAATGTGATATAAAATCAAAGAGGGATAAGTAAGCCATAAGTCAATGATTCCTATCCTCATACATGTGATAGGTTAGGGGAATAGCATGCCCTTCCCCTTTAAACCAACATTTTCATCAACATTGAATAACTCTGGATGTTGTTGCAAAAAATCTTCACCTTCCCAAGTTTCATCTTCACTGCTCAGGTTCTTCCACTTGATTAGATATTCCCTAATCTCTCTAGTTCTGAACCTCTTAGTGCGTGTTTGGAGGATCTTCTCTGGTTCCAAAATGACTCATTCTTCTTCATCTAGTTCTAGCAGCACTATCTAGGCTGAAACTTTCTATCCAATGACCTTCTTCAAATAGGAAACATGAAATACTAGGTGTATGTGAGATGAATGAGGTAACTTGAGCTTGTAAGCCACACTTTCAATTTTTTGTAGAACCTGATAAGTGTCATAATACTTAGGAGCAAGTTTATTGTCCTTTTTCTATTACTTAAAGGACATCTACTTATAAGGCTATAAATGTAAAAATACCCAATCACCCATCTCAAAATTTTACTCACTACGGTGTTGATCTACTTGTTGCTTCATCTTGTTTTGTGTTAAGGCCAAATTCTCTCTCAAACTAGCCAAAACCTCTTGTTGATGCTGAATTTTCTCTTCCACATCTCAAAACTTAGTTTGTACCTTTAATGAAGAAGTGATGGAAGGTGTTTGGTAACCATATAGTGCTAGAAATGGAGACATTTCAGAAGATGTATGGAAAGATGTGTTATACCACCATTATACAAGTGATAGCTATTTAACCCAATGTTCTTATTTATTTGATACAAAACAATGGATATACCCCTCTAAAGATTTGTTAAGCACTTTTGTTTATCCATCAGATTAGGGGTGGTAAGATGAGCTATGAGCTAGCTGAGTACCCAAATAGGTAAAAATAGTTTAGTCTATAAATTACTAGTGAAAATAAGATCATGATCACTTACAATTATTTTTGGGGTTCCATGTAATTTTAGAACTACTTCCATAAAAATAGTTGCTACTGTACTTTCTAAAAAATGGGTGTGAGAGAGCACAAAAATGGGTATATTTTGTAAGCCTATCCACAATGACCAAGATAACATTCTTACCTTCAGAACAAGGCAACCATGTGATGAAATCCATGAAAACCTCCTCCCACCTTTGACTAAGAATTACTAATGGTTGTAATAGCCCTAGGGTCTTAACTGTCTTAGCTTTATTTTGCTGGCATATCAAGCATTCTACCACCAATTTTTTTACATCTCCCTTAAGTCCTTCCCAAAATAATTCTTTCTTAATTTTGTGATAATTTTTCAAGAACCCTAAGTGTCCCCCAATTGGAGATGCATGCAACTCCACAAGAATCTTATGCTTAAGCTCTAAATTTTTGCACAAGTATAACCTACCCTTATACCATAGGACATTACCTTTCCATTCAAATTTGTCAAAGGCTAAAGTACCTTGATAGAGATTCTAAATTAGAACCTATGTATCATTGTCTTGCTCCCATTCTAACCTAGCTTCATCCACCCAATCTACTTGCAACATGGACATTGCACAAAGTAATGCTTTTGTGGATGTATCTCATCTATATAGTGCATCTACTACTACATTATATTTACCCTTCTTATAGATTATTTCAAAATCATAACCCAAAATTTTGGTTACCCACTTTTTCTATTCCTCAGATGATAATCTTTTCTCCAAAAAGTATTTGAGACTATCATGATCCATTTTCACCTTAAAGTGTCTACCCATCAAATAGGGCCTCCATTGTTTAACTGCATGAATAATAGCCATCATTTCTTTCTCATAGACAAGTTTTTGTAGATTCTTACCTTTGAATTGATGAATCTCAAATGCAATGTGTCTTCCTTCCTATATTAGTACTGCTCCTAACCCAGATCTAAAAGCATCACATTCAATAGTGAATATCTTTGAGAAGTCTGGAATAACCAAAACTAGAGTGGTGCATATAGCTATTTTTAGTTTCTCAAATGCTTTGGTGGTGGCATCATTCTAATGAAAGGAATCCTTCTTTAGCAATGTAGTGAGTGAAGCTGATATGCTACCATAACCTTTCACAAATCTTTGGTAGTAACATGTTAGTCCTAAGAACCCTCAAAGGTTTTTGAGAGTTTTTGGCATAGGCCATTCCATCATAGCTTTGATATTTTGGGGATCAACTTTGACACCTTCACGAGAAATAATTTGACCTAGGTACTCTACATCCTGTATTCCAAAAGCACATTTAGATGGCTTTGCATAAAGCTAATGCTTATCCAAAACTATCAACACGTGTTTCACATATTGTAGGTGTGCTTCCCATGTCTGATTATAAAACAATATGTCATCAAAGAAAACCAACACAAAATTCCTTAAAAAAGGCCTTCAAATAGTGTTCATCAAGCTCTAAAAAGTGATGGTGCATTTGTAATACCAAAGGGCATTACTAAAAACTCATAATGGCCCTCATGCATTCTAAAATTAGTTTTATGAACATCTTCATCCTTGATTCTAATTTGATGGTACCCCGAGCAAATATCCAATTTTGTGAAATAATTAGCACCATGCAACTCATCAAGTAAATCATCAATTACTAGAATAGGAAACTTATCTTTGATGGTGTACTTGTTGAGTTCCTTATAATCTGGGCACATCCTCTATGTGGCATCCTTCTTCTGCACCATGACCACTGGTGATGAATATGTACTTTGGCTATGCTTGATGATCCCTGCCTCTAGCATCTCATGGACCATCTTTTCAATTTCACTCTTTTATGCATATGGATATCTATATGGTCTGATATTTAGTGTTTGACTCAATGGAAGTAGTTAAATGGCATGATCATGTTATCTTTTTGGTGGTAGTCCTTTTGGCATGGCCCCAAAAATAGATGGGTGGTCATCAAGAATCATTTGTAGATCAGGATGTGCAGATGCCTATGTGGGTTGAAATTTTATGGAACATAATAATGAAATAATTCCCTCTACCCCCTTTTTTAGCATCTTGGTCATCTGATGTGAACTAATCAATAATGGATTTTTTTTTTTAATCCACGTAGTTCAATTTTCCTACCTTTAAAATGAAAGTGCATGACTAATTCCTAGAAGTTCATCTCAATGGTACCCAAGGTTGTGATCCATTGGAATCCCAAAACAATGTCTATGTTACCCATGGGAATAGAAAACATAAGAGAATTGAGATTATACTCACCCATAGCAAGCTTAATACTATAGCATTTGCCTAAATAATTAATTGTGCCACCATCTACAATCATGACCTAAAATTTTGGTGCTAGGTAGATGAAATAGTTCAATCAAGTGGCCAACTTATGGTTGATGAAGTTATGTATTCTACCTAAATCAATCAACACTATCACATTCTAGTTCCTGAGGAAACCCACCACCTTAAGAGTTTGTGGAGTGATAATACTTGCAAGTGCATGACAAGAGATTATAGGTTGGGAATTTTCAGGTACCTCATCTATCTCTTCCTCATCATCATTGGAGGCATCATCTTCTTCTTCATCTTTATTAGATCCCTCAATGTAGAATAACTTCTTCTCAGAACATTTATGTCCTTTGCTCCACTTACTATCATAACTAAAACATAATCCTTTTCCATGTTTATCTTTAATTGTTGTGGGGTCAATCTAGTAGGTAGAGGAAATGTTGGTTTCGATATGCTATGATCTTTGAAGTGAGTGAATGGATGCTTCTTGTTGGCTATGAATTTTTCCTCAGCTCTAAGTGCCATGATAATAGAATCAAAAATCCTAAGTGGATTAAACATGTGTACCTCATGTTGAATGTAGTCCTTGAGTCCACCCAAAAATAGGTCATTCAAATTCTCCTCAAAAATTGTCTCCACACATAAGGATAGGTTTTGAAAATGATGAATATAATCCTTGATAGAGCCAATCTATCACAATTTTGCTTGTTAGCTAAATTAATTCTCTGTCACACTATTGCCATAGTGTAATTGTAGTTCCTCTATAAAAACTAACTAGGTGACACTGAGAGTCATCTTTTTCTTTTGAGCACATAACAATTGATACCAAATCAATTGATCAGGATCAAGATACAAGGATGCCATGGTAACCTTATATCCACCTTGGATCTGATGTAGATCAAAAAAATTCTCCATTTGGTTGATCTAATTGACTGGATCTTTTCCATCAAATTTATGTATATCCACCTTTGGTAATAGGTTCCTCTATGGCAATGTAGTTAGATTTGAAGTAGACTAGTTGGTAGAACCACCCTAGTGGGGTTGTGCAATAGCGTTAGCTAGATTATTTGATTTATTATTTTTCAAATCCATCATGATATCTACCAAACTATCTTGTATGTATTTCATATTAGATTGTATGCCTTGCACCTCACTTTGGATGCCTTGTACACTATAGTCAAGCTGGCTCACTTTGTGATCTATGTTATAGAACCCTAGTATAAAGGATCTAGTACATCCCCATTCTAAATCCATCTCTTCTTTGTTATGATTTTTACCTAGAGTTTTAGCACCCTTTCCTTAGCCCTGAGTTTGTGGACCTACCATAAAATGGCTTTACGATGTTGACCTTGATTGGCAATTTTGACCCAACTTTTTGTTGACATAATGGATTGCACTTAAGGGAGGAGGCTGAGCTCCTGCCTTCCACACATCAAAATAGAAACTCCCCTCTCACCTGTGGGACTGGAAAAGCTAGAGGGGAGAGTCTCTAGGTAAGGGATAGCTCCCTTTGATGCATCTGAGTTGTTCTAATAAGTGTTAATGCAGGTATGTAGATATATAATGGGGGGGGTGAAAAGGGAGAAGGATTACAAGAAAATAGAACCTACTCTAAAGGGGTTGATGCACCAAATGCTTCGACCTACTCACACTCACACTTTAAGCCAGACAAACACATACGTACACTTCAAACTAGCAGAAAGACCAAGTTGCAAGAAACTTAACAGGGAGGCTTTAATGGAATACATAAAAAATAGGGACTCACCATAGGTGCTGTGAAAGGGCACACTGTATAGTAGCTTCTTCTATCTCTGCACTCCCAAATATAGCTCTCCTTGTCACCTACAAGAATGGCACCTTATAGACACCTGATGTGTTGGTGTTAAACCTATGGAAGCATTAAGAAGTAATGACTAAACACAAAACTAACACTTAGACACACATAGAGATATCTAACCAGAATAGAGGTAAAAATGCGTTTATTGATTTCAAGTGAAAATTTGCCAGGGCTTCACCTTACAAATGTGAAAAAGATCCCTTTTTCAAATGACAATTCTACAATATATAGAGGAAAGAAGGAGACCTTTTGGCGCCCCTTTCTACAAATGACCCATGTGCACCCCCTATCATTGGGATGAGCAAGCCGCTTAAACATCAATGAGAAATTATGAGTCATGCCATTTGTCTGCTTGCAAGACTACTCCTTTAAGGTGATTACGTGGTTTTTGTACTCATTAATGTGAAATGAAGAAAAATGGGTCTCACCATTAGCCATTTGTGCCTCTTAATAATCAATTTGCAGACACTGTATCACCTGCTAGAGTAACTTCTTAAATCGGTGCATCCCTTTGCCACTTGGACTATTTGCTTGTTCCTACACTTGGCACTTTTCTCTCTTTGTTCTCTAGGATCTTTGTCTTCTTCATACTTTGTCTCTTTCTACTCCTTTAGTCCTCGAGGTGATCTTCTAGTGGGTCACTGCATTCCTTGGGCTCTTTCCATGGTTGGCACGCAAACATTAAAAAAACCAACAGCTATTTCACTACCTTAAATTTGACATTCATGGGCCCATCACCCTTGGACTTTCCTTCAGCCTCCATGCTTTGGCCTTTTTCCCTCTGGGTCTTTTTTGCAGGTTTTCTACTTCAAGCTTTTTCTTGTAGACAAAAATTCCACGAGAATTGTCCCGATCACTTGTTATCCCTTCAAGTTCTTTGGCTGTAGTTTCCCTGAATTCCTTCAAACTTTTTATCCAAAGGAATTCCTTCAGGAAAAAATTCTAAAATAGTTAAATGCCTTACTCACTGATTGAACCAAGTGATTGAACCAATTCAACGGTTCAAAGGTGCTAACTCTTGGAAAGATTATGTCATTGAACCACTCTTCCAACCTTAAGGAAAAGTGTCTTTTGAACCATTTTATCTCTCTTTCCTTATGAATTTATTTAGACAAGAGTCTGAAGAAGCTTTGTAAAACCTTGCACTCTCTAAACTGGTTCTTCATCTGTCAAAAGATTACACCTGCAAAGTTTGTAGAAAAACTCACTGCTGAGTTCGTAGAAACCCAAGCCCTACAGAGTCTGTAGAAACCTAAGCCCTACAGAGTTCATATAAATAGACCTATAGAGTTTTTAGAAATAGACCTATAGATTCTATAGAAAATTCTTGGGCTTGTGCAAAATCAAAAAATGAATTGGCCTAGAATAGCAGAGGAAGAAGGGGACTGATTTTTGGCCTGTTAGACCAAAAAATGGTCAACACTTTGACCAAGTGATTTTGGAATTATGTCAGCCTAAAATCAAAACATGAAAATAACATACCCTATCCAAATTTTTATAATATTTCCAAAAATCTAAATAACTCAAAAAAAATCTTTGAATTGCACACTATAGAGCAATTTTATGAAAAAACCTAAAATGGCAATAACTTTTGTAAAACAAATCCAAATGAGCTAAAATTTTAATGGAAGATTAATTTAATGATTTTTCACCTCCATTAAAATAATTTTAGATAAATTCATAACCATTTTCTAGATATATCCAAATTTTAAAAATTAGGGTTTCACTCACATGATTGCCCAAATCGCAGCTCTGATACCACTTGTAATGAAATTACTTGAACAATAAAGTAGAATAGCAGAAATAGATCCATATATGACTAAAATATATTATAATATATGGTAATAGACAAGCCAATTCAAGGGGTTAACCTCCACAAGCTTCAATAAGATTAGAATTCATAATATGATGATAAATAATTACCCACTACCTTCTATATATAGTCTATCTAGGCCATGGTTACTCCAAAGGCCGACCTACTAACCAAATGAATGAATAGAGAAATGTGATATAGCATCAAAGAGGGATAAGTAAGACATAAGTTGGATATTATTATCCTCATACATGTGATAGGTTAGGGGCATAGTATTTTTCCATTATAAACACTCGCCATCACTCCTCTCTTAACGTACACAACTCTGCATGCTTCATACATAGTCTTTTTAGTTTTTTTAAAGGATTTTTCACCTTGTACAGTTATGTATAGATGTAATTTAATAAAATAATTAAAAAATCAAATACCCTTTATTTTTTACTTTCCTTATACAAATTTTCATTTCCTATTTCTACCTTTAAGTCACTTTACTTGCCTTCTTTTGGTCACTATTAGGCCTATTCTACCCCTTACTACACACAAATACCTGTAAAATGTATGAAACCATACCCAATCATTTAAAAACCACAAAAATATATTTAATTGAATTTATTTATAATTAATGAAAAAAAATTATTGAATTTCATTATATAAAATGTTTTCTACACATGTTTTTCTTCCAAGACCCTAGTTCATGGTTGGTAGGGGTCTATAGGACCCGAGAACACACAGTTTTATTTTACACATTTAAAATAGGGTTTCAAATCTCTATAATATTTTTTTAGGACCTATGAAATCTAGGATAACCTTTTCCAAGCATTATTTTTACCCTTACACTTCTGTATTTAACCTTTTAATAAAGTATTTCATCTCTCTACATACATAGACATAGTTTGCAGGCTCATACAAGTATTGTATTGAGGATTAAGACTTATCCAAAGGATTTTAAACTCTGTAAAATTTTTATATGTCTTAAAAAAATCCCAAATACCTTATATAATCAGTAATCTATCTTCTTGATACCTCTATCAAACAATTTTTTTGTACTTTGTTCTTGTTTACCTTGAATAAGCATAGTCTCAACAAGAGCATATGATTTTTATATAAAATATTAAAATAAAAGTAAATAAGAAGCAAAAATACACTCATTAAGAATGATATAAACTCACTAATACCAATTTAGGCATCATAAGCACCTTTTTTTAGTCTTCTTTCATTTTGACAATCAAAACATAGTCTTTCTCCATTGGTACACACAAAAAAATAAGGTGCAAACCTTTTTACCCAAGATTAATTTTATTATTTCATTATTTATTGGGACTATATCCCCTCTAACTTTGAATAAATATGAAAAAACAAATCAAACTCAAAATTTACATGCTTTATATCAAATATAACTACTCTAATTACCTTCCAATGGTCACTAACAAGTTAGAAAACACCTTGCATAATGATCAAGGTTGATTTTCCATACAAAGGTAACCTTTGATTATGTATACTTATAAATGGTTCCTTTATTTATGTTTCCTAATCACTTGATATCTTAATTACCTCTTGACAACCTCCTACAACACCCTTTCTAAGATAAAATATTCAAAAATTCAAATTTGCCAAACTAGCAGGAAAACTCCAATTTGAAGTTCTAACCTTCCTAAACATCCTAAAACACTTTAAAATAATTCCAAGGTGAATTTTTAGGCTCCTAAAACCTTTATAATCATCATAAACATTCTTATTGACTCCATATTTACTTGATCTAATAAAAAATTATTTAAACAACATAAAACTTATCATCCACATAGGATTCTCCTACATCAAATTTATATATGGTTAATAATAGAAATTAAAATAAATAAAGATCATGGATAGAATACACCTATGTATGTGATGCATAGTGATGGATCTATAATGGAGACTAAATAAGTAGAATGGTAATCAATCTCGCATCCCTATTCTGGCTATGAAGATGAGTGAATTGATAATTGGTCAATTATGTTTCACTCTAGAGATGTTGTATCTAGAGTGGGGAGAGTTTAGATGGGATCATCACCCAAAATTATTATAGGAAAAGTGGTGATTTTTCCATTGAGAGTATCATTTCCAAACCAACACAAATCAAGTCTATAACATTGTGATAATGGATTATTTAATCACTTAAAAATATAATGGAACCAACCATTATGAAAAATAAGTATAAATAACATTATATAAGATTTGATCATGGCTATCAACCCTTAATGTGATAAATTTCCATGATATAGTGATAGTCCATAGTAATCTAGTGAGTCTAGAAGATAAATCAGTGTTTGATTAAATAGAATGAATAAACCATTATTCATGCCCCTATCATATTTGATGTGAGTAAAGTAATTTACATATATTGGTGCATTCTACTTAACATAAACACAAATAATGTGTAATATATGTATAATGGCAATACCAATGTATACAATGTTGATCCATATACTATAAACAAAGTCTAGGGAATTTGAAACTGGTGCAAGTGTGGAGAACATGTTTCTATATTTTTCCCCCATTGTAATCTAGATCTCAAAAGTGGTATAAGTGTGGGGAACATGTTTCCATAACATCCTCCCACTAAATCTGAGATTGTGAAAAAAAATGGATGACATACAATCATGTCATACCCCAACTAAATTTGGAAAATGTGTATACTAATTTAATTATGAAGGACATGTTTTTGTAATAATCTCCCAATGATTATAGTCATTATTTATGAACTATATAGCACCTAAATATTGTACACTTGGAAAATACATTTCATGGATGTACCTTTAGCTTCTAGAACTTTCTTGTTTCAAAAATGTTTGCATATGCTATCTATATGTGCCTAATTACTTATCTCTAAGCTCTACCTACATTATTATGATGACCTAGGCCTGTTACCTTACCCAAAATGTTATAAACTTACTTATTTTCCATCTATGTAAGTCTTGAAACTACACCTATTTTCCAACTACCTAAACACTTGTATCCTAGTTAGATGCTTACATCAATGTGTCCTACCCTAACATAGGAGTCTAGTGCCCTAAAGACATCAAATTTTCAAATGAAAAATATTCCTATAGTTGGTCTAAGTGCTTTAATGTGAGATAATATCCAAATGGATTGGTATAAATACAAGATCAACCCTCATTCATTATTGACCTAAAAAATACATAAAGAGACCAAGACAACTTATCAAAAGCATTATTTTAAGTACTTAAGTTAGCAAAGATTACGTATTTTATCCTATTTCCATATCTCTCATAGGGAAAAAAATATAAAGATATGAAGTAATAAATGATAATCCCAAAAGATATATTTTCCAAGTTATAAGTTAGGTCACTATTTTACTTGCTTATCACACATTACATGATTTATACACAAGCCAACATGTAGGGGATAAATACATATATTTAGGTCCCTCTTTGAAGTAATTAATATGTAAGTAATGTTAATTGATATATAGGGTTATTTAGGTTATCTCAACAACATGTGACCATTAACCCATTTTTTCCATAACCAATATGAAGATAAAGAACTAGGGTTTTGCTATTTGATAAGGAGAGATAGTTCATGACCCATATTTGAATGCACCATATTAAAGCTTACACACAAAATAAAAGCATCTAGGTGGTCATATCTAGTTTCAATTGGTATTAAATATGAGATAGATATGTTCAAGTTAGATAGTAGCATCGATGCAACCATCTTAGGTTGACACAAGTGTTTGAGGATACATAAGCATAATTAATAGAATTAGGCAACTATTCCAAAATCCAAATCTAGTCCACTTTATACTATTCTAGACCTGGATCTATATTATCATCAAAATAAGTTAAGTATCTTATTTTCACTATTATTTAAATATTTATCATAATTATGATTTCCATATTTAACATCTCAACATAAAAAATTAAATATACTTTTATTTGAGTTTCACAAAAATAATTTCCTACTTTAGAGATAGTCTACCAATATTGTACCCTAAGATATCTCTACCCATTTAACCCTATATATCCCCACAAATATATATTTTAGGGTTAAAAATTTGGTGAACCCAATTTGTATGAATGTAATTTTTTTTAACTCCTAGGGTTTTCACTTAGGGTTTTAAATTATTTTACTATTTCATGTCCTGCTTATATTATTTTACATGCAACATAAGCATAGCCCTAGATTAGGAGGTGTGTTTATTAAACACATTGAGATACCCCTTCTACCACCTATAATTTATAAAATCAATGACTAATCTCATCATATGGATAATGATGATACCAATGTTGAGAATGAAAAACATATTGATGAGGTTATCATAGAAGAAGATTATGATATTTAAACTATTAGCCAAATTTTGGCTATCATTAGAGGGATTCATAAAAAAAATTAACTTGTAATGTTTTATAACCTTTTTCATAGCCATTATATGACTTGTAAGGTCTTCAAATGGTCTTTTTAAGGTCTTATTAGCATATTTTAAGGTAATTTTGATCAGTTTAAAGTAATGAATTATGTTTATCTTGTGCTAGTCTATTCACACTATGATATGAAAAGGTTGATTCAAAAGGTGTCAAAGGTCCATAAATTTTACCTCAATTAATCTCACCCTTTGATAACCATGCATGAAAATTTTATACGTGTTTAGAAAAGTTAAGGTTATTTTGTAAAGATTAAGGTAAATATCATGCAAGAGAAAGGTGCATGTAGTCAAGTCTAATGCATGTGAAAGCTAACCAAGATGAATTTTTGTACAATAACACTTGTAAAAGCATATTAAGGAGTTATATAACTTGTATATATATATCAGTATGTTTATACAATTTATATCATACTCATTTTTGTAGGTTCAATATTTAAGAGAGAGCAAATCACTCTTTTTTATGTAGTTATAGGCACTTATATAGACTTTAAATATCCATATTCTAGAGAAAAAATTTATACAGTGTATATTCAAATTTTTAGATAAATTAAATGAATAAAAATCTTGTACAAGTCCTAAAGAGCCAAAAGTTGCATCAGAATCTCCATCAACTTCTTGGTAGACTAGAATTGGTCAACCTCGTGTGCTTGGTATTGACAAAGGAGAGAGAGTGATGACCTAAGATTGTGGGAATCTGAAGGGGGTATAAATTAATTTATATTTGTGTCATTGGTTTTCAAATTTGTTACCTATCCTTTATGAACAATCACTAAGACTCTAAGGTGGTCTTAAACCTTAAATAAACCCCATAGGCTCATTTTTTTCTTCTTGAAATGGAAGTTTGAAGTATGTTGGAGACATGATATAAATAATATAGGATATAATAAGTATTTAAAAAAATTATTCATTATCCTCTCATACTCATTTAGCATGTGTGCCCATAGAAGAAGCTAAATATCTAGTCATGTTGAGTTGCAGGTAAGGTCACAAGAGAGAAAAGACATTTTCACACCTAAAGATGATGATATTCACTCAATAAACATTTTATTTAATATTTTAAAATTATATAAATCCTTTATAATGAATAATCTAAGCCTTAACATACCAAATATGAAAGGGATGCAAATTCATAGGTTTGTAGGTGTTAGGAGAATAAAGGAACAAAATGGTTTGAGATGGAAAATAGCCTACAGATGGTTTAAAATGTCCAACTCTAAAGTTTCATTGATTAATAATATGGTATGTGAAGATTTATGAGTTTTTAAAAGTAAGTATTTTTTAGGACCATTCATAAGTGGATTCATTAGAGGTCCTTATCACCTACAAGTCTGTAGACGTGTAAGTGGATGGTTATGACTCATGAACCCAAGATCATGAGAACTTACAAGTTTTTAAAAAATATAATACATATTCCTAAAAATCCATATAACTCTATAATATCCTAAATAATCAACCTAAAATATATATGTGGTGTATAAAATTTAATCACTATGCATAATTCTTGTAGATGGAGTAGTCACAGTCATAGGCTCACAAGGGAAATTTTATGTATTGTTGAAGGTTGTAGAGAAGATCACAAAGGATGTAATAAAGGAACACCAATATTTTAATTTTGTGTTTATATCTTGTGGATGATTTTATTTATCTTCACCCTATTAGACTAAGAAGCTTACCCTTAACCCTGGTAAGGCATCCTCTCAAATAAACACTCAATAACTATTCAAGTAGATGAAGAAAGAATAACATTATGATCATTGGGGTAGGAATAAAATAGGTATTGAAGGTAAAAATTAACCATTAATATCATGAGTAATTTTTTAAATTTTTAAAAATTAGAGGTCATGGAGATAAGGTCATTCAAATAGTAGGCTTATCAAGGCACTTAGTAGGTACACATAGTACTGTGTGTGAAAAATAGAGAATTAATAACTATGTGGAGATAAAATAATATCCAAAGGTGTATAATGAATATTTATGATGTTTTTATAGTATATTAAACCAATAAATTTTCTCTTAATGGTATAGATAAGGTTTAAAGTGGACATATAGGTCTATAGACCTATAGGTCCACACTCATAAGTAAAATAATGAAAACCTCACTTTGAAAGAGACTTGCCTAGCCTTGGGAAGTCATAACACCATCAAAGACTTATATGATTGATATGAAACATTTTACACAAGATCTTGAAAGTTCCAAAAACTTATCTCATGTCTCAAAATGAAGAAGGTGCAAGTAAGATTGACAGTTCACCAACAATAGTGCCTCCACGTTCTAATTGGTAAATTGTGAGTAGTGTGGAAAAGAGGGTCAGATGGATTTATCAAGCCAAAAAATATGATTCAAAGGGTTTAATTAGTGAGTATAATACTCATATAGGTTGAAAATTAATGAAGAGGTTCCCATAAGTGATAAAATATAGGGAACACATCAGTTAGGTCTTTAGGCCTAATAATATTCATAAACCCTACCATTAGAAATCTCAACCTAAATGATAAATGGAGATTGGATACAGATTTAAACAAACCTTATAATTTTTTTATTATAATTAAGGATGTGAAAGAGGTATTGGTTTGCTGAGAAAGAACCCCAAATGGCCATTTTGGCCTAAAACTCTCTCTAAGGTGCACAAAATACTTATTAGTCACCTAAGGATATCAAAGAATCGCTTGAAACTATACAAAAAGGTGAATGGGAACTCAATATCCTAAGGATATTTAAATACCCTTGTCCACTCAAATCTAGTGGCATTAGCTCATATGTTAAGGCCCTAACCTTTATGAACTATCGTTAGGAACCCAAACATGTCTAAACCTTCCTAGGAGCTTGATGGAGAATAAAGTGAATAAAATGAATAATAATGCATTAAATTTCATTTTAAAACACCTAAATATCATTCTTCACTTAAGTGATATGATTTCCATGATATTTTCTTGTACCTTCACCTTTACGGATGTATTAAATTTGTGTTTTACAAGGTTTTAAACTCAAAATAGGGTATTTAACCTCATAGACAGATGTAGACTATTATAAGTGGTGGATTAATGTGTCTTATATCTCTTCAAGTCCATAAATACATACATTTTACCTTTTAATTTCTCTTAAAAGTCTATTTATTGAAGGTAGTATGAGAATGTTTCTGAAAGACTAGGATTTTGACCATTTTTTGGTTAACCCACCTACACAAGGTTACAGAACCTCAAATTTTACAAGGAGCATTCTTGTGAGGTCATAAAGTGATTAAAACACTTAATTGGAGTTTCACACATGTGGGAGAGAAATGGATCCAAATCTCATTTTCTAGACCTAGAGTGCTAATTAGAGAGAGAAACATGTGAATAAAGTGTACTTTTATTTAATTTTTGGTCATAAAATTTTTCATAGAGACATAAGAGCATACTGGGTACTTAAAACTATGCTTATTTTGTTAATATCATCTATATATTATTCTACACAAGGAACTTTGTCTGTTTTGAGGGCTACAAAGAATTAGAGGCAAGTATGGGATTTAGGTGCAAAACGAAGTCTTGGAGAGTTTTTTATGCATCAAATGGGGTTGAAATAATTTTTTCAATATTTAGAAAGGACTTTCATGAAGAGATATTGCATTCATAAGGATTAAATCAAGATTTGAGATATTTAGGCAATAAAGGCATAGTGAGACTTATGGGTTTTAAGACACCTAAGGAGGAATGATCATCATTGTAATGTTAGTATAAGAAGAATCATAAGCAAATACAAAGTGTCAAATAGTATATAAAAGAGAATTTCAATATGACTTGATGATAAATAAATCCACTTGTCACTTTTATGCAAGAATAAATGGTAGTTTTTAAGATGTTGAGTCATCTAATGAGATAAAGATCCTTTCCTACTCCAAATCTCTCGATGATCATGATTACACAAATTAACACATGTTTAATGAAATTTTAGGACTTACCTCAAATAATTTATTAATTTTAATTGGTTTTCTCATAGAGTGACACTAGTCAATAACTCTCTTCTATTCCCTTTCTCTCTCTTTTTCTCATTCTCTATATATACAGCCTTGTTTGGATTTATATGCATCCTCGACCTAGGTATGGTGAATTCCTACCAATTTTTATTCCTTTGATCAAGGAAATAATACTAGTTTAACATCCTTTTATGACTATTTAATGTGTGTGCATGGATGGTTGATCTTGTCAAGTGATTTGCTTAGTCTTCCTTGGTATGTTGTCCTATTTTAAAACCTATATGTTGTGTAAAAGCTTATTTTTTAGGTCATGTGAAGTGTTTAACTGAAGTGTGAGGGTTGACTAATTTTTTCTACTCATTAGTGTCATTCTATGACCTCTTGATTAGTCCTCCTAGCCTCAACATCTATCACAATGTCCATATTGAAATGTTCATTTGAGAGATTTAGATTAAGGGTAGTGTATGTTAAGCTTAATCTCATGATCTATATGTGCATATGTAGTTGGTTGGTAGTGATCAACTAATTTGGTGTATTACCCCCATAGTTATTTTTCTTTCATTTTATATTTTTCCCTTTTCCTTTACAAGTTAATAGTGTAGTCGACCCTAATTGATACATCAAGGGGAGTTCATCCTATAATATAAAGGTTTGGTCCACCTAAAGGTCACCCTCAACCTAGGACTAATCCTATTGTATAGATCAAGTTGAGAGGGATTGAAACACCCTATCAAGGGTGCAAATTTTGTCTATAAAAATTCTATCTAGCTTGATGGGACAATATTGATAATCAATTGAAGCTTTTTTAGTGTTTCTCTTCAATGTATCAAACTTTGGAGGCATTTCAATAAACATTAATGGCAACTCCAAATGTATTCAACTATTTATATCAGCCTAGGTACCATTTCAAGCAAGTGTTCTTCATTTCTACCTATATCATGAGGTTCATGGCTAATTTTGATGTTGATTTTCATTTTACACAAGTTGATGAACTATATCAAATTCATGTTGATCCTTTTTAGTTATTTGTTGACCCTTATTAGCAGTATGTTGATTAGTATTAGCCTTGTTATCAAGAGTATTACCTTATTTATTTGCCTCAATATTCATATCAAGATAGTTCACCTCTTTGATAACCTTTTCATTCCTTTATTTAGCCTTATCAAGACCATGTTACCCCTAGTCAACATAGCCACATTTCAAATTAGTCTATCTCAAGTTTTAATCAAAATCTCTTGGGATATGATAAGTATATGTTAGATCTTAACACAAAAATGGAGTATGGTCAAAGTGTTCCTAGTCATCTCATTCCACATATGATAGACTCATTACAACTAATAAAGAAAGAGTGGGAATGTATTGAGATAACAAATTGGTAAAGACTCGCTAGTGACATGATGGACATAGGTGGCCTAATTCAATGCATAAAATATAAGATAATAGTTCATGAAGGACAATAGGTTCATTATTTTCAGCCTTATGTGCCTTATCCTATACCACCTCAACCCTCTTTTTTCCACCTATTCTTCCTCAAAATACTAAGTCAAGCAAGCTTTAAAGTGTTCCAATTCCTTCACATACCCCTCAAGCCTTCTCATAATGAAAATCAATCCAATAGAACATCCAAAATAAGAAAGGGGTTATAGTTGAGTAGCCTATTGTTGAGGATCAAAACAAACCAGAATTCAAGAGTTTGATTTTTACTTGGAGGGAATCCAATGAAGCTAACTTGGCATAGAAATCTGTTCCTCTTCCTCAATAACCCCCCAAGAATACCTTTAAGATTCCAAGTTGGAATCAAGTGCTGAAGTCATGGGATAAATAAAATGGAACAAGCATATATTGCGGAGTTGAGATTAAGGAAGAACCTAAACCTATTCCCCCTCCTAAAGAGCCTAAATCCTTCCCATCTTGGAAATCTATTCAAGAAGGAATCTGAGGAAAATAAGAAATATTTGTTGAAAAGATTGAAAAACCCAAGACCATCCCATCTTGTAAATCAATTCAAATGAATAATGAAGTCCTTAGGGATAAAGTTTAAATCCAAATCATTCTAAATTTTGAGGGATTCATTAGTGAATGGAGGGAAGATAAGTACAATAACAATGATCATGGGAGCTCAAAACTAGTTAGTGAAGATGAGTAGCCCCTCCTTAAGGAAAACAATCAAGTTGAAATTGAAGATCATTCCCAATAAGGCTATGAAGAGGATAGTTTAAGTGTATGTGAATAATAATTAATAATTTGAACACCTCTTGATGGAGAGAGATGAAAATCAGCCTTTGAAGTTGAAGATAAAGGTGACCTTGATGGAGTACAAGTTGATCAAGTGAACTAGAACTATTAGCCTTCATTAAGGTCTAAGTGAACTAGAACTATGTGAAGTTCAATTGGAGGAATTGTTTGGATTTATAAAAATAGATTACACTCTTATAGAGATATGTTATGGTCTGCTTTATAGTGAGGAAGGTAGTTTTTTCAAGAAAATCACCAAGCAAGAGGAAGGCAACTCTCCAAGATTGCCACGCAAAGTTGATACCTCATTTTAAGATGACTTGTTTTATGTTATTAAATAAGGTTATCAACTTATCAATCCATTTTAAGGTACTTTTTCATTCTTGGGAAAAGGAAACTGAGCTTCATTGGCCTCAAACTCCCAATAAGTAATATGAATTTCTCCTTTAAGTCAATAAGTAATATCCATCTAAGATTGTTTAAATTGATTAGGAGAAACCTTTTGATGAGATATAAATGAGATTTTTTGTGCAAAAAATCCAAGTTTGGAATGAGTATTATTTTGTCCTTGACTCACATGGTCAACTCATAGACAAGGAAATGAAGAAAGAAGGTCTGGTTGTTGGTCAAGGAGACTATGAGCATGCTAATATCCCTAAATACATGTGGAATATCTCACTCCATGAACCATGCCTACTTAAAATCCAATCAAAATGTGACACTATGATTCCATGGTGTCATGATGATCTCAAGACATTCCCATTTGATCCTAGAGGGAAAAAATATGTTGAGGTTAACTGTGCATAGTAGATTGCTTATGTTTTGTCTTCCCTAAGTGCTTGTTAGCACAAGTGTTGGATTTGTTTTATCTCATTTTGTTATGGTTTTTATGTGTGTTGTATTTTATATGTTGTGTGTTAGGAGGTGTTTTAAAATTTATATATTTTTCAAGGAATTATTGTGTCTCAATTGGATCAAAACTTACTCCATAACCCAATGGATGGACAAGGAAACTAGTCTAATTTACTTAGCAAGCAAGTATACCTAGAAAAATGCCAAATATGTTATCCAAATTTTGGATATCATTAGAAGTATTCACAAAAAAAATTGACTTGTCATGTTTTATAACCTTGTTCATATCCATTATATGCCTTGTATTGTCTTCAAATGGTCTTTTTCAAGTTTAAGGTAATGATTTAATTTTGTCTTACGCTAGTCTATTCACACCATGGTATTAAAAGGTTGATTAAAAATGTGTCAAAGGTCCATAAGTTATCCCTCAATTCAAATCACCCTTTGACCACCATGCATGAACATTTTATAGATGTTTGGAGAAGTTATGGTTATTTTATAAAGATTAAGGTAAATGTCATGCAAGAGAAAGGTGCATGTACTCAATTCCAATGCATGTGGAAGATAACGAAGATGAAATTTCCATATAATCACACTTTTAAAATAATATTAAGGAGTTATATAATGTGTATGTATGTATATATGTCAGTATAAGTCATATCATATTCAATTTTCTAGGTTTAACATTTAAGAGAGTAAATCAAAATTTTGTAGGAAATTATATACACTTGTACAGACTTGAAGGATCCATTTTCTAGGAAAAACATTTTAAGAGTGTATATTAACCTTCCATAGATCATTTACATGAATAACAATCTTGTAAAGGTCCTAAGGAGCCAAAAGTTACATTAGAGTCTCCATCAACTTCTTGGCAAACTGGTAATGGTCAACTTCATGTGCCTAGTATGGATAAAAGAGAGAGAGAGAGTGATAAAATGAGATTATGGTAAGATTAAGGGGGTATAATGGCCTTTATATTTTTTAATTATTTTTTATATTTGTACCCTCTCTTTTATGAACAATCACTAAGACTCTATGGTGGTCTTAAACCCTACAAAACCCTATAGACTCATTTTTTCTTCTTGAAATGGTAGTTTGATGTATTTTGGAGACATGAAAGAAATAATAAAGGTTATAATGGGTCTAAAAAATATTCATTCATGATCTTACAGGCCTCATTTATCACGTGTTCCCCTAGAATAAGTTAAATATTTAGTCATGTTAAGTTACAGGAAAGGTCATTGAAGGGAAAAAGATATTTTCACACTTGAAGATGAAGATATTCACCCAAGAAATGTTTTATTTCATATTATTCAACTCTATCAATACTTTATATGTCATCATCTGAACCATAACAAAACAAATATGAAAGGGATGCAAAGTCATAATTTTTTAGGTGTTAGGAAATAAAGGAACAAGATGGTTTGAGATGGAAAAGAGCCTGTATAGGGTGTAAAGGGTTTAAATATAAAGTGTTAGTGATACATAATATGTCATGTAAAAAGTGGTGAGGTTTGAAAATTAAGAGAGATTTTAGGATTATTCATAAGTGGATTCATTAGAGTTCCTTATCCACCCACAAGTATATAGACCTGTAAGTGGATGGTTATGACTCATGATCATGAGAACTTATAGGTTTTTAAATATATAATAAATATTTCTAAAAATACATATAAATATCTCATATCCTACAACATAAACCTAAAATACATAAGTTGTGTATAAACTTCAATCACTATGTATAACTCTTGTAGATGGAGTAGTTACAATCACAGACTTGCAAGGAAAAATTTGTGTATTATTGAAGGTTAAAAATAAGATAAAAAGGATATAATAAATCCATATTAATATCATCATTTGGTGTTTTGATATTTTGGATTATTTTTGTGGATTTGGATCCACACTTATTATTTTGAGCCAGTTGCCTTTGTTTTGTTTTTCTCCCTCTTTAGGGTTTGATTAGTGATGGGCTCTTTCTTTTCCCCTTTTTCATCAGCATTCTTCAAATTTTTGGTTAATTTGAGTTCCCTTATACTTATTCCACATGGAATCATGGTGCTCTTTTGGCCCCTAATTCTTTTATCCCTTAAGAGGAGAAGCACTCCCATGACATGTGTCTCTCTCTTTACCTCTAAGGCACTTCTTATTTTTGTGTTGAGTTATTGATGATACCACCAAATAGAGCAGGCCCCACCCATCACAGATGAGGCTAATTCTCATGACCTAACATGTGTCATCTTCATGCTCATCCAAGGAGGTGTCAAACCTATCAGAGAACTAATGATGTGCCATTAAACGGGGGAGTGCCCCTCTTTTTTGGCAAAGCTTTTGAAACACTTTAGGCCTTGCCTAGAATTTGCCCTTTTTTGGAGTAAATTTCAAATGGTGTGGGTAGACATCCTTAGAGTTAAACACATGGCATTTCCATGCTCACCCAGGCTCAAAGGATATCTCAGCCCCTTCAAGAAAGTGCTAGCTTGATGCATGGTGCTCCAATGCTCACCAAAGGAATGGAAATCCATTTCTCCCCAAGAAACATGTTTCACTCACCATTGGTCATCTCTAATCCTATTTTAGGGAATGGGGCCAATATTTTAATCATCTAAAAGTGACATCTAATAGAGGTAATTAAGCATGACATAGGCAATAGCCCCAGAGGTCGACATGTAGCATCATCATACTTCTCTGAAGCATGAGTGGTTTTTAATAGAATTGGGGAACTAAATCAATTCCAAAATGTGGGGAGTTGGTTGCACTCATGGGCTAGACCCTCTTTTAGTTATGTGACATCATGGGCATAAATAGGGGAATCTCAAGATCATCATCTCATGCAATGTCCTTGCCTATATATCTATTTTTTCCCTTTTACATAAGGGGGAAATAGTTAGTATTGCTATATACTTTGCTTATTTTTGATAAGCCATAAAAATATTAATATAATCTTAGATAGAGTTTTATATTCAAGACTTCAATAGATGCATCTCATGGATGTTAGTGGATGTTTTGTATGTGCCATTCATGGCCTTCTATATTCATTTCCCTATCTAACAATGAAGACAATGTGATCTTTTATGTCATTCGAGTTATAAACTATCTCTGCTAATTATGCCTTGTATGCTACTTCTATGATGTGGATTTTTATATGCTTTAGATCCTAATTCATGGTAGATGCTCCTTTATGATCTATAGTTTCATTAAAATCTATGTTATTTCATGCAATATTTATGTTTGTATTTTAGAATTTTTGGTTCATCACCTTAGATTAGATTTACCTTCTAAATTTATTTTGCATTTCCCCTTTTTACATTTTCTCCTCCCCCCTTTTTTTAGGAACACATTGAAGAGCCAGCTTCTAAAATCTTGGAGGTCACTTCACATGATGCAATCAATCCCACACCTGTGAATCTTCCCATAGATTAGTTATTTACTCTAGGGTGAAGATTTTAGGCGTCAATGATTACAATATTTTTTGGCATGCCTAATGGGATGAAGAACACATAATCACCTGATTAGAAGTTAGATTTATGATTCATCAAGAGAGAGTTTATGATCCACAAGCCTATAACAAGGTCACAAACTACAAGCAACCCAAATTTATTAGTACCACCCTTAGGTGTTCCTACTCATCAAAGAACTCTAGGATCCTCCATTGCACAATAATAACAATAATAGATGATGTAACCAGGACCCCCAAGAAATTTTGTGTCATGGGATAGTGGCAGACCACTTATCCCATTGACTCCTTTAGTTCAATAGAATCATATACCCTCAAAGGCTTTAAAATCACTCCCCAAGTTCTCAGTAGAAGACTTCAAGTCTATAGTAGAACACTTTTAAGATGTGGCAAATGTGTGCATAATACACTATGTCAACTCATAAGAATGTATCCATAAGGCTATTAGTAACCTCTTTTAAAGGATGTGCCCTTGATTGGTATAGATATTTGCCTTCCAACTCCATTGCCACCTGGGATATCCTAAGTAATAGTTTCTTCAAGTGATTTAATGAAAAGGTATACTGATCTTCTCTTTTACAGTAGTTGATAACCATGAAAATGGTCCCATAAGAGGCTATGGCCAATTTTAATACTAGATTCTAGAAAACCTAGAAAAGGATCCCATAGATGGCTTAACCTCCTATAGGTATGTCCATAGTATTCTATCTAAAATATCTCAATGTATACATCATGATCATGATTCAATCACTTAAAGGATAGACACTGCCATATGCATATGAGGTCATAGTGAAAGTAGATAATATCTTGATAGATGTAGGGAGGCTCCCTCCTCATCTACCAATGCCAATATTTCCCAAAATATTGATGCCATTATAGGGAGAGATGTCAAGCACTTCAAGAACCCCACCTCCTTCTATATATGCATATCTAACCAATTAGATGAATGCCCTTGCTACATGTTCCATGGTTTTTGAGATGAATTATATGAATAGCATTTTAAGGAGTTTTTCTAATGAGATCATTAATCTCAAGAGGCAACAGGATGCTCCCCCAAAACCTACCTATAACAACTATCAAGAAAGGAGACCCCCTTATCAACAAAACCAATACCAAGAAAGGCAAAGGCCAAATTACCAAGGATAAAATAACCAACCCCCAAATAATCAAGGGATGAATCATTAGACATATCCTAAAAACTAGATGGTCACAGTTCTATATCCCTTGCACATAGTATTAACTAACATGAACAAAGAATTGGTAGCCAGTCAAAACAACCTTAAAGATGATTCTAATTCATGGTGATTGCCTTGTAATGAACCTCATGGACCCCAAAACTATCCCTAGGTAAATTTACAACAAAAGGTCACTGAACAATGGTGATGAGTAAATGCCCAAGATTTGGCCTATGCTTATCAATCTCTTGAGATTGAAAATGTCATCATGATAGTGTAAATGCAATGTATGTCCCTAGAGTAGGAAGAGGAGGTAGTATTCGATCATGCTCTCTTATCTTGGGTAGAGGATGAAGACATAGCCTTCATTAATGAATTACCTGTCTATCAAACCCCATAGGTGTAATCAGATTATTATACAGGCTCAAAGAAAAGGTTAGCTAAGTGCTCGGTAATTATTGCAACACCCAGAGAGACTGCTAAAAAGGCTTTGACACTTTGACCTTCACCCATGGCTTATTAGAGGCATAATGAGATGATACAAAATAAATAAAAAGGTCTCAAAATCCCATCCCCAAATTTAATAATGTGGTGGAATAGATAAAAAAGGCATCAACTAATGTCTCTCTCTGGGATGTTTTATCCATCCTAGAATAAAAGACCCTGTTAAAAGAAGCCTTAGAAGAAAAGGAAAGGCCCATACCAAATAAACTAGGCATAGTTACCAGGAGAGAGAAGATAAAAGAGGCCAACACAAGCACCCAGTCCCAAACTATCTCTACATTCATCAATAACAAGGAAGAAGTAAAAAAGGCAAAGCCCAAACCCATCTACTTGACTCTAATTATAGGCAAAAAGCTACTACAAAACTCTATGATAGACTCAGGATCAAGTACTATGATAATGCCTAAATAAATATTTGATGCATTACAATTTAAATATGAACCCTAGAGCAAAGGTGTGATGCAACTAGATGGAAAGAAGGTTTAGACCTTATGCATTATTAGAGATTTACCCTTCATGTTATATTCCTTCCTAAACATCATCGTATCCCAAAAAGTCATATTGATAGATATACCACCTATCTTTAGGTTATGTCTATCTAGAGAATTCACCACCAAGATCAGTAAATATCTATCACTTGATTGGTCTCATCTGATCTTAAGGACTAAATATGGTTCAAAACTAAAGATATTATCTGAACCCCTTCACCCAAAGCATGTTGTTGATGAGGTGATGGAAAACATTGAAGCAACACACACTTCATGAGAATGGAGATGCATTATGTGGAAATGCTCAAAAAAGAGAGTGTTAAAAGCAATTAATATCTTGAGGTGGAGGCCCTCATCAATAGCTTCATCAAAAATGACCTATTCACCAACATTGATGCCATAGGCCTCAGAAACTATGTCAATCATGATGAAGATAAAGCCATTCCTAGGATTTAAAAGGAATAACGAGAATGAAGAAAGAGTCCCAAAGAAGAGTTCAAGCCTTGGACCCTACATTTTGATGGGGAAAGATGCAAGAATGCCTATGAAACTGGGATCTGACTAACATCTCCTTTTATTAATAAAATTCTTTAAGCCTTCTATTTTTAGTTATCTTACACAAATAATGAGGCCAAGTATGAATTCCTTGTCCATGGCCTCAATCTCATAGAATGAACCAATGTCAAACAACTAAAATTATACAGTGACTCTGAGTTAGTAGTAAGGCAAGTAAGAAGGGTTGATATAGTAAATAATGTGTGCATGAGATCATACCATCATCATGTATGGGATCTGATTGAGTCTTTTAAGTCTTTTAATATTTAGACTATCCTAAGAGCTAAAAATTGAGAAGATAATAATATGGAAACCATAGGTTCCCAATTTGACCTAGTGGTTGATCTTTTCACCAATAAGTAGATAGTAAAGGTGATCGTCAAGCCCACCATCCCTAACAAGGACCATAACTAGAAAGTGTTCAAGTGTGATGCCTAGATTGTTATGTTCCTCCAATGATCCCATGAATTTATGGATTAACTATAGCTAAATATTGAGGAAGGCTATGAAGGATGGATTTTACAACTAAGAAAAAATAAATTACCAAAAGGGCTTATCACCCTATAAAATTTATTTGACTCCAAAGATGTAAAAAATGAAAAATACAAGTTTATCATAGAAAATGGTGATTATTGTGAACTTGACATTAGTGATGGAAGAAAGTTAAAAGTTGGGAAAAGGGTCCCTCCAAAATAAAGAGAGACTGATATCTTTTTTTGATAGATATGAAGGCATCATATCATGGATGTATGATGACCTAAAAAGGTATGATCAAAAGGTCATACAACACACCATAGATCTAATGGGAGGAGTCAAACCAGTCTAAAAAAAGTAGGGATTAGTGAATCCTAAAATTGAATATTTGATAGATCAAGAGCTATGAAATTTGATCAATTCAAATAATATTTACCCAATTAAGCATTCAACTTGGGTGTCTAATCTAGTCCTTATAAGAAAGAAGAATGGAAAAATCTGACTATGTGTGGATTTTTGAGATTTGAATAAAGCATCTTTGAAAGATCACTATCCCCTTCCTTTCATGGAACAAATCTTCCAAACAATAGTGGGCACTAAAATTTTCTTCCTATTATATGGATTCTCTGGATACAACCAAGTCAAGGTCAAAGAAGAGGATCAACATAAAACCACCTTCACCACCAAGTGGGGGATGTTCACATACAAAAAAATGCCTTTTATCCTCTCAAATGTTGTGGAAACTCTCCAATTGGTAATGGATGTAGCTCTCAAGGGATTGATAAATGAGATTATCCTCATTTATCTAGATGACCTCACTATGTTCTCAAAGAAAAAGGAAGATCATTTTGACCATCTAAAGAAGGTCTTCTAAAAATGTCAAGAGTTTAGGGTTTTGTTAACCCCAAGAAATGTATCTTTGGGATGCCCCAAGGGAAATTACTTAGGTACATAGTTTCCAAGGATGGGATTGTTATCGACCTAAAGAGAATAGAGGCCATTAAGAACTTGGCCTTATGAGTAAACAAAAATGGATTCCAATCCTTCCTTCAAAAGATCAATTTCATTAATAGATTCATATCCAATTTTGTAGGATTGGTTAAACCGATCACCCTAATGATAAAGAAAGATAAAAAATTTAAGTGGACACCTAAGGGAAGTTCCACCTTTGAAGGGATAAAAGATGAAATATACATTGTGCCTGTGCTCACCAATCCTAACTTCTCCAAAGCCTTCATCATGTATGTCTATAAGAGTGAATACAACATTGGCATAGTGTTAACTCAAAAAGGAGAAGATAGTAGAGAGGAATTACCCATCATGTTCTATTCAAGGACATTTTGAGAATATGAAACCAAGTATAACTTCATATAAAGATAAGCCTTCACCATCATCAAAAGTCTTAAGAAGTTTAGACATCTAATGGTAGGTAGTAAAGTAATGATTCATGTGGCACATTTTAGTGTACGTAAATATATCATGGAAGGATAAATCATAGAAAAAAGATCCAACTAGATCACTAAGATCTTGAAGTATGAAATATAAGTTAATCCAATGAAGGTATTTTGAGGAATTGGAATCTATGAATATTTAGCCCAATGTATAGACATGTAGGAAAGGGAGCTAAGTACAACTGAAATGGCCCTCATTAATTATTTTTAAACCAATGAGTCTTGGATAGTCGATAGGGTACTCTTTATGTAGACTAACATATATCTTGATAGCCTCCTAGTGCATAAAATATGCTTTTATGGATTACAAGGTTCCAGTTACATGATGGTCTAGGGAATCCTTTTTAAAAGAAACTTTGATAGAGAACTTCTTTGATGTGTTGATGGACCTCAAGCTGAGAAAATCCTTCAAGATATACACTTCACTCCCCCAAGTTGCCATTTCTTAGCCAAGACTACTATGACCAAAATCATGCATGTAGGATATTATTGGCCTACAATGTTTGAAGATTGACACCAAGCAGTGAAAAGGAGACAAATGTGCCAATTCTTCATCAGGAAGAGGAAGTACTCTTTCATGCCTCTCAATCCAATTATGACCAATAAGCCCTTTGCTCAATGGGGCTTAGATTTCATTGAGATGATTAACCTATTCTATAGTGTAGGCCACAAGTGGATAGTAATAGCTATCGATTACTTCACCAAGTTGACTAAAGCAATCTCATTAAATGAAGCAACCAAGAATGTAATCCTCAATTTCTATAAAGAGTTCACAGCCAGATTTGGTTCCCTAAAGATGATCATTTTGGATAATGTAAATTCCTTCATCAAGTCTAAGATCTTTGAATTCACACTATGGAATGGCATTTTTCTAAAAGCTTCATCCAATTACTACCTACAAGGGAATGGGCTAGCTAAATGTATAAACAAAAATTTAATCTATCTCATTAAAATAATGTGTAATGGCAAGCAATGAGAATGACATCTTCACATGAGGAAAAATCTATGGGTAGACCATGTCACTCTTAAGCAAATACTAAAAACTTCCTCATATGAACTAGTATATGGAAAAGAAGTAGTCATACAACTATCCTCTAAGATTCCTACATGACAACTCTTGAAAGCTACTAAAATAGAAAAAAATAGAGCAATGGATGTTTGGCTCAATGAATTATTCAAGTTCTAATAAGAAATAGAACAAACTTATGATGCAAAAATCATCTGACAGTTGGTAGTCAAGAGATGGTTCAATAAGAAGACATTGGAACCAAGTTTTAAACTTGGGGATTTGGTCCTAAAATATGATCAACAAGCTACAAAATTTAGAAAACACACAAAATGACTCCCTTTGGAAGGGACCTTTCCACATCATCAAAGTTAAAATAAAGGGGGCTTTTGAATTAGAAAAACTAGAGGGCAATGCCTTAAAGATTCTCATTAATGATATAGACCTAAAAAATTTCTACTAGGCCCTGACCACTCCTTATATATAGTTAGATAGTTTCCATTCTTGTTCTTTCCTTTCCGTTTTTTCCCTTTTTTACCTAGTTTTTTAATTTTCATTGTTTCCTTTTCAATAAGTTCCATTGGCACAAATGGAATTCTAGTCACCATGTATCAACTCCTCATTCCCCCTAAATCTTTAGCACATTCCCTAATAGATATTTATCTATCAGACTGCCTTGACATTAATGATGGACACTCCACTCGATGTGGCTCCCCATATAATCACCAAAAATACCTAGTGAATGGTTGTTCGAGTATGCACATTACCTCCATCATTAATGGGAAGTGCCCATTTTTTAAATCCTCATAATGATTTTTCTTAGCAAGGTTCATACATAAATATGATTTGGTCCACCCATTTTCAAACACTCAACACTTAAGAATTTTTAAGAGAGCATCGAGAATTCATTCAAAGAGATAAAGAGATTGAAAATTGAAAGACACAATAAAGAACCATTAGAGAAATAGAGAATTATACAACTTAGAAGTAGAACAAGTAGTGATGGATCCTTCTACATCTATGTTTGAGAGTGAAAGACAACTAATAATGCAAAAGAGCCACAATGTGAGCAGTAGAGGAGACCAACCTCCCCCTTATGTCATAGGGAAGTCATATTCATTAACCTCAGCCCAAGTAAAAATAAATGTATTAGGCATAAAGATAGTAAACAAGGGTCCTCACCAGGATCATACCCTCATGATTGATGTCACAAATAGCATCTCTAACCCCATTTTGTAATAAAATCCTAAGAGCCTACAAGAGGGTATCTACACCTGAATGATTGATAGGATAAAATGGGGGTAATATAACTCTTTTAGTTTCAAAGTCTAAGAGGGCACTCTAGCCCAATACATGGTACCTTAAATACACCCTTACCTAGAGATTATAGCTCTTTATGTGAAAATATACGATGTTGACACTAGCACCATTGTCGAGAACACCCATCTTAATGTGAAAATTTCTACAAAAGGCATCTGAGAGATGTTCCAACTCTATGAAGACCACAACACCTTCATATATGATATGGAGATCCTCCAAAAGGTTTGTGATTTGAACATCAATAATCATGAACATTTCCTTAGGGTCCTCCTCAAAGAAGAAGTCATAGAGATGATCCCTTGCCCATGCCTCTGATTGCATTCCCCATGTAGATTTTAACTCAAACTCTATCTGTGATAGATTTCATTTTTAGAATGAATATTTACAACAACATCAATGACTTCTAACTAGGCATGCTCTACCTCTTGACCATGGTAAAGTAGGGTTTAAATTTCAAAATGGACTTCACTAAAGCCATTACTTCTAGTATGAGGGATGAGATCGAGAACTTCTCAACAAGAGGTACCTTCTGGTATCCTTCCTTCTTCCTACACCTCATGCTACATTAGCACTCCCATTTCTTCTCCCATTCTCTCCATCTCAAAACCTCTGATATAGAGGTTTTCCCAAACATAGTGACCCCCATCATGGTATGGACTCCTATCTTATCCATTATCAATGACTATTATGAGTTCTCAAAGAAATGTATGGCTCTATTCCTCATGGACCTAAACCCACAAAGGGGAGCTCCTAGAATGATAAATCAATAGTAGGTCTGGCTTGCGGGTGGAAAGATTCCCCCAGCTAGTTCTAGGGGTAGATTTATTATTCATCTAAGTGCATGGATTCCAAGAAGATCCCTTTTGAATCTTATGCACATTGACTGATAGGACATTGGCCCTTGAATTGGCATGATAGATCGATGCAGTGGATTCTACTTATGGGGTAGTAAAAAAGAAAAGAGGCCTATATAATGCCTCAGTCATGAGAGGGGAATTATAGTTATGATGAATAATCAAGGACATCTCCTCATAGCCAAGCTGACAAATCTTAGTTTGGATCTATTAGATGATTGATGGGACCATGACCTTGAAGGGCACATAGCCAAGATTAAAATTATTGCCATCCCTAATCACCAAGTCTAACCCTATTTGGAGTAGAGGAGGTATCCAATAAAATACCTTCCTTAGAATTATTTGGACCTTTCCCAAATCTTGAAAAATTCTCCCAAACCCTGGGAGACTTTCTATACCTAGTTCTAAACTTTTGACCCCAACGTGAAGCTGTCAAAGCTTATGAAGAAATGATTGAATGATTTTGGGTGGATCAAAGACAAGAAGGTGGCCTTCCTTAGGTTCAAGAATGAGAATGAAAAACTACAAGTCGGTCAATATGAGTACACTCTAGATGAAACTTTTGAAAATCTATGGGATGAAGTGCATCTAGAGGAAATTGCATCTGATAAAGAATCCACCCCCAAAGTAGAGGCAGGAAAAGAGCACAAAGAAGACACCCCTGAAGAAGAGGAAGGAGATTCCTCCCAAAAAGGATAAATGAAAGTGAAGGAATATTGGGCTTAGTGTCATCAATGTGGTCACCACCCATCTTTCCTTATGTCACCTCCTCATAATAGCAACAAGCTCCCTCTAGGCACCTCATGGTTGGGTCATCCCAACTCAAGCTAATCGAGGCACCTATTTTTAGTCCTCTAGAGGTACCTCTAAAAAAGAAGGTTTATTTCATGGACCCTCTTTCCTCTACTTTTACTTCTTCCTCACCATCCCTATTTGTTTTCATACCCAAAAGACCAATCATGAAGACATTGATTACCTGATCTAGAAGTTTGACTCCCCCCAACACTCCTCACAATATAACCCTCACTCCACCCCAGGGTGCGGTACTACCCATCAACCAATAAGAACCACTTTTGTCCCTAGTATCCTCTTCCTCCCAACCCACATCCAAGACTATTTCCTTTTCCTTCATCTTACCCATTTCATTTGGCATGCCCTTCCTCACTCCCTCATTCTTGTTTACCTCATCCTCTCTCACATTGCAATCATTATTTTTTCCTCCCTATGGGCTCTCACCTTTCTTCCATTTTACCCTTACCATCCATTCACTCACACCTATAGGGACCAAAGATACCATGGAAAATTAATATCTTGCCATTCCCTTTTCATTCTCAGAAGGGACTCCATTTTCTAATGAAATCATCTAGGCACCCATGCAATATCTATAACAAGTGGATGTGGAAAGAGTAGCCTAAGTAGCCCAAATGGAGAATAATAGGGGTAATCAAGCCAAAGAGGTGGCTCAATCTCACATGTGGTCATTTTATTACCCTAAACAACAAGACCTCATGGTATCTCACTTGACCCCTCAAGTAGCGAAACCCCAGGGAATGATGCTTCTAGGAGATTAATCAGTCCAAGTAGTGGGCCTTAGCCTCAGCCAAGCTTGACCCATTGACAGAGTTGAGCTCATGAAGGAGACACAAAATTTCATAACCATAGACTATCTAAAAGTGTCTTGATAGTTGGATAATCACAAATAGAAATTGGTTAAGGTTAAGGTTATAGTCAACCACCTTAGAGAAGAGGTTAAATCCAAGGATACAGAGCTCAACTAGATGAAGGATGACCTCCAAGGCTAGGTTACCATGGCTAGCTTGTTGTTTGAAGCCAATAAATGAATGGACACTAAAATTTGGCTATAAGAAGAGAATGAAGAATTGGCTATGGTTGATCAGAGGCTCTCCAAGGCTAACCAACTCTCTTTAGTCAAGGACCAAGAGATAAAAAATTGAATAATGACCTTGCCTCCTACTCATTGACCACTAATATCCTTCCCTTGATTCAATAAATATATAATTCATATTTGGAAAGGATCAAGGTCATGGTATCCAATCTAAATATGATGCTCACATTCATTTTGAATGCATAGAGGCTCGCATGTGAGCTTGTCAATTGACTAGGTACTCACTTTCATCACCCCTAAGGTCACAAATGCAAAAAGACTCATGGAGAAGCTATACAATACCTCTCTTGAGACACTGCAAAGATAAGTGGCTGCTAAAGTGAATGAGTTCTTGAGATACCATAAAATAGTGACCAAATGTAAGGCATTCCTTAATGCCTTGTAGCAAGTAGCCCAAGAACAAAGGGGATACATTAAATAATTAGTCCAATTAAGACTACCCTCTCCTTTTTTGGATGGTAATAACATCCTCCCTAAGGACCAGGTTAAATCCTTGCTTGACCAAAAATAAAATGACCAAAATATCTTTGTAACTCTCATTCAAGCTCTTGATGTTGCAGTAGTGGAGAAGGTCCTACACCCACTCACCCAATTGGAATTATAGATGTTGGCAATGGTTAATAGTCTGAGTAATATCTCTTTCAAAGAGGTGATTGATCTAGATAGAGCCTCTAAGGCTCTCAAAAAGAAAACTCAACTAAATAAAGAGGAATGGGGGCCCTTGCATGTAACCCTCAAAAATTTATAGCTCTCATCTTCCTTATAAGTGTTATATTTTTTGGTTCTCCCATCTATAGGTAGATTCCTTGGTGAGTCACTAAAAACTATGGATTTGAATCCACACTTATTATTTTGAGTTGACAACTTTTGTTTTTTTTTCTCCCTCTTTGGGTTTGATCGGTGATGGGCTCTTTCTTTTCCCCTTTTTTCCATTAGTATTCTTCAAATTTTTGGTTGAGTTGAGTTCCCTTCCACTTCTTCCATGTGGTAGAATGTAGTCTTTTAGCCCCCAATTTTTTTATCCCTTAAGAGGAGAAGCACTCCCATGACATGTGTCTCTCCCTTTACCTCTAAGGCACTTTTTATTTTTATGTTGAGTTCTCGATGGTACCACTAAGCATAGTAGGCCCCACCCATCAAAGATGAGGTTGCTTTTCATGGCCTAACACATGTCATCTTTATGCTCATCCAAGGTGTCAGACCCATTAGAGAAATAGGGACATGCCATTGGAGAGGGGAGAGTCCCCCCTTTTTTAGAGAATCTTTTGAAACACTTTAGGCCTTACCTAGAGTTTGCCCTTTTTTTGAGGCATTTTCAAATGGTGCAGGTAGACAACCTCAGAGCTAGACACATGGAATTTACACGCTCACCTAGGCTCAAAAGATCTCTTAACCCCTTTGAGAAAGCACCAGCTTGACATGTGGTGATCCAATGCTCACCAAAGGAATGAAAATTCGTTTCTCCCATGGAAATGTGTTTCATTTATCATTGGTCATCTTTGAGCCCATTTTAGGGAAAGGGGCCAATCTATTAATCATCTGAAAGTTACATCCAATGGAGGCAATTGAGTATGACATAGGCATCAGCCCCAAAGGTTGACACGTAGCATCACCACACTTCTACAAAGAATGAGAGGTTTGTAATAGAATGGGGGAATCACATCAATTCTGGGATGTAGGGAGTTGGCTACACTCATGGGCCAGACCCTCTTTCATTTGTGTGACATCATGGGTGTAAAAAGGGGAATCTCTAGATCATCATCTAATGTAACATCCTCACCTATATATCTAATTTTTTCCCCTTTACATAAAGGGGAAATTCTTAGTATTAATATATACTTTTCTTATTTTTGACAATCCATAAAAATATTAAGATATTGAGACTTTAATAGATGCATCTCATAGATGTTAGTGGATGTTTTATATGTGCCATTCATGGCCTTATATATTCATTTGCCTATCCAAAAATGAAGAGAATGTGATTTTTTATGTCATTTAAGTTGTAAAATATCTCTACTAATTATATCATGTATGCTACTTCTGTGATGTGTATTTTTATATGTTGTGGATCCTAATTCATGCTAGATGATCCTTTATAATCTATAGTTTCATTAAAATCTATGTTATTTTATGAAATCTCTATGTTTGTATTTCAAAATTTATGATGCATCACCTTATATTATATTTACTTTCTAAATTTATTTTGTGTTACCACTCTTTACCTTTTCTCTTCCCCACTTTTTTTAGGAACACAATGAAGAGCCATCTTCTAAAATCCCAGAGGTCACTTCATAGGACACAATTGATCCCACACATATGAAGCTTCCTATAGATTGGTTGTTTACTCTAGGGTGAGGATTTTATGTGTCAACAAGTTTCATGATCCTCACCCTATCAGAACAAGAAACTCACCCTTAAACCTAGCAAGGCATCCTCTCAAATAAGCACCCATAGGCATATTCAGAAAAATGAAGAAGAAAAAGCTTTAGGATCCATTGGAGTATGACTCAAATAGGTATTAGAGGTACCAATGAACCATGAATATCATGATGAAGTATTGAAAATTGGAAAAACTAGAGGTCATAGATATAAGGTCATTCAAATAATAGGCTCACTCAAGGCACTTAGTAGGCATACATAGTAATGTGTGTGAAAAATAAAGTACTCACTGTTTGGAGATAAAATAAGATCTAGAAGTGTAGAAATAACATTGAGGAGGTTTTTAGAGTATATTAAACCAATACATTTTCACTTCATGGTCTAAATAAGCTTGAATGTGGACCTATAGGTCTACAAACCTATAGGTCCACACTCATAAGTAAAAGAATGAGAACTTCACATTGGAAGAGACTTGCCTAGCCTTGGGAAGTAATAACATAGTCTAGGACTTATAGGAGTGCTTTAAAACATTTTATTAAAGAGCACAGTGCTAAAAACTTGTCTCAAGTCTCAAAATGAAGAAAAGTGCAAGTAAGATTGACAATTCACCTACAATAGTGCCTCTGTATTCCAATTGACAAATTATGCATAGTGTGGAAGAGAGGGTTAGATGGATTTTTTTAAAGATAACAAATATGATTCAAAGGGTTCATCGAGTGAGTCTCATACTCATAGAGGTTTTAAAGTAATGAGGAAGTCCCCACAAGTGACAAAATATAAGAAACACATCAATTAGGTCTTTAGGCCTAATGATTTTCTTAAACCCTGCCATTAGAAAGCTCAACCTAAATGATAAAGAGAGATTAGATAAGGCTTGAAACTAACCTAAGAGGTTTTTAAAGAGAATTAAGGATGTGAAATAGGTGTTGGTTTTCTATGATAAGACCCTAATTGGCTATTTTGGCCTAAAACACTCACTAAGGTGCACATAATGCTTACCAATCACCCGAAGGCCTCAAAGAATCACTTGAAACTATATAAACAAGGTACATGGGACCTCAATATTATAAGGATAGTTAAGTACCCTTTTCCACTCATATATAGTATCATTAGTTCATAGGTTAAGGACTTGACCTTTATGAACTATCATTAGGAACCCAAGCATGTATAAACCCTCCTAAAACCCTCCTAGGAGATAGATGGAGAATAAAGTGAATAATATGAATCATAATGCATTGAATTTACCTTGAAAACACATGAACATCATTCCTGACTTTAGGAAGACCCTCCTACACATATATGGATGCATTAAATGTTGTATTTTTTATAAGGGTTTAGACTCAAAATAGGGTTTTTTCCCCTCTTAGATAGATGTAGAATATTGTAGAATGTGGATTAAGGTTTATTATATCTCTTTAGGTCAAAAAATATGTACATTTGACTATAGAATTTCTCCTACATGTCTTTTTCTTGAAGGTAGTATGAAAATGCTTGTGAAATATTAGGATTTTAACCATTTCTTGGTTCACCCACCTACACAAGGTTTTAGACCCTCAAATTTGAAATGGATCATGCTTGGAAGTTCTTAAAAGTTAATAAAATACTTGTATTTTTACATGTTTGGGAGATCAATGGAGCCAAATCTCAATTTCTATGCCTAGAGGACTAATTAGAGAGAGAAACATGTTAAGAAAATGTACTTGAATTTAATGTCTAGTCATGAATTTTTTTCAAAAGCTATTAGAACATACTAGGTATTTAAAACTATGCTTAGTTTGTCAACATCATCTATACATTGTTCTACACAATGATATTTGTGTGTTTTGTGGGATACAAGGAATTAAAGGCAAGTATGGGCTTTAGTTGAAAAATAAAGTCTTGGAGAGTGGTTGATACATCAAAGGGGGTTGACACAAGTTTTTAAAGACTGAGAGAGGACTTTCATGAAGAGAGATTACATTCATAAGGATGAAAGCAAGATTTGAGACAATTGAGCAAGAAAGGCATAATAAGACTAATGGGTTTTAAGACACCTGAGAAAAGACCATCACTACAATGCAAGTATGAGAAGACTCCTAAGAAAATACAAACTATCAAAGAGAATAGAAAAGAGTAGTTAAATATTACTTGATGATAAATAAGGCCACTTATCACTTTTAAGTAATAATAAAGGGCAATTTCTAAGAAGGTGTTGAGTCATCTAATGAGCTAAAGAACCTTTCTTATGCCAACTCTCTAGAAGATCATGATTACAAAAATCAACACACTTTGTAGTATTTTTTAGGACTTCCCTCTATCAATTTACTAATTTTAACTTATTTTCTCATAGAGTGACACTTGTCAATGACTCTTTTCTATGCCCTTTCTCTCTATCCTCTCATTCTCTATATATGCAACCTTGTTTGGCTTTATAAGCATCCTCCACTTGGTTATGGAAAATCCATGACCATTTGTATTACTTTGATTAATGAAAGACTACTCTTTTTACATTATTTTATGATTATACTTAGTTTGTGTGCATGGATGGTTGATCTTGTCAAGTTATTTGCTTATTCTTTCTTAGCATGCTATCCTATTCTAACACCTATATGCAGTTTTAAAGCTTCTTTTACAGGTCATGTGAAGTGTTCAAGTGAAGTGTGAGGTTTTAATGAGTTTGTCTACTCATTAGTGTCATTATATGACCTCTTGATTAGTCCTCCTATCCTAAACATCTATCATAACCTCCACATTGAAATGTTGATGGAAGAGATTCAGATTAGGAGTAACATATGTTAAGGTTAGTCTCATGATCTATATACGGATATGCAGTTGGTTAGTAGTGATCAATTGATTTGATGTATCACTCCCTTAGTTATTTTTCTTTCATGTCATCCTTCTCCTTTTTCCTTTGCAAGTTATTAGTGGAGTGGAGTCTAATTGATACATCACGACCTTATAATCTATAAGTTTGGTCCACCTAAAGGTCACCCAGAATCTAGGACCAATCCCATTGCGTAGCTCAAGTTAAGAAGGCTTGAAACACCAAATAAATGGTGAAAATTTGAGCTATAACAAAATACATGAGTCTAATGAAACCAATGTACATGAGAAAATATATCATATTCAAGTGCAATCAATTGCATTGTTTCATGAGCATATTCATCAAAACCCTTAAGATCTTGATGAAATCCTATGAACCATATTAGAAACTAAAAATTTAAAAGGCTTAGATGTAAGAGTAATCCCATATATTGATCATGTTATTTGAGTTATGGGTCATCCCTATATACCAAAAACCCTTTCCTTGAGCATATTACTGCTTCATACTTCCAATGGGGGCATGAGATATGTATTTCAACCTCTGTTCCCTGAAACTATTGTTTCCACACCTTATATGAGAAACCAAAATGTTTCAACCTAATTGTAAATTTCAATGCCTATATCCACCCAACCTATGGGTACACCTCCTTTTTTGACTTCTCAAATGTCCAACCTAAAATACTAATAGGTGAAAGCTCTTGTCCAAACTATAAAACTTTTTCAAACTAAGGTTACAAATATTGAACAAAATTCTATGAAATCTCTTTAGGCTATTGATTCACAAGAGGTGTTACATAATCGTCTTGTACTAGAGATATATTTTCACCCATTTATATCTATTTTTATTACATTTAAGTTCTAATTTTATGATGGTAAGGGTGATCTTGAAAAACATATTCGATACTTTTATGTATCATGTCTTTATTATCCCTCTAATGATAAACTTTTGACCAAATTATTTCCAAGGATCCTCAAGGACTATGATTTAAGGTGGCTCAATGTTTTACCAACTCAATAAATAAATTTCTTAAAACACATTGCAAATCATTTTTTGCTATAATTCTCTATTAACATTATCGAAAAGGTTTCCTATGCCCAAATTTCAAAAATCAAACAAAGGAAGTAATGAACCTATTAATGAGTATGTCTTGAGATATAAGATAATATTAGCTAAAATGACCAATCATATGATAGATAAATAAATTCAAGACATATTCAAGAAAAATTTGCTTTCCCCATTACATGAGTCTTATATTTCCAAAAATTCCAAATATTTCAATGACTTATTCCATATTGTTCATAATCATGAAATTGTTAGGAAAGTTTAGTGGCAAGAATATTAAATAACCAGAATTAAACAAAACTCTAGCAAACCATGAATAATGGAAAATAATAAAGAAAAATATGGAGACCCAAAATCTATATTTATTTCATTGAAAATGGTCTCTAATTTACAATTTCCCGTACAAGTGCTTATAAAAGCTTCATTCATGACTCTTCACCTTCATTTATGACTCTTCCTTTCTTATGACCATTTGACTTCTTTTTTACACCTATTTTCTCTTTTTTATCATTTTAATATAATTAATGACAAATAATATTAAATAATATTTTCCTTTACCTCTACTAACACTCACCTCAACTTAAAATGTATCTCATCCCAAGACACTAACACTCTCCCCCCTCCCCCCCCCAACGTAAAATGTGTCTCGTCCCACCCAAAACACAAAAGGTCTTAAACATTTCAAATTTTTACAACTTCCAATCCATTACAAATATCTTGAGAACCTACACTACATCTTCTCCTACTCCTACTCTCCATGGCCTTCATGCCAGAGCTCATCCACTCCTATAATTCTAACTTCAAATACATTTACAAGTTTTTAAAACTTATAAATATTCTACTTTGTTTTAGACCTTTTACAATACATATCCTTGTGGGGAAGAGCAAAGATATAAATATAAAAAAGAAGTCTAGAAAAGAATTATTTTAAGCCATTGGCATTAGACCTACCCATTATTTATTTATAGCCTTCTTAGAGCTCCACAAAGTCAAAACATACCAATGCTGAAAATAAAAGACTGATTATCCATGTAAATGCATTTGAGGAAATCTAATTCTACTCTACTCTCATCCTCTTTCATATCTTCATCATCTCACTCTCTTTCTCTATCCTTTCTCTGCTAGAACTCTTCTTCCTCTCTTTCCTCTTTGCTTCTATTTTAACTATCTAATACAACCTCACAATGCATTTAAAAAAACTTCAGTTTGTTTTAGACCCCTAGAAATTGTTTCACACCACTTGCAAAGTTTTATTTCTCTCCTAAGGTCGATGGCATCAAGTTTTGAAAAGCAACATACTCTTCTACTCATTCCTTGATTCTGGTTAGCATATGTATGTGGTCGGATAATCCATTTTCATCTTCTAAGATTCATTCATCTCTACATACTATTAAATTGTATTCTATTCATAGTTGTACAATTGCTAATAGATAGCTGTACATAGACTTCAACAAAGCAATTAAGACCATCCATGCATTTAAAAAATAAGTGATGCCCTTTCAGCTGTAAGTAACGCATTCTATAGGATTCAAAACAATGATCTTTCTATATTCTAGTAATGCTTTTATTCTGATAATGTGTTTGATATGCCATACGTTTTGAATATATTTCTATTTATTACTTTGCTTGGTGTTTGAGAAAACAAATACCAACTGGGTCACAGTCTCTTCAACTCCCAGCCTCATCTACGTCATTACCAGCAAGTTATCTCCTGTGGTTCCATCGACCCAATGGCTCAAGCTATTGGGAGACCATTAAAAATACAGTCAAGCCTTATATAGGTTTCGTGCATCCTTGAAAATGGCATTGATAGTCAAATCCGTGTAGCCATACGTAGTGCCTATGCAAGGTCCAATGCAAGTTTTAACATAGCTACACATAGGGTCCAATGCAACTACACGTAGGGTCCACATAGCTCCAGGTAGACATAAAATTTGTGCCACTTTTTTGCTAGAGATCTTTATTCCAAAAACAACCTTACCATACTACATAATTATAGCAGATCATTCATCTACATACAAGTAATAACCATAGAATTATGCCGCCCTTTCAACTTTAATGAGATTAGATGAATTAATTCTATAATATCCCTCATCAGAATGGGCTTTTTTAATACAGATTTATACAGGGCTTGACTAGAACACCCAATATCCAGAGAATGCACTTGGAAGGCAAACAACTTGGAGCCAAGAATTCAAACTCACTACTCGACTCAATTTATTGACACATCATCAACGTTCCATGCACGCAAACAATGGCCAATCTGACCATCAAATTTAGAGCCAATCCCAGTTAGGAATAAAATAATAATCGTGAGCATAGTCATAATGTTCATCTCCTCCTTGTTTCTACAGATATTTATGCCTGGTCAAATCTCTTGTTGCTACAATGCCTTACACCAGGTAAAGGTATTTTCTTGAACATTTCTTGCATTTGAATCTTTATAAATCACTCACATCACAAATCATTTACATCATCAAATTTGAAAAACATGAGACCCACACTCTTTTGAAACATCACACCATTGTTAGAAGAGTTTAGTGGCAAGAATATTAAATAACCAGAATTAAACAAAACTCAAGCAAACCATGAATAATGAGAAATAATAAAGATAAATATGAAGACCCAAAAGCTATATTTATTTTATTCAAAATGGTCTCTAATTTACAATTTCCCATACAAGTGCTTATAAAAGCTTCATTCATGATTCTTCACCTTCATTTATGACTCTTCCTTTCTTATGACCATTCATGATTCTTCACCTTCATTTATGACTCTTACTTTCTTATGACCATTTGATTTCTTTTTGACACCTATTTTCTCTATTTTATCTTTTTAATACAATTAATGATAAATAATATTAAATCATATTTTTCCTTTACCTTTAATAACAGAAATGAAACTTATCTCATTGAGTAAACTCAATTATGTAGCAAACATACCAACTACATCTACATTTAATATCAAGTGTGATATCTGATTTAACTATTTTGGGAATATTGGAGTTTTATTCCTAATTTAGTTAAGGGTATAGAATAATAAATCAATAAATAATTTTGCAATAATTACAGTACTGATTTGTATAATTTATTTGATTTTTATAGCTTTTAAAAAATAACAATAAATGAAGAAAAATGCAACTTAGCTTAAAACTGGATTGAGATGGTTGAGATAGAAGTTAGAACCAGCTATGCAAGACTTGAAGAGTTTCATGAACAAGAATCTGACTTTCATTTGGTGAAAGGATAGGAGCATTGAAAAGAGGACACTTTGAGGTCTAGCGCTATAGTTCAGGGCCTATCGGTGTTGTCCAAACTAGTCACAGAGATCTGAGTTTTTTGAGTTTTATCCATTGTCCCTATGTAAGCCTACTTGTGAAATTTTAAATCTAGAATGTCGATGGAGCTCCTTATAGAGCTGATTTATTATCAAAACCTAGACCTTGATAATGCATGAATAAAAATTGATAAAGAAGGGGGGGTTAGTGTGTATAAGATGCACTGAACATGTATTAATATCCCTTATGTGGGCACGTTACCTACATACCAATACTCTGAAGAGGGATCAATCCATATGTAGTTCTCCCACTTGATTTTATTTATGAAATAGTGTTATGAGAATGTAAAAATGCCAAAATGAGAGTGCTTTGAGGTGGCTAGGAATTGGTGTGAGGGTTTGAATATATTGGTAGCTATATTAGATGGTTGTATGTAGAGAATAGGGAAATTTGCCTTAGTGGTCTTATTTGTATACTTGTTTACTTTTATAATATTTTCCAACCCTTTCTAAATGAGTTTTGAATGGGCTTTTATAGATATCTATTGGTCATGGATTAAATTTATTCACGCTAGGCCAACACAATGAAGAAGAGGAATCAAAAAGATATGGTCATCTGAGATCAAAATGTGATTAGATATGATCACTGAAAATGGGACACCCTAGGGTCCAATGCTATAGTCTAATGCCAGTGCTCCTATCCTACAGGATCAAGACATGAGGGGATACAACTAACACGAGAAATGTAGCTTGGTTGAGTTAGAATAGGTCTCATAAGTCTATGGATGACTGGTAATAAGTAAAAAGGTTTTTAGAAGGGTCATGAGAGCATGTAAGAGGGACATATAGGTTGGGTGTCACAAGCCACAATAAAGGTACCAATTTTGACATTTTATATGACCACATTTCCTCTTTTTATTCTAGTGATGTAGAAAAGAAAAATACTAAGATAAACAAAAAGTAGAAAGCATACCTAAACTTACTTGCAAGGGTAAAGGCCATGAAGCTATGTGATTATGGGTGTGCATAGAGAGAGCACATTGTGAAGTTTAAATCTACAAGAGAAAATAAAGAGTAGATCAGTTCTTACTAGATAATCTATATCTAAAATAAGAATATACAAAGTTAGATGAGAGAGAGAGAGAGAGAGGAATGAATACACCTCACCAAGTATGCAAACAAATACAAAACCTATTATGATGATGAGTGATGCTAGATGATGTTGAGTAATGTTGGGTATGTGTTGTACCAATAGTAATATCGTGAATAGAGCTAAGTGCTCAATTTTTTGAGAGTGGCTCAAGAATGCAAATGCTAGCCCTTTGGCTCCATCATCACCCATTGAGTGAAGATATGTGATCTTGCAAGTGTTAATCGATGTTTGGAGTATGTGTTTAATCCCTCTAAGTAGGTGGCTCAAGAATACAAAGACTAGCTAGACCTTTGGCTCTATCATTGACCACTAAGTGAATTTATGTTATCATGCATGTGTTAATCGATGTTTGGACTATGTGTCTAATCCTTCTGAGTAGGTGTCTCAAGAATACAAAGAATATTTAGACCTTTGGATCCATCATTACCTACTAAGTGAAGTTATGTGATTATGCATGTGCTAATTAATGTTTGTATTGTGTGGTGGCTCAAGAATGCAAAGGCTATATAAACTTTTATCTCCATCATTGCCTACTAAATGAAGTTATGAACTGATATCGATATGAAAGTGTGTCATATTAGATGGCTTCTGAATCCCATGAATGATCTATAATATGATAATGTGGCATGGATAGCTGAATGTGTAATGGAAACTAGGCCAATCTTGGCCACTCTGAAAGGAAGAGATTAGGCTTATATGAAAGACACTTTGAAATGATGCCAACCACCTATAGATAGAATAAGGTACACAACTACTGAGAATACTTGGGTAATATACTAAACTCAAAAATAAAGGATGACCAATGTGTCATGCATATTTCCCCCAATCACTGGTGTCTGTAACATGGATTCTAATCTAAAATTTATACCAACTACCCAATCTGAAATTGAAAGTGAGAGCCATTATGTCACACATGATGCCCCCTATATCTAGATTCTCTAAGAAAAATTATACTAAAACTACTAAATCTAAATTGATCTGTATGTGATAAAACTATAGTTGAGCTTATCTTTCTACCTATTTCTAGAAAATATGGACTTTGCTATTTAAATAGGTGCACCAAAAATAGGACACTCTATTGTCCAGTGATATTATCCATGTCCAATGCTATTTTTATTTGTTGAATCTGATGACTATTTTATAATTTTCACTTTTTTTTGGTCTGTTATGTATGGTTTGACCTCTGATTATTGTTCTAAGTGTTTTGAAAACTCATTTTTCAACTGACAGGAGCTCTGATCTATGTGATAAAACCCTTATTTGTTGCCCCTCTTTTGAGGGTAGGAATGATGACCCTGTAATGATGCCCTCAGTAGAAATAGCTCTACAAGTGTGTTATGTTGTGAAATACATGATATAGTAATGATAATTGAAAAAATGTCTCAAGATATATTATAGTTTGTATTGGAGATTGTTATATCAATAAGGGTATGCCTAGATAGATATAACAATGTAATAGCATATGCAATGTACTATATTAAAATTAGAAATGTTAGTTGTTAGTTTTCAAGGAGGGATTGAGCATGAGGTCCATCATGACATCCAATAAATCAAGATAATGCATGATTTAGATCATTATATTGCAAACAATGAGAAGAAAACAAGCAACAAACACACAAGGTAATAATCTGGAAACATACAATAGTGGCCAAGGGGCCTAACAAATAAGGGACATGGGCACATGTCACTCAAACTAAAAAGCAAGCATACAAGGCATGTTCAAATGCCACATACATATACAATTGAAAACAAGCAAGGTTGGCATGAGGGCCATATTCACATGAAAGAGCATAGGCAAAAGACATTGGCAAATGTCTTAAGGCACACACAAGAATAGAAGCAGAGGACATTAGAAAATGTCCTAAGGCACATACAAGAAACAAAACAAGAGATGATAAATGCCATCACATCTAGGTACTCAAAGTAAGAAAGGAAGGCATGTAATATACTGGAAATACAATTGCATATAATTAATCAAAGCAAGAAGTAAAATTATGCAAGACATGAAATACAAGACTATGTAGATGCTAAGAAATACATTCTATATAATAGTGAATGTTGATAAAGTAATTTATGTAAGCTAGTAAGTAATGTACATCAATATGATAACTGGAGTGTGTGGTGTAGGAATGACATAACCTAGATGGTGTAGTCATATAGAAGATTCCTCCGGTGGGTAAATATGTTAATATATGTCTTGAATCTATAATTAGGATGCCCCCTCAATGGGTAGAGTGAATCAATCAAGGATATAGATGTCATTACACACACTCAAAGAAGATCAAGTTAAGCATGGTAATGTAGATAAATCGACAAATAATAAAAATAAAATAGCAAATGTAAGTCTAGCATGGTAATAGAAATGTAAGCATGGATAATGCATATAATTGAAATGTTTTTGGTATCTTGAAATTTTATATTATTTTTGATATTTTAGAATATTTGAATGTTTTTGGTATTTTGTTATTTTGTATTATTTTTGATATTTTGGAATATTTGAGTGTTTTTGATATTTTGGCATATTTGAATGTTTTTGGTATTTTTGGTACAATCTATGTACTATAAATTATGAGAAGACTATGTACAAGTAAGCAAAAATAAACTATGTACAAGTAAGTAAAAATAAAACATGTACAAACAAGATTAAGAAGAAACGATACTAATTGATGAGTCTCATGGGAGACTCCCTATCATGGTGTCCTATATCAAGGAGAGGGATCATGTGTGATCATGAAGCATAATGGAAGGGATGATATTATGGCTCTAAAAGTTTTTTGTGTGGTAAATTCTCTAAAATCTTTGCAGTGGAAACTGATTATGGGGCCCCCTTGTAACTCTGAGAAGTGGATGTAACTGTAGGGCTCTTAAGGACCCATCTGATAGTAGAAGATCTCTAAACATGTGCTCTATGTGTATAGGCATGAGACCTCAATGATATTGCCCTGGGTATGAACACTATATCTAGAAGCTATCTATAATTCTAAAACTATGATTGCTCTAAAAGAGACCTCTATGGAAGTGTATGAACTCTCTATGATAGCAATGGTGGCCTTGACTATGTTTTAATCTGAACTGGAGGAAAAACTTAAATTGGTGGAGAAACTGAAATTGGTGACTACAAAATAGTAGATGGGTCTGAAGTGGGGAGTGTTAACTCATATGAAACTCCACCAATTGTATTAGCCTAATTAACGTGAATGAATTTCACCCATTTTTGAACTATAAAAGGTACTTCTCAAAGTTTTTGAATTCATGGTCAACCAAGTAACATATCAAAAAATCATACATTTGAAACAATAGTAAATGGTGTGGCCAAATGTGTTGGACCAACCTTAGAGGAAGTACAATCTCACCTAATGAACTCTATAGGTGCCCAATGAATCCATTGATAACTATGTCCATCGAGATAATATCCTACTCTGAATATCCCAAATGTTACAATAATGTCATAGTGCACATGTTCACACCCAATCCATTTTATATGAGAACACTATTAATGGGATGATTATGAATGTAGGATCTAATAAAGAGTGCATGATAATCTAAATCATTCTCAACTATCTCTTGCTCTGAGAAAGAGATTGAAGGTCTAGCTAGAACTCTGTAATTATACACACTAATCATGTTACTCAAAGGATGTGACTCAATTGAAGGTGCCCTATATGTAACTAGTGGAATATATGCATGATATGCATGGTGAACACTTGATGTATCCCATGTTTCTTATTTAGAATGTTGTGGGAAAGGATTCGAGAATATTTTCAAAGCTTTGTCCTCTGTTTGATTTCCCTGAGGAGGCTCAACTAGAGTGCCAAGATCAATAATGTTTCCATATATCAAGCCCTATATCTTGTATTTTATACTGATACATCTATTTTTTGTGTGGCTTGGTTCCCTATGAAAATCATAAAATGCATTCTGATCATATCCCCATGGAAGAGGCTTTGTTGAATCAACTTATCGAATAGGAGGGAGATATATGATATTATATTCCAATAACTATTGTAAGACTCTGGCTGGAGATATTGGTAGATTGGTAAAGGTTCATCAAGGAGGTCCTAATAAAACCACTTGTTAAGGGGGCTTTGAAGTCATATTAACTATTGGTTGATTTTGAATCTTTCCATTATTGACCTTTAATTTATATGGGACTTTATTATTACTCTTGTTTGTTGTTTTTGATATGCTTGTGTACTTGAGTTTGCCCATTGAAATTAATTTAACTTCCATTTATTTTAGTATATGACATAATTTAGTGAAGGAAGAGAACCTTTTAAACATTATTGATTCATATAAAGCTGGGAGATGACTCTATTTGAAGAGATATTGTAACTCTTAATCAGCTATGGGGCTAGTCATCTTAGCCAAGATAGTACTATATTAAAGAACATAATCTATGACATTATTATTTAACCTTTATTTCTATTGTGCAACTTGGGAATATGAAAATCTTATCACCAATGTTAATTTTGAAATGAGCTAGGAACATGTTAGCTAAAGGACTGAATGCATTGACTGACTGATTTGGTAGACTATAGAACCATTGTAAAGCATAATCCTTGAGACTCCATGCAAATCGCTTTGCTAGTAACTAGTCATTTGGCACATAGTCCAAGCATGTTACATGAAAATCCCTCAAATGTGTCTCTAGATCACCCTTGCCATCATATAAAGTGAGCTTGGGTTGAACAAAACCTTGTGGCAAGGGTGTTGAAGCAATATGCCATACCAATGGTGAATGTAGTAGAGTAAAATAATATAAAGCCTACATTGGTCTAGAAGCACCTTCCTCAAGATGTAGCACCTCGGATTGAAGAGACTTTATCTCTTGCAAAAGGGAAACCACATCAAGAGATAAAGATGTACTAGATATAACTAGTGGTGGCATAGAGGAATATTAGACTGTTATAGGGGGTTGTGAAGCCATAGTTGTCCTTGTAGTGTCATTTTCAACTGATTGTTTTATGGTTTGAGAGGATTCACCATTATTATTTTTATTATTCTTCTTGTAGTATTTTAATCATGTCATCTTGCATATCAGGATGTTTAGTTAAAAGGTCTTGAGGTTCTCTCTTATTAGTTTCATCAAAACTAGTGTATTGGCCATTATTAAAGAAGGAAAACAAATTAAAAATTGAATCAATTTTTATAATAATCAAAGTTTTATGGAAGGAAAGTACTGCTTATAGGAAATGTAAAGTCCTAAAAACAATAAACTAGAAAATGCATAAAAAGGATATGAAGCTCACAAACATGTAAGGTGATACCTCAAAAAGCAATGGGATTTAGTAGATGCAACTAGGGTTTTGAAAATGATATATTTTAAAACTAATAAGAATTTTTTTTTTAAAATGTGAATTTTTTATTTAAATATGCAAGTAAAAAATTAAAAAAATATTGAAAAATTCTTGATTTAAAGGGACCTAATATATGTAAATAGGGTTTGGAAGAATTTTTTTTAAATTACTATGAAATTTTAAAAATTAATATGAATTTTTAATTTAAATATGTAGGTAAAAAACTAGAAAAATATTTTTAAAATTAGCAAGACATTTTCCCTAGGGTCTCTAGGGTTTTTATGTGCAAAAGGACCTAGTAAATTCAACTAGGGTTTGAAATAAATTATTTTAAAAATTACTAAAGTAAATTTAAAAATTAAATGTGAATTTTAGATTTAAAATATACATAAAAAATTAGAAAATTATTGAAAAAAATAGTAAGAAATTTACCCTATGGTTTCTAGGGTTTTTATGCATAAACAAAGTAAGTCAGGTTCACCAAATAATTTAACTATTTTAGGAATATTAGAGTTTTATTTTTTATTTAATTGTGTCTAGAATAATAAATTAGTAAATAATATTTCAATAATTATAATACTAATTTGTATAATTTATTTTATTTTTATAGCTTTCTAAAAATAACAATAAATAAGGAGAAATGTAACTTAGCTTAAAACTAGACTGAGACAGCTGAAACAGAGGCTAGAACTGGCTATGCAAGACTAGGATAGTGTCATGAACCAAGATCTAAATTTCATTGGATGAAAGGATAGGATCATTGAAAATAGGACACTTTAGGGTCTAACACTATAGTCCAAGTCTTACCGCTATTGTCCAAACTGGTCACAGAGATCTAAGTTTTTGAGTTTTATTTATTGTCCTTATATGAGATTGATTATGAAATTTAGGATTTTGAATGTTGAAATATCTCCTTTTATATCCAATTTAATCTCGAACCCTATACCTTCATAGTGCTTGAATAAAACTTGAGAGATAAGGGGGGTTAGTGTGTGTAAGATGCACTGAACGTGTATCCACACCCCTTGTGTGGTCAAGTTGCCTACATACCAATACTCTGAAGAGAGATCAAGCCATATGTAGTTATCCCACTTTATGTGATTTGTGCAATAGCATTATGTGGATACAAAAATGCCAAACTAAAAGTGCTTTCATGTGGCTAGGGACTGGTGTGAGGATTTGAATATGTTGGTAGCTATATTGGATGGCTATATGCAAAGAATAGGTAAATTCTCCTTAGTGGTCTTTATTTTATTCTTGTTTTATTTTGTAATATTTGATAACCCTTTCTAAATAAACTTTGAATGGGATTTTATAGGTATCTATTGGGCATGGGTTAAATGTATTCACACTAGGCTAACATAATGAATAAAAGGAATCAAAAGGAAATGATCATCTAGGCTCAAAATGTGATTGGACAAGAGCTATAGAAATGGGACACCCTAGGGTCTAGTGCTATAGTATAACCCAAATGCTATTATCTTATAAGCTTGAGACCTAGGGGGGTGGAACTAACATGGGAAATGCAACCTGGTTGAGCTAGAATTAGGTTTCAAAAATCTATGGATGATTGGGAATAAGAAAAAAGGTGTCTATAAGGGTCATGAGAGCATGCAATAAGGACCTATGGGTTAGGTGTCACAAGCCAAAATCAAGCTACCAATTTTAACATTTTATATGACTACAATATTAAACCAAGTTATAAAGTCAAACCTACTAAGACTAAAAAAAGAAACAACCACCATAGTTAATGTGGTGTCACATTAGCTTGTCTTATCCAATGCACCATGGAGATAATCCACACACTTACTTTAGTCCCCCACTTATTTACTCCCACATTTTGTATAATTTCATATTATATCCCTCTATTATCCTATAGACGTTGATATGGGTATATTCTACCCAAAAGGTATGATGCAAATGCTTATTGTGACTATCAACAAGGCTTTGGGCATTCTTAAAATAGATGTTTCACCTTGAAGCACAAGATCCAAGACCTCATTTTTTACCTAAAGATTAAATTTGATGATCCTCTAAAAGAATCAAGTTCATAATATGGTGATGAATAAAAACAAAAAATCTTTAACAATCCTTTGCAAGATCATTCAAATAAAGATTTAGAAGTGTAAATGGCAAAAAATGTGCACACTCCTCCATCTCATTATGATCACCCATTGGATGGGTTTATTAATACTTATATGCATAATACACCTCCTATAGTTTAAAGACCCTCTATTACTTTCAATGATAATGAGATTATGGATAATGACTTAGATCTTCATTCCTTATTCATTTGAGCATACCTTGATCACCAACCTCTACACATTGTTATATAGAACAAGTGAAAACATTTGTACCAAAACATTACTTATGCATTTGGGTTATATTGAACATGATTTACATCTTTCAACCAAATCCATTAGAGCATTTGGTTGGATCTCACAACATGTTCTTGGTGAAATTGGGTGACTCTTACAGGTGTGTCTCACCCATGTGGTTACTAACTTCATAGTTATAACTTTTTTGGGTGTATTTGATATTTATTAGAATAACTTTGGATACATACGCTTTGAGTAGTACCTTTTATAGTGCATGGGTGTGTTAAATATATTATTTCTAATTGATTATTATAATTTTAATTACATATGAACATCCTCTTGAGAAAGAGAAATTGAGACCCATGCAATTAATTGTAAAACATCCTATGATTAATCTTCTAGAAAAGGGTAAGCAACAATAAATTCCCTTTAGCAGGTGGCCAATACTCGAGAGATCATTGCATCAGATGTCCATAGTGGGTTCCATAGAATTCCCTTCTACTCACACCATATTAATACAGCTAGAGAACGTACACATGTTCATATTATTCCTACTCCAAATAAACCACAAAGCACTCAATTATGGGTTCCATTTACCCTTGCTCCTACTATTTATGCTTCATGACCAAAAAGTCTTATTTTACATATGTAAAGCATCATAAATACTACAATGACATATATCATAATTATACATGCTCCTCAATAATGTCACCAATTTGTTAAATCATGTTCATAGTGGGGAGAGATATATGAGAATAATTTAGATGTGATCATATGATAATTTTTTCCTATCACATATGCCAAAAATACCAAAAAAATAAAAAAACTTCAAAAATCCAAAAATATGTTCAACATTTACATATGCTATTTGATCCTTGGCATACTATCATCAATTACATGTTGGTAGATGGCATATCACTATTTCCTATATATGCATGTGTATCACACATATTTTGAGTTTGATTCAATCATACACAAATATATGATCTATGACCTTTTGGATGTTGGGATTTCTCTCTATTCACATCACCAGGATGTTGGGGGAATCTACCTCTATGATCACAATACATATAGGTTATATAATTATATGTTAATTTTACACCATCATGTTTGATCTCATATATGTACTTACATATGAATTTATCCATATTTATATCTTTCATAGTGTACTTGATATACTATGTACTTGACATTTCTTGTTAACACACATATCTATTTACTAGTATTTTATGTTTATGTTGGTTTCTTATGCTTTCATGTATGTAGTTCCTTGAGCATCTTACCTTGATATTTTATTGCTTGATTGAGAATTTGAATATGATGTATTTTTTCAATCCCCATTCCTTTTTTTCCTCTTTGACATTTGAATATGTCATTACTTGTTTTTATGTTGATATTTGAATATGTCATTTTTACTTTGTGGAAATTTGACTATGACATGTTTGTTTGATTGTGAAACATTTAAACATCCCCTTGTTTTAAGTCTTCTTAACACTTTTTCTATTGATTTGATTTTTGAGTGCTCTTGTGTGTGTTCTTAATTCCTTGTTGATCTTGTATTATTACTATCTAGACATTTCCATGATCTATATCATGCATCTTAGGACTTATTATGCTCACATTCTTCATACTTCAATGATATATCTACCTAGAAATAATCCATATATATGATACATGGTAATTTCATAGTTTACATGGTTATTTTATCCTTTTGAGGTAAGGTAACTACTACTTTCTTTTTCACTCACCTCAAAGGGGGACATATCAGTGGGGGCATGCCATGGAGGCATGACTTCCACATTACTTCGATTACAATGGGGGTATGTTTTGGAAACATATTATTCACACTTATTAAATATTAAACATACCAAAATTATAGTGGAGGAATGTTTTGAAAACATGGTCTCCACACTTATTCAATATTCAACATACCTAAATTACAGTGGGGGTATGTTTTGGAAACATGTCCTCCACATTAACACATACATTAATTCTTAGATTTAGATTGTAGTGGGGTAATTTTTTGGAAACATGTTATCCGCATTGACACTTGTATCAATTTTAAGATTTATCTATATATATTGGGGTAATTTTTTGGAATCATGTTATCCACACTTACACAGTTTTAGATTGACCAAATTACATAGTTATATGATTCATATACACATTTATGGAAAAATTATATGCATTATTACCATTATTATTCATATTTTCATCATGATAAATATCAAAGGTGAATATTCTATGTAATTTTCACCTAATATTTCAATATTAAATCAGTTTTATATTCCAAACACTTTCTAATCTACCCTAAGGTTAGAATTTTATGAACTGTATTCAACAAACCTACTATAATAGTTGGTTCACTTTTTTGTATGGTTGAGGTGATTAAATAACTCAATATTTCTAAGTTTATAGGTTGGAATTTAATTCATCATATATATTCACTAGTTTTATAGTTTGATTTGACTTGGTTCACCCAAATTCACCTAGTTATATGTATGATTGGGTTGTATCGTTGAGCTAATCTCAATTATCAGGTGATAACTCATCTTTCCTCCCAGGTTTGGAGCATGTTCCCTCTAATGTCTATCTTAATATTAGTTTTAGTGATTCATAATGATACATATTTCATGTAAAAATATCAAAATTCAAGATGGTTACACATATACATGCGTACTCCTAAACCTTGCTCTCTTTCAAGTTTAATTATTTCAATGTTTTTAATTTCATATTATACTCAATAACTTTATACTGTAAAATCATCTTGGTTGTAGGTCAGTCACTAAAAAAAAACTCATGTTGAACTAGAAAATATAAGGTATTATACACACCTACATATGCAATCATTTTCCTTTAAACTAGAAATTTCATTACTATATTAATGGGGACAAATGTAGAGGTTATTTTTATATTAAATAACACCTCAGTATTATACACTTATAAAATACATATCATGTATTTACATTTATATTTTAGACATATCCCACTGCTAAAATACTCATATGTGATATCTCTTTGTACCTAATTGCTTATCTCTTAGCCAACATACATTATTCTGATGACCCAAGACTATTATATTGCCTAAAATTTTATAAAATTGCTTATCTTCCATTTTTGTATGTTATAAACTTCCATATATTTTCCAATGTCCTTGACACTTGCATCTAGTCAGATGCTTGTGTCAATGAAAATATTCTACCCGAACACAAGTTCTTAGTGCCCAAAATTTATCTAATTTGAAAATGAAATGTATTCCTATGGTCAGCCTAAGTGATTTAATGTGATATATTCTCCAAAGGGATTGGTATGAATATAAAATCAACTGCCATTCATTCCTAACCTATAAAATACCTAAAGAGACTAATGAAACTTATCAAAATAATTATATCACGCACTCAAGTGAGAAAAGCTTTCCTATTTTCTCTTATTTCCATATTAGTCATAGGGAAAACACATATATAGGTTTGAATTACTGATGGGTCAACCCAAGAGGTATATTTGAAAAGTTACAAGTTAGGTCACTATTATACTTGATAATCACACATTGCATGATTCACACACAAGCCAACATGTAGGGGAGAACTACATAAGTTTAAGACCTTCTTCAAAATATTGGATATGTAGGCATTAATCACTAACTGAGGCGTATTTAATGAAGCTTGATATATGTTCCAATTAACCCATTTTTACCATATCCAATATGAATATGAAGAACTAGGGTTTTACTATTTGATAAGAAGTGACAAACCATTACCCACATTTGAATATACCTAAGCAAAGGTGATACAAAAACTAAAATCATCTAGATGGTTGCATATAATTTTAGCATGTATTATATATGGGACACTTATGTCTAATTAAACTAGTAATGTTAATATAAATGTCTCAATTCAATATAAGTGTTTGAGGCTATAGAGGCATAATTCCTATAATCAAGCGGTTGTTTTAGAATCCATATCTTATCCAGTTTCTCTGTGTTCTAGATCTAAATATGTATTACCATCATAACTATATAAGTATCTTATGATCATTTTTATGTCAATATCTATCATAGTTGTAATTTCTATCTTTATCATCTCAACATAATAAATTCAGTTATGTTATATCTAAGTTTCATAAATAATTGGCTTGTATCAGAGATAGTCTACTATCCTTGTGCCCTAGGCTATCTCTACCCCTTTAAACCTAGATATCCCCATAGATCTAGATTTTAGGGTTAAACACTAATGTTCCCCCACTTTTGGATGATGGGAATAAAATATATGAGTCACCTTATCAAAAAATGAAAATGTACTAATATTATGTATAAATCAAGTGAGCAGAGAGTTATTATGTATCAGTGATATATCTCATTAATGTTTTTAATTGAAATATAGAATTATATTCAGATTCTAATATAAGGTATAGGTCAAAACATAGTTTTAGGTGATTTTTTGTTTTTCCCCTAAAAATTATGCAATTGGTATAGTATTAAAAATCTCATCACTTAGATTCGAACACTATTTACTATTTTGGATTTCGACAACTAATGCTCAAGATATGTGTGATTGAAGATCTTGTAGAACTTGTTTATTAGGAGTTTTAAATAGAAATTTCAATTTATTTTCACTTTAAATATTTTGAAAATTTTATCGTTGGGTATAAATTTACAATGTCATGTGAGAGAGCCCCATGACCACTATGGTTTGATGTGCTCTAGATAACCCTATCTAGCTAGGCTTTTGATGAGATGGTAAGTAGGTTTACTTGTGAATTGAGTGGTAATTTTTATTTTTTTTATTTTGTCATTTTTAGAAAAAAAATAGTTTTTTTGTGGGACATTGGAGACTTCCATCAAATTTTTGGATAGTATTTTTAGTATCTCAATGGTGGTGTCTAAATTTTGATGGAAACATACAACATTTATGTCCTATATCAATGGTAGTGTCCAATGCTACCATCCTTTTACAGTTTTGATTTTTAACTATAAAACTTGGTTATTAATACTCAAACATTATAGATAACTCTTTATTTTTATTTATTATGTATATATAAGCATATACATGTTTTATAGTTATAGCATGTGAGGCGTTTCTCTAATCTAGTAAATATAGGTCTTAGTTTAGATGATTGGGTCATGATAAATCATTTTGGATTGTGTCATGTGGCTTGTTTAAAGAAGATTCCATATTATATCCCCCTCATTATGGCTCTATTTGAGAGGTAGAACCCATATACTTGCACCTTCTAGCTCTTTATAAGGGAGATGAAAATCACTCTAGATAATGTGTATCACATTTTTTGGTTGCCTATGAGAGGAGAGAGAGCACATGTTTTTGGAGATGGTAACCATGGCTATATCCAATGGTCACATATGTATTTCATTGGTTAGAGGTCACTAGATGCATAGTCAAGTAAAATGGTTTGGCTAGATAGTATTATAAAATTTGATGTTTGTGGCTATAAAAATTTATTTTTGTGTTTTTGGCCTCATTTTTAGTAGTAGAGGGTGGCACAGTGGTGATTTTATATCGCATGCATCAGATTGCATGGCATATTGAGATGGAGGGTACTATATATTTTTAGGTTCATACAATAATGACCCATTTATATAAAGACCTTTATATATTTTATTTGGAGAGTTAATGTGGAGGCATTAAAGTTGGAACCTTATTACATGTTTGGGCATATAATCACATTGCACTAATATGGCTAGTTAGTGGAACCCTGGTTGGGTATCCCATATTTAGACATTTATAGAGTGGTGGGTACTCCCTCATGTTAGAATACACACCATGATGGGTTATCACACTATTATGGATAGATTAACATTAGATAAAATTATATGTCATACATACATGACATTTTTTGGATGGATAAAGGATGGTCATGAGTTGAATAGGATACATATGAGCATATGGTTGGTTGATCACTTTCCTAATATATATGAGTAATTTTAGTATGATCATGTACTTAGGCAAATTGGTATAGATTAGGGGGTTCCATCACCTTTATACCCATGTCATCATATAATTAGAAGTGGGTATAGACCTAATGATAGGCTAACACTAACACTTATGTATGTGCCCCCATAACCTAGTGATGAGTAATACTCTATGGTTTCCATAGATGCAATAACTATTATTTGATGTACATATGGTTATTTTTAGTGGTGTATAGGGTCCCGTTGGCCATTATTGTTTTAGTTATAATCACCCCACCTAAATCCATCCTTGAAACACATGGAGGTGTGAGAGGAGGTAGAGGTGGTGTTACTATCATGGTATAACCACCCATGGATGAGGTGGCTATTAAATCCACATCTCTTACTTTGATTTTTAATTTGGTTGATATAGCATCCAATGTAGTATAAGTATCTAATTTGTAATTTTTATGTCTTGTTTACAAGAAATAATGAGTGAGATACCATGGTAGATCATGTGACATGAGCCCTCAATCATAGTGTGCCCATGGATAGAGTTGGTGATATTTTTATTTATAGTGTTGTTAATATTTTAGGAGCTCATGCACCTGTATTTGATTTTGAAGTATGATTATTGGACATGTATCATAAATTAACCATCAAGCCTAAAGAGTTATGTGTAGAGATTGACAAAAGAGACATCTTGTAATATAACAACACTAATATTATGCAAGTTTTGATCGAGTGATATGACATCCTAAATCATGAGATTTATGAGACACTAAATTGGATAGGTTAATTGTAGTAAATTGTGCATGAATTATCTTGATCATGTGGGCCCAGGATAGACCCCAATGCATCCACATTAATAGAGCCTAAAGTGGTTGATAGAGATAGTGATGAGGATTAAACACCCAAGGATATACCCCCAACATATAATTTATATGTTTATTTGTATAAACTTTGTACCACTTTTATACATATGATGATGTTTTTATTGTGTATTTTTATTCACATGAATGTTTACTTTTATTTCTTTATTCAATGTGTATATTTTACTTCCACATGTTTTGTGCAATTGATATTTGGTTATGATAAACTACATGGTAGTATAAAATGTTTAAATTCAATTAAACTTGAAATTTATTAATAATTAGGTAATCACCATATTAAATGAAACCTAGATGGAAATAAGAATCTTTATTTTAATGATCATGTGGTAACCAAAATTTGATTTTTATTCTATCACTATAGCTGATATATTTATAGAAATATCCCATGAATCTATATATGTTGGTTTAGGCACCTAAATCTGATGTCTATGTAATCCCCCTCCACATGTCCCTATATCAAGAGCATAATCATAATGTTTCCTTGGTAGGATTAGTGTGGGAAATATCAATATTGGTAGAGGGCACACTAGGAGGACTTTTACTAGCAATTATCCTATGCAAAGGTGGATGGACCACATGTTCCTTAAAATTTGTATCATGAAATGCCTCAACCCTATTATAATAATGTCTAAAATAATTATGGTAAAGGTGTGTATATATATATATATATATGAAATTAAATAAGTCCCAAATCTTCCAACTATATAATATTTTGATTGAGAGTAAAAAAATCATTATCATGGTGCCTGTCTATACCATGGTAAGTGCAAAAGTGTTATCCTTTAACCTTTTAAAATATGTGGTGGGTAAATATAATTATGAGTAAGTTTTATAATCCATTTATCCAATAATGTATGAAATATATCATGTGATCTATCTCGATACCAATAAAATTGAAGTGGTTTCCTTTTTCTAGAGGCATATGGTTTAATTGTAAGAGGCATTCTACAAGTATGTTCCTTTCCTTTATTTAATAAACTTATTATTTGTTCTTTGGTATGAATTAGTGATTTAGAATAAGGTTTTTAATTTATTCATTCCCATTATTTATTTCCTTATTTACATTAAAATAATTATTTTTACCATGTTTGCTTTGATGTGGAGAAATAAGTAATTCAGTTTTGGTACTCATTAGATCACATGCATATTTATGCACATCCTAATATAAGGATTTGAATGAAGAAAAGTCTAGTTAAATTATTTATTTATAAATGGTGAAAAAATACCCCTAATAAATATAAAATTCACTTACAAATCCAAGGGGATATATTTTAAACAATACAATATATCCTTAAATCTAGTAGCATAGTCTTGAATGGGCTCATGTTCATTTTGTGTCAATTCTTGAAAATGATCAAATGGAAACTTAAATAAGTTATATCAATTAAAAATGGATAAGAAAACATCTTAAACTTTTTTAATTTTGATAGGGAACCATTTGTGATGATATAAAACCAATCAAGTGCTTCTTTAATTAAACTTAGATGGAAAGCCTTTAATAGAAAGCATCTATCCTTATCCCATTATTTGGAGGAGTGTATACATTATTTAAAATGATTATTAGGATCCACTTTACCAATAAATTATGATAAATTATTCATGATAAAGTTTTAAGGATAAATATATTTTAAAATATCTCTAATAATAGGTTTTTACTCTAATATATTCTTCTTAAAGGTAGCCTTGTGAGAGGAAACTCAAAACTTAAGATTATTCATTTGTTATTGAATATTTCAATGGAATTCAAGAAAAATAACATATCACAAGTATAAATTGGTGAAGAGGTTTTAATTTTTCTTAAAGGTTGTAAACTACCTTTCATATGAAACATAGGAATGATATACTCTTTATCACCCTTTAAAATAGGATCATCACATGGTTTTTCAACATTTAGTAAAGAGACATGTATATAATTTTAAATAAAATGAAGGATGTTATCATTATCATTGAAAGATGTTACATTACTTGAAATTTCATGACATATAATAGGAGTATGATAAATAGTTTCACTTGTAAAAACATGTTCATTTTTAGTATACAATGTGAATGAGGGAGGTAAAAACACATTTTCTACTTCATTTGCAATATTAAGAGAAGGAAAGTTGCAATTTTCACTTTCATTTATAGTTTCCAAATAAGGGAGAGAAACTAAAATGCTACTTTATACTTTTGGTATATCATTATTATTTGATTTAATGCAAAATTTTGTTTTTGTCATGCAATGCACTTTTGCTTTCCTTTGATTTATAGGACTTGAGTTTGAAAAGAGATGAATCAAATATACTTGGAAATTTTACTAAATTTCCAAAAAATGCATCTTTACTAATAAATTTCTTAGGAATTTCACATTAATTTTCTTATTTCCATTAAAAAATTATAGGAGAGGAATTAGTGCATGCATTTTGATCATTAGAAGTTAGAGATACTTTCACTACTTTTATTTGAGTGATCCAAATATGGAATACAATTTTCAACATCACATAATTTTGAAAAGAGGAGACACTTCCATTTTTTTCCAAATTTGAATCATTATAAATAAGAGAGGACCATTCAAGTCATTCAACATTTGCATCATTCAGAAGAGAAGAGGGGCATTAAAATTTTGACCCATCTAGAGAATGTATGAATAAAACATTTTGGATTTCATTTTCATGAATGATAACTTAGTTCATATTTATTATATCATCCTTATTTGAAGAACTAATTAAATTCATCATTTTTAACTTTTTATGCCTTTCATAATTGGAAAAAGAAGAAATAGGAGAATTAGGATCCTCATATTCACTTTTAAGAGGAAAAAAATCACACTCATAGCCATATGAAATAATTATATGATTATCAACATGTTCACTTATAATAGAATTTTCATCATTAGTTATTTCATTATCATAATTATAAGAAAAATAGGGGGTTTGATCCTATTTTTGATATGACATAAGATCTTCAAATGCAATATATTGATCATTAGGAACATTCAACAAACTATCTAAAGGATGGGGATTTCCATGGCCATTAAGAATAGAACCTATTGGCCAATTTTGGCCCACATATCAAGCTTCTACTTGGATAGAGACACTGAGCAGAGTTCCTGACCCATAAATGATCAAAATATGGCAAAATCAAGCTTTGAAGAGCCAGACCATCTCAAATGTCATGAAGAAATGGATTGGTCAGCTAGATTATGCATTTTATAAGTATGATTACAAAACATCTTAGGCTAAAATATCACATGGATATGATGTTTTTCATTCCTTGAACATTCTCTTCAAAATTGGTATCTTGATGATTTTTCTATCTCAAGATACAAGTCCTCAAAGTTGAACTATCAGAATGAGATGTACGCAAGGACATGAAATAAAAGTCATGATGAATAGATGTTTGAATTAAAAATAACCCAAAGGATCCTAAAGATAAACATGAAGCTGAAAAGTGTCCAAATCATGGAATATCTAGTCAAGAAATAATGGTGAGCAGGAGATTAGTGATATTAGTGGGTCCAAAAAATCAATGGTACCTATTAAATCATGCATCAAAGATCTAATGGTAAGGATAAGGTGAAAATTTTAGCATATCTTAAGGATGAACATGTGACTAATAAGTGGCAAGATATCAAGTGCCCATATGAAGTTCTAATGGTGTGTGATGACTGATAAAGATAGTGGGTCTAAGCAGATTGATGGTGCATGATCCATCATGCAAAAGTAGATCAATGGCAAGTGAAAGGTCAACTAATCAAAAGATCTTGGGAATGAATGAAAGATACCAAGTGTCATAACCATGGTAAATTATAGGTAAATAAATAGTATATATTCAAACCATTATAAATAAGATCAGTAATGTGTGTAAGGTTAGAGGGTCACCTGAGCTTAGGATGAATGCAAGGTCACCACATATCATAAGTGCATGAAGAAGATGGAGACTGATAGTGAGGTCTATAAGAAGCATGAAATATCAATAAGTGTCACATTCATAAAGGCCAAAATCAAAGATGAATGGGGAGTTGATAATTGGTATAATATGATAAGCCTAGATCAATATCGATGGTCAATATTAAAATTCAAAGCTAGGATACTTCAAATAGAGGTTGAATATGGTTTAGGTTGAACCAAGAGAAATTTTTTAAAGGGATGTGTCGCCATTAGAGCTCGATAAAATACCATTAAATAGACACAACCATATATTCAATATTATTTATACTAAATATCTATCACCATTAAAGTTTAAAGGCATGATAGGTTTGTTTAAACCTAATGAAGTTTAAGAGTGAAGCTATGAAATCTATAAGCTCATCATGGATATTAAATATAGGAAAATTAATAAATTGATTGGTTTTCAATCTATTATATAAATTTGTTTAGGTTTTAAATAGGGTTAGGTATTTAATTAATGAAAAATCTCCTAAAATAGTCATTTCCTTGACAAACAGATACCTATAGCTGTTAAAGTAGACAAAGTTATAGCTTTGTCAGGCCTAAGGATATGAGGATTTTTTCATTATAATGAATCCAAGTTCAAGGTGGAATAGAATTCAAGGAGCATTTTTTAGGATTAGAGAGTGTAGGTAGATAATTCAATTATATTATAGGGACTTTAAAGTTATTTCTAACAATAAGATCATGACTTATCGTCCTCAATAGATTCTTGTCTTCTAATGCATTTCTCAGCCAATGAGAAGAGTTTGAAGACTATTGGAGAAAATGAAGGATAATTTATCAATGATGGATTAGTCATGATTGGATAAAAATGTGGTTGAGTATTCCTTGAAAGGTGGTAGAAGCTCATTTATTGATGATGGATGACATGTTCCTTCTCCCCTCTCTTTGCCTTTTTCTATATTACCCATTATTTCTTATTTGTAAAAAGATGCTCATTTTTGGGAGTATCAGAGGGATCTTTGAGATATTACAAGATATGCTCATATTGATAAGGCTAAACCCTATCAAAAAAATTATTAAGTACCTCTTAAAGCAATAAAGGAATTTCTTTACCTATCACTTGCCTTAGATAAGTGTTTAATGAGTTGTGCATGATGACATTGTGAAGGAGAATCTTCCATGCCATTGTCCTTCTTTATTTCCTCTTCTAAGGAATTTGGAAGCTGTTTGTAGGTTTGGATTCAAGTTTTTCCTGAATCTAGTCTATGAAATACTTATGCAATCAGTTGGTCTATGAGGTTGTGTGATCTATAATTGTCTTATGTTGATCTAGTGTGGGTTCAATCTTATGGGAGTATTCCATTTTTATTTAGTGCATCACCTAGTTAACTTTATTAGAAGCCCTCTCCCCATTTCTCACCCTTTTCTCAATGTAAACATTAGTATAAGTGATCCATCAAGAGGAATTCAACCTTCTCCAGAGGTTCAACCCTACCATAAGATATCCATAACTTGGGGTTATTTCCATATTGTGATTGGAAGTGGGGGAGACTGAATAACTCCTCCACAAGGGTGAAATCTCATGTAATAATAGTTTTTGGCATGCCCGATGGGACTTCGTTACATTTTATATCTCACTAAAAGGTTCTTGGTGTTGCCTTTCAATGTAATCAACCTTTAGAGGCACATTTTCAAACACCAATGGTGAATTAATTATAAACATCAGCTGGTATATGCCTCTAAGGTGCCTAATCACCATTATTTGGTATGTATCATTCCCCATTTGATCAAAATACATGTTATTTCATTCCTTATCCTTCATATCAAGTTATTAATGTTCATGGGTTCACCCCAAATGGCCCCCAAGATTCAATGTATCAACCTTGTTATAATTTGCCTATCTATAGTCAACTAGAAAAGAGCCTTAGGGAGATATGGTTTGATCTTGAAAAAGAATTAAGATAGGTTGATAGCAAAGAAGATTACTATAGGAAACAAAAGAATCTTAAACACCAATCTTATGTTTTTTAGGAAAAATGCTTGGTTAGGAAATACCAACATATAAAATAAAATAACTATCAATTTCTCTTAGGAATGAGAGTAGATAACCCTAGAACCCAATTTCCCTCTCTTACTCCTATTTATGCTAAAAACCCAACCCACTAGTCCACCTTGTCAAGTCTCATCCTCATCAAGAGCCAAATAAGTCACTAAAAACCATTCAATTAAGGAACATGAAGCCATCATATCTTGGATCTTCTCGTATTCTAATGACCCTAACTATGTCATACTCTCTCTTGTGAAACCACCCTCTCCCACACCCATTTAGGAAAAGGAGAAGGTGGCCAAGCCTTATGCTTTCCCCTCATGGAAATCAATCAAGGAGGGCATAAAGAAGATAGAGGAAGTTCTATTTGAGGTATTCCAAGAACCAATTAAATAAAAATAGGTGCTAGGTCAGCTCAATGAGCTTTCCATACAAAAGTTCCATGACTCTATCTCCCTCCCCAAAAAGCCACTAAAGAGAGCCTTCAAAGTCCCTAGCTATAAGGATACTCTTTTAAACTACAAGAAAGGTTAAATTATTCACCCTCCCACCATCTCCCTCTTGGATAAAGAGCCTATTTTTCAAATAATAGAGGAGGATATATTAATCATAGGTGAGCCTAAAGAAGATAGCATAAGTGTCTCTGATGAGGAGATCATGATAGGAATCTCATTCCATTCAAAAGAGGAGAAATTAGGTTTAGACCAGATATTGTGGCATGGCTTTGACACTAATGAATCCTAAAGGTAGTACTAATGCCTTCATATTTGAAGGGAGGTGTATTCAAGATGTAGCTAAGAGCAAAGGGGATCTTGATTTATTCTAGGAACTTCCATTTGGTATGGGTAAGGATGAAGATGAGGAAGAAATAGAGAAAAAGAAAGATCAAGATGATTTGTGTAAATAATTATACCATGACTTCATAGACCAAATAAAGGTTATAAACTAACCTATGCCTCCTCTAAAGCAAGAAAATGAACTTGAAAATTAGGTTGAAGAATATGATGAATTGTTTATTGAAGGTAGTATTGATGTCTTCAAGAATGAAGGAGAATAGTCAAATCTAGATCTAAAAGAACATGAAATTTAAAACCTTAGATGGGTTGATGAGATACCATATGGATCCTTTAAAAGTAATAAAAACAAGGATGGTGTTGAAGTTATAATTATCCCACATGACCAAGAGAAAGTTGCCTTTTGGGATGACTTAGATTTTTTTTCCTAAGCCTAGACAGTTAACCTTCATGTTCAAAGGATACATCAAATGAGCAAGTTTCAATTTATCCTATAGTCCATTTTGGAGTAAGCCTTGAATAAATAGACCAATATTTATACATTGAAGACATATTTGTTCCATTTCATCCTCTTGAGAGCATGCCAAAAGAGTTAACAATTAGGCATCATAGCTAACCTATCATGAGCTCTCAAAAGCAAGGTGTTTTCCATTCTATTCTACCATAAGTGAGTGATGCTAAATATTTTCCATTTGATCTAGGAGGAATAAACTTATAAGTTACAAACTTATACATATTAGAATAGTTTTCTTGTTTTCCTCTAAGTGCCTTATGCACATTATTTTCCTATTATGTGTTTTCTTTTCCAAAGTGACTTGGGCACTTTATTTATTTTGTTTCTTGTTGTTCCTATTGATTTAAGAGGAAGTTATATATAGGTTTAGCCTTGCATAATTTCATGGAAACTAAGAGTAAATACTTGTGATTCCATGCCCAATGGTTCAGATAAGGTAACTAGTCTTGGTTCTCAAGCATAACAAGCATGCTTCCCTATGAGTTACCAAAGATGTTGGCTAATTTTAGCCCACATACCAAGATTATACCTAGATAGAGAATCTTATTAGAGTTCCTAACCCATAAATGATCAAAATATGGAAAAATTAAGTTTTGATGAGCTAGACCATCTCAAAATTCATGAAGAAATGGATTGGTTAGCTTGATTGTGAATTTTACAAGTATGCTTAGAAATCATTTTAGGCCAAAATACCACATAACATGATGTTTTACATGCCTTGAAAATTCTCAACAAAATTAGTATTTTGATGAGTTTTCTATCTCAAGATATAAGTCCTCAAAGTTAAACTAGCAGAAAGAGACATGCATAGGGATGTCAAATAAAAGTCATGACAAATATCCATTTAAATTCAAAAAACCCAAAAGGATAATAAAGATAAATGTAAATATGACAAGTGTCCAAATCATATAATCTCAATTCAAGATCCAATGGTGAGCAAGTGATCAATAATATTAGTGGTCATGAAAGATCAATGGTGCATGTTAAATTATGCATCAAAGATCTAATGGTGATCTTAAGGTCAAAGGGTTAACATATCCTAAAGATGAACATGCGACTAAAAAGTGGAAATATCTTAGGTGCCCATATGAAGATATAATGGTACAAAATGATTGATAAAGATTGGGGGTCCAAGTAGATCTATGATGCATGATCCATCATGCAAAAGCATATCAAAGACAAGTGAAAGGTTAACTAGTCAATGGAAACTAGGAATGAATGAGAAGTTTCCAAGTGTCATGACCATGGTAACTACCAAGTAAATCAACAGTATGTACTTGAACCATGCTAAAGAAGATTGATGGTATGCATAAGGTCAAAGGGTCAATTGAGCTCATGATAAATGTGAGGTCACCACATGGTATAAACATATGAAGTAGATGGAGACTGATAATGAGGTCCATAATAAGCATGTGATAATGATAAGTGTGACATTATAAAAGGAAAAAATCAAATATGAATGAGAAGTTGACAATTATCATAATATGAAAATCCTAGATCAATATCAATGGTCAATATTAAAATTCAAAGCTAAGAGACTTCAAATGGATGTTGAATATGGTTTAGGTTGAATCGAGAACAATGTTTCAAAGGGTTGTGTCATGATTATGGAGTGGATAAATACCATTAAACAAATGCAACTATATAGTCAAGAGTGTTCATATCAAATCTCTATTACCATTAAATTTTATAGACATGATAGGTTTGTATAAAATTAATGTAGTTTAGGAGTGAAGCTATGCAGTCTGTAAGATCTTCATGGATATTAACTATAGGATAACCAATAAATGGATTGGTTTTCAATGTATAATAGAACTATTCTCAGGTTTGAAATAGGGGAAGGTATGTGATTAATAAAGAAGTGTCTTATCACCCAAAATAGTCATTTTATCAACAAATAGATACCTACAATCGCTAAAGTAGAAAAAATTATGGCTTTGTTAGGCTCAAGGATATGAGGATTTTGTCCTTATAATAAAGCCAAGTGGAAGGTGGCATAGAATTTCAAGGAGCAATTTTGGGGATTAGAGATTATAGGTGGAGAATTCAATTATTTTATAGAGCCTTTAAAATTTTTCTCCAATAGCAAGGTCATAACTCATCATCCTCAATAGATTCTTGTCTTCTAGTGCATTTCTCAACCAATGAGAAGAGTTTCAAGATTATTAGAGAAAATGAAGGCTAATTTATTGATGATGGATTAGTATTGATAGGATAAAAATATGGTTGAGTATTCATTGAAAGGTGGTGGTATCTCATTTATTGATGGTGGATGATGTGTTACTCCTCCCCTCTCTTCACCCTTTCTCTATATTACCCATTCTTTCCCATTTGTAAAAGGATGCTCCTTTTTAAGAGTATCAGGGGAATCATTAGGATATTACAAGATATGATAATTTTAATAAGTATAAAACCTATAAAAATTTGTAATAACTACTTATTGAAGCAATAAAAAACTTTCTTTACCTATATATTGTCTTAGATCAATGTTTAGTGAGTTTTTCATGATGGCATTATGAAGAAGAATCTTCCATGTCATTTATTTCTTACCTCTTCTAAGTCATTTTCAATCTATTTATAGGTTTGGATTCATGTTCTTCCTAAACCTACTCTATGAAATACTTATGCAATCATCTAGTTTGTGAGGTTGTGTGAGCTAGCATTGTCTTGTAATGATCTAGTGTGGGTTCAAGCTTATGGGAGTCTTCCATTTTTATTATTTTCATCACTTGGTTAACTTTATTATGATCCCTTTCCCCCTTTCTAACCCTTTTAATAGTGCAAAAATTATTATAGGTGATTCATCAAGAGGAATCCAGCCTTCTCTAGAGATTCAACCCCACCATAGGATACCCACAGCCTGGGGTTGTTCCCATATTGTGACTAGGAGTGGAGGAGCCTAAATAACTCCTCTACAAGGGTGAAATCTCACATCATAATAGAACCCATAAGGGCTCTAATTTTAGATGAAATCATAAAGTAATAACAAATAATAAATCAAAGAGATGAATAAGAATTACTTAAGTAATGCCCATGCAAGAAATCATATATGAAAAAAATTATAGGAATCTAAAAATAAAATTTTAAATAAGGAGAAAACCCTACATGAAAACTAGGGTTTAGTTAAAAATATAGAGTATGGGTTCACTAGAATCCATTAAGCTATTTGGTTTTTTACACAAACACACTTAAGAAAATAAAACTATTTGAATGTAATATGATAATATATATAATTTAGTTATATATAATAAATTATGGAAATTTAGTTATTTACATGTGTAATAAATACAATAAAATGTTAGGTAATCAAGGAATAAATAGGGATATATTATTTCATGTTATGATCTAGACTATGACAATGATCTAGAATTAAATAATAATAGTGAGCAGTCTTTGGGATCTACTTTCCCAATGTTTTAACTAGTTTTACCCTCAATACACTTACATCGATCCTTGATAATTGCATTAACATAGGTTCGATCTTCAACATAAGTGTCCAACCCAAAATATGTATATGAATAGATTATAATTTACATTGAAGCTGAGTTGTCACATTATAGGTGTTTTTCCTTTATAATGTGTCAAATTATGCACATAATCAAACGAATAAAAAAAAAACCTAGTCTTATTTCCTTTTACCCCCTATAACTTGGGAAAAATGATTTAGCATGTTATTCAAGCTAACCCTAGAAACCATGGATGTTGTTAAGTGTTACTTGAATATACACTACTTTGAAAAGGGCCTTAGACTCACATGTAGTTATCCCTCCTAAGCATATGTGTGAAATTGTGGTTATGTAATTATATTCTCTTAATCTTATTTGTAACCCTTGGTACAAGCAATTCCATAGTAGATTAACCTTTTAGATGTTTTAGATATTCAATTTAGTAATTCAATGCAATTTTTTATCCTAGGATATAAAGTACTTACTAATTTATAAATTGTTTGATGAAAATTCTAGATGATATAATTAGACCATGGCCTTTATATATATAGTGATCTTTTAATTTTGAATTCAGACCTAGTGGTACTAAAAAGTTGATAATAGAACAAACATATGGTGCTAAACAAAATGGTCACAAAGCAAAAAAGTACAAAAAATTATCAAAAGATAATTTTGGACACTTATATCATAGTTGGTTACTTTTATCAATGCAAGATTCCAATATAGACAAAGGTGTCTACAGGCTAAAAACACAAATATAATAGAAAACATAGGCAGGGATCCCTAGAATACAGTGGATAAAAGGTAATTTAGTAACATATAAGTTCAAAATGGGTAGATAAAGAAAGTGAAATAATATGGATCCAAAGAGGTCCATATAAGACCATACCACTAGATATCCAACTCTTTGTCAAGTGACCTATACATGTAAAATCTATGAAAACATGATATGAAATTGTGCTTGTACCAAATATGGATATCTAAACAAGTTTCAAATTGAAAATGTTTGAAAAATCTTTAGTTAGAAATATTATATGCTTCAACTCTTTTTTGACATTTTAGAGTACTTTGTAAACTAATTGAAGGGGTGGAACCACCAAATGTGGCTCACTACATATAAAAATTGAAACCACAAACTTTGAGTGTAATTAGACTCTAATGTGGTCCACTTGAAACATGATGATTAATCACACCACTACTGGGGATCTATATTCTATTTGAAAATTTTAAACATTGAAGATTTAAAACTTGATAATTTTTCAATTATAATTTACATGTAGAAACATGAGCATGAATGAATATCATGCCCCTTATATCTATAATGTATTAGTATTGAATGATAATTGAACTTGTAACTTTTGAAACTTGTAACTTGTAATTGTAATGTTTTTCACATGCCCATGCATACACATCACAAATATGTCAATATGTATAAAATATACTATATGAATGAGTTCACATGCATATCACATTCCCCCATAATCTTAAAACAATAAATCATGATATCATTCTAAAACCTATACAACTCTATAAATCTAAAATTTACTCATGAATTTAATACAAGTCATTTATCTCAAAATAGAATTTTTAAATAAATTAAATATATAATATGTTCTACAACTTGAACTTTTGAATCTTTTACATCATATTAATTGAATACAACATTAAATTTTTATATGAAAATTGTGTTTGATAGATATAACAATGAAGCACATAATCAACATGTGAATTATATGTATCATGGCACCAAAATAATAATAGATAATATAAATAATGCAAGATATAAATCATGGTGTTTTATATTGAATTTAATTAATGTGGTGAGTAATCATAATTATAATAAATAGAATAGAATAATGAAGTGTTATAAATGCACTTTTAAATAATAAACCAATGATAAATGACTAGAATAAACAAAACAAAATAATTTTAAGAAAGACTAATCTATGTAGATGGATGAAATTATATTTTTGATCTATCTTACTAATGGTATCTGTAGAGTAGGAATGCAAAGTGAGTTAGATCATACATTAGTCAAGTAAACTCAAAATAAGCATAAATAACATAACTCAAAAATCCAAATCCCTCATGGGTTTTTTCAAATGAAAACTAAGATCTATTGAAAGAAATAATACAACATCAAACCTTCTCAAGATCATCCCTCCTCCAAGTGTAGCTCAAAAATGTGATTTTCCCCTAATTTGGTGCTTCAAGTCTTTGTCAATAATGAGCAGATTTCTCCTCCATCATATCTCAATGCACCAATGGACTAGGATCATTAAATTAATCAAAGGTATACCAATATTTGAAGCTATCCTATTGAAAAAATTTCATAATAACATTACACAAAAATAGCTTGTAAAGATGAGTGAGGACCCTTGTATTTATAGATTTTTGGAAATGATCAGAATCAACCATGACCATCCATATTGAGATCATGATGTGTGGTCAATTAAATTTTGGAGGATTAATCCATAAATATACCCATTAATATTTGGAAAAAAGGGGCATTAATGAGGCATGGGAGGGTTTAAACTATATATTTGTTCCATTTATGGCTTATAGATTCCAACCTATTGATGATGTCATTAGATGATACAAATATTTGAAATACATTTCCAATTAATGGATCTTCAATAAGTTCCATGGATTTTCCACTTCAGCCCTTGATTTGGATTAATTTTCTTAAGTGAGTTTATTAAAATTTATGCAATTCTTTGGAAATTGGTTGTCCACTTAATCAAACTACTCAAAATGTCAAGTTATTAGGTTGTAGTTTGACTAGAGTATAATTAGAAGTTGTCAATTATGTATGGATTTATACCCCATTTAGAGCATTGTATATTTAAAATAACACATTCACATTTTGGGTGCTTCTAAATTAGAAGAATTTAATGGTTTAGAGCATCAAATTGCATTTTTGTCATTTTGACTCAAAGTGACTTGGAAAAAACTAATAATCACATAAAATGCAGTGCCACATTTAGGGATATATTAGCCTAAATTGGCACTTGTCTATGAAAATATTAAACTATTTAGTGTGTTTTAGTGATTTTGGCCCAAATTGTGTGTTATCATAGAATTTTTAGTAAGATTGACAATTTCAACACAATGGTGATAGGAATTATATGTCTACATTTTGACCCTATTTGAGAAGGCGTGGAGAGACATTTGGGTGAAATAATATATTTTCAAATGATGAAAGAGTTATCAAGAATATGTTGGAATTAAATGACTCGTGATGCCCCTCAAGAGGACTGCAAGGATGAAAGAAAGGGATGAACTCTTGAAAAGAGAGAAAGAGGTAAATTAACCCATGGATGAGATTAAATCCATATGATATAATTATTTCATGCATTAATTATTAGTGATCAAAAAATAATTTAGAATATAAAGGGCCCAAATGTGGGGGAAATTTGGAAAAATTCAATCCCAAAACATAAGTGACACATTATAACACACCCATAAGAGGGTGAAATCTATGCACTTAGGGAATGATCAATAGTGAGATAAATTACACACTTTAAAATTTATAGAATGAGGGAAAAAGACATAGATCTTGGAATTATAATAAAAATGAGAGCATTTCTCCAGAGAAAGGAAATAATAATGTGCCTTAGTAGATTGGATTTGATCAAATGATAAATTACTTTTGCTCTAGTAGGGCTGATTTTGAACACTAATAAGTAATGTTTTACCTTAGTAGGGATGATTTGATCTATGATTAGTCTAAATATTGTGCCCAACATTGACAAACATATCTCAAGGATATAACCTACTGCCTATATTAAATATGAGTAGGCATAAACATAGATGCAAGGGTCTTAATGACTGAAGAAGCCATAATAGGCCAAGCATACAAGGATGCACAAAGTAATGAAAGAGATGAATAGAGGAATAAAGGTCATTGAGCTAACCTAAGATACATCATGTATCCAAGCACTACCTACATAGTCCAAATGGACCTCAATCTAATGTAGTTTACCTAGAAGTGGGAGAAAATAGAATGAGGAATGAAGAATAAAAAAATAAAGAAAAGATAGACCACTATTCAATTAGACTCATAGTGTATGAAAAGAGATACACATCTTGAATAGAGTCTCATGTTAGGTAAGATGTATTAAGAGATTATCTTCATAGCATCATTGAATTTTGGACTTGGAATCTAAAGCACTTGGTACTTATTATAGAAAATGAAATTGTGCATAATAAGTATGAGTAACTTACAATAAAATTACATTTCAATTGTGATGAGCTTGTTAAAATAGGAATACTTATAAGGATAATGATAAAAAAATACCAATATAATAGTTACAACTATTTACATTTAAACAAAAGCAAAGATAAAAATAATGCATAAATGTTACCTAACTTAAAATCAAGATATGAACATGTTATGATTTAAGTAGGAACAAGAATGTATAAAATCAAAACAAGAATAACTTAATAAACAACATGAAAAAAAGATACAAATAATCAAGATCCATGTGTATGAACAAGAAGTAATTCAAAAACAAAAAAAAAATCCAAATACAACTCTAAACAAATCCAGCCTAGCTATAAACTAGAGTAAAGTGTTCATAGAATGTATTTGAACTCAAAATAATAATGAAATATAATACAAGATGAAATAATAACACAAAACACCAAAACACCAAAAACAAGCAACAAAAAGAGAAAATGAAATAAATAATAAAATAAAATAAATTGAGAGACAAGAAATCATAATAAAACAATAAGATAAATCATATAAACACACACAAACAAGAGTTAGTCACAATGTTATTTCAAATAAAAAATAATTGTTTGTGTGAGTGTAATAGAGGTGTTACTCTATGTGATAGAGTGAATCCTAATCTAAGAAAATAATAAGAGTAGAACATCAGAACAAGAAGAAAAGAGATAAAGTTGACCCCAAGCAATAGGAAAACAACAACATAACAAAATGAAATGAGGGAAAAAGAAGAAAAGGAAGGGGTGGCCAAGCTGACTCCAAATGTACAAGATGAGTGGATATTGCTTACATAGTTCCAGAGATGGGAGGACCAACATGAAAGTAAGGCCAAATGTGGTTCTTCCAATAAATAGGATAGAAGAAAAGTGATGATAAGAAAACATGATTGATGTTGTAGAGGAAATATGTAAATGGGCTCGTAAAATGGTGAGTGCATTCAAATGATTGCTCACAAAATGGAGAGAGCATGAGATCAAAATAAATAAAAAGTGCAAGACAATGTTTTTTTTTTTGTTGTTGTTGTTGATTAGTTTATAATGTTTTTTTTGTTTTTGGGATAAGCAATAGAAATTCAATATTCACAAAAGGCCTAGGGAACTACCCAATTGAAGAGATGTACTTCTATAGGTAAGAGCTCAATAATAGCTAAATCGACAGTAATGGGGATCATGAATATAAATAAGGACATAAAGAACCAACCAATCAAGGAGATGCATGTCCAAGAGTAGAAGTTCCAATAATAGATAAAGCTGACTAAAATGGCCCAAGCTCAAAAAATGGTGAGAGCATGATCTTGTTAAGGAAACAATGACTATCAAATAGCAATAAGATAATAAAATAATAATATTCAGTGTTAGATAAATATGAATAACCATTCAATAGGAAAAACCATGTCTTGATGTGTCCATGTTCACTTGTCTATGAGAGGAAGCTATAAAATACTGCTTAGGCTGAATTGATTTATAGAACTAACATTGAAGGTGTTTAGAATGCCTATGAGTCATAATCTAGATCATAATTGGTCAAGGGATAGAATTGTCTAGGTTAAAACGGTCCAAGATATGAAAAGAATATTGTTCACAATAGAATGGTCTAGGGTGGGATAAAATAGAGTCTCGTGGATTATAAATGCTCTAAAGTGCCAATAGTCTAGAGTCATAAAATATTATGGTTTTCATGAGAATGATCTATATTATGTCAAAATAGAATGAATATGGTCCAAGTGAGGATGGTTCAGGATATAATAATGGGATAAAATGACTTCAGCACAAGTTTCACACAAATAAAGGATCTTGTAAACAATGGTTTAAATGGTTGTCAAGTGTAGAAGTACTTGAGATGTACAATGTTCATGAGCTTTGGGTATTCTTTTCCATTGGGAGTATCTAATCGATATGCCCTTGATACATAGTTTACTATGATGACATATGGACCTAGCAAATTAGCTTGAAACTTACCCTTTTTTATTAAATTCAACATTAGTGTTCTTTTGATTCTCTTTTAAGACCAAATCACCAATTTCAAACTCCTGAGGGAGAATGTGCTTGTTATATCTTCTACACTAACCAAGGTATGTAATTATTCCATAAGAAAGTCTGATGATAATATAACACCTAATTCAATCAATTTTAGGAGTGATTCATCTTTGTCCTCTAAGGGTTAATGTTTAAAATAGTCTTCTTTCGATCCTATGGTCATTGAAATGTCTTCAAACACCACATAATTATCTTTTCCATCATAATAAAACTCCTCCTTGTAACTAGGACCATAAGAGTTCCCACTACGAGTATACCTTTGCATCATGTCTAGAAGATTTTTCTCTATTTTTATAACATTTTAAATCTGTTTTGAAAACACTTAAAAGGTATGTTTTGATTTATTCAAATAAGTGAAAAGGTAAGATAAGACTATAATAAAATAATTGGTGTAGTTCCACACAATTAGAAGAAATGGTTACAAATTTATTATCTTTGGTAGGTTAAAATCATCAAATTAAAAGAGGGTATAATAACTTTGAAACCTAAAATACAAGGTAACACAACAAATTTAGGTTAAAGATATGTTAATACCATAAAATGTAGGTACAAATTTGAGAAATGTTGACTAGAAAATTAGAAGAGGGTCTTTTTGATTAGGAAGATAACAATTTAAACTAAGAAACTCAAGGGTAACACAATGCCACCACACGGTAATAGGAAGATAGAATGGTCCTATAATTTAGAGTGTGAGTGAATGAAAAATAATCTAAGTACACAATGATAAAAATATGATGAGGCTATATAAAGGTCTTTTACTCAAATAAGAAATTGTACTCAAGTTAACTCAAACCAAGTGCAAACAACAAACTAATTAACACCTTGGCCTAGAACTTAGAAAGGTGAGATTTTGGATTTGAATCAAAAATGAACTTGAGGAATTTTGAAAAAATGGTCTAGACTCAAATGGAAAACATAACAATGCTACATAAGAAATACAAACACAATATTTTAAATGATGATTTGAACAAGGTAAAAAGGTGATTTTGATTTGGTTAGTGTAACACCTCCTTGTTCAAATAAAATGTCATATAACAAAGTTATTTCACTGTAATGTGTTTTAGTTTTCAAACAATTTTTATACTTAACAAGACCAAGTAAGTAAAGGATAAAATGATAAAATAGAACTAAGTATAACATTTAAAGTCCTAAAACTGACAAGGTTACATCATAACATTGAGTTCTATATATATTCATGCTCTTGGGAGGAGTTTGAGTGTTATTCCAAAAATAAAAGCACATGAATAAGTAGGGTTTTTACATCCCCTTCTCACAAGATATTTTACAATGGCATAGAACATTGGGCTACTTGCCCTGCATTAACATTATGTCTATGGCAAGTGGGGTTATTCTAAAATTAAATTTTTGTACATATAGATTGTCCCAAGTGTGTCTAACAATAGAGATGCCTCAAATTAATTGGATCTATATTAATTATATTAATATGAAAAGGTCTTATCCTTTTCATAACCACTACATCCATCACTTAGTGTAGTGTGATGTCTGAATTACCCTGATGGTCCAATTTGGAGTACCATTAATGGAGTTTACTTAATCGATCGAAAAAATGTCCTAGCGAGTTACCCATGATTTGTATACCCCACCATGAAGTAGGGTTAAAATGATGACCAGAGATGAATTCTTGGGTCAACATTTCCCTAAAGAACCTGTGAGGAGGTGATGAAATCCCACTCACAAGCCAAGTTACATAAAACTAAATGACAAAGTGAAAAGAATTTAAGTTCATTTTTAGATCACCCAAACCATAAAAATTTGAGGAAAGCCTTAATGATGTTATTTTCATGCCTTTGGACAAGCCACAAATACAAATAAAATGATTTTGGTCACCTGAGTTCCATAAAGGGGATGGGGGAGAGCATACACACCTCAATCATTTTGTGAAAAATAAAGAATTTTAAAAGATCTAGTATAAAACAAAATACTCTTAAGAGTTGTAATCTAAGTGAGTGTTTATTTTAATGCACCAAAGTGAATTATTTTATGAAAATTTTCCCTTTTGCCTTAGTTTAAAAAACTTAATTAAAAATTTCACAAAACAAACAAGTATAAAACATCTAGATTCCTTTTAAGCCGCAAATTAAAGTATTCAAGGCTTAACCATTTTCAAATTTCTGCATTTTTCTTGATTGTGTCCTATAATTTTTAGAGGGTTTATGTTCACCTTAAATGCCAAAAGTAATTTATAAATCAAGATTTAAAAATCAAACTCTCGGGTCTTTGATTTTTTTGTCTTAGAGATAGATCATCATTGGTCCACACAGAGATCTATTTTGATTTATAGATATCGACATCCATCTATAAAATCATTGATGTTTCTTTTTTTAAAACATAGAAAGACACATGGGCTATTTTCACATAAAGATTGGTTATCAAAATGAGCCTAAAACCAACAAATTAGAATAAGTCTTAGAGGCAAATAGTTAGTAAATTGATATTTAAGTTATTTATGAACAAAATGAAAAGTAGGAAGCTCAAAAGTAATTTGTCTAACACATTTCCACCAGCCCTAATTTATGCATAAGAATCATGGTCAATTCTAGTAATTGACATTGATTTGGAAAATTGGCATCGATCCTTGTTAGTTTTGGAATAAAATGTCACCGATCCTTTAATTTTTGAGTCATTATAAAGAATAAAATACTTGAAAAATGAATACAAATTTATTTTTAAAGACTTTTAAGAATTCATTAGAAGATCTAAGATTTGAAAATTAGTCTCCTTTCTTGTATTGGATGTGTGGTCCCACTAGGCATGCGAAGATGTAGGGTAGGAATCAAAAGTGAGTTAGATCATGTATTAGTCAAGTAAACTCAAAATAAACATAAGAACATAACTCAAAAATCCAAATCCATCATGGGGTTTTGAAAATGAAAATTAAGAGCTATTGAAAGAATGAATATAACATCAAAACCTTTCGAAGAGCATCCCTCATCCAAGTGTAGCTCAAAACATGATTTTATCCTAATTTGGTGTTTTAAGTCTTTGTCAATGATGAGTGTCTTGCTCCTCCATCATACCTCAATGTACCAATGAGCTAGGCTCATGAAATTTATCATATGTATGCCAATAGTTTAAGTTATCATATTGCAAATTTAGCATAATAACATTACACAAAAATAACTTGAAAAGATGAGTGAGGACCCTTCTATTTATAGTTTTTTGGAAATGATCATATTCAACCATGATCGTCCATCTTAAGATCAAGATGTGTGGCCATGGATCAATTAAAATTTGGAGGATCAATCCATAAATATCCCTATTAATATTTGAAATAAAGGGGCATCAATGAGGCTTGGGAGGGCTTAAACTAGACAATTGTTTTATTTATAGCTTATGGATGCCACCTCTTTGATGATGTCACTAGATGATGTAGATATTATAAATGAATTTTAAACTAATATATATTCAATAACTTCCATGGATTTTCCACTTCATCCCTTGATTTGGATTAATTTTCTTAAGTTAGGTTAATTAACTTTTATGCAATTCTTTGAAAATTAGTTATCCACTTAATCAAACTGGTCAAAATATCAAGTTACTAGGTTATAATTTGACTAGAGTATAATTATAAGAATCTATCAGTTGTGTATAGACCAATACCCCATCTAGAGCATTGTGGATGTGAAATAATACATGCACATGTTAGGTCCTTTTGAATTAAAATAATTCAATGGTTTAGAGCATCAAATTACATTTTTTTATCATTTTGACTCAAAGTGACTTGGGAAAAACTAATAATCATATAAAATACATTACTCAATTTAGGGATAAATTATCCTAAATTGGCACTTGTATATGATAATCTCAAACCTTTTAGCTTGTTTTAGTGATTTAGTCCAAATTATGTGTTGTCACATAACTTCAAGTAAGATTGACAATTTTAACATAATGGTGATAGGAATTGGATGTCTACAGTATTGATTGAAAAAATATAGAAATTATAAAATATTATTAAACCCATAATCTTCTCAAAATTTAAATATCAAATCATGCAAGGACAGGAATACTAATAGGGCCTAGAATGTTGATCACTATTATCCATGTATGTAGATTTTATTCTCTTGCATAAATATGGATGATATTCTAAAATATGTTTGTATAGATGATTTTGTCTTCAAAATTACATGAGATATATTATAATAAATTATTTAAATTGTAAACCAAAGAGGGGCATGCAATGATTAGATGACCTATAAGTATCAAAAAGAGGAGTGTATTTTGGTTGAACTGACCCCAATCACCCCCATGATGACTAAAAATTTGATACATATCCTATACTAAAAGGATGTAAATCAATACTAGTATATTTCTCCCACCTAAGTGTTTCATTCAATGGTGCCCATTTGACTATATGAAGGCATCTAGAATCAGATTGAATACTTGATCATGCTTGTCTAGGGATGCATAAAATTGATTTGAGACTTGAATAATGACTACTTGAGGTGCTTATAACCTATATTTTAGACAATAGGGAAAAAAATTCAATACACACTTGTGTAAAATATCCTCTTAAGTGATTTTTCCAAGTTTTTTAAAAAGTAACGTAAGAGTGCCTTTATAACAATTTAAAAGGGATGAACACATGATAAGAAGTGTAAAAACATGGAGGATGACCTAAGTAAGGGTTTAATTTTAAAATATATCAATATTTTGGAGAAGTTAAATAATGTTGGATATGGACAATAACATATAAATGCATACATATATATGAAAAGTGTTAAACTTTGGGTCTAGGATAAAGCATACATATGCATAATGGTGTTTTTAAAAATTACAACATTTATATGTGTGATATATGATAGTCTTAGGATAAACATAGCCATATATTGTGCTTAGGATAGGTTTAATTGGAAAAATAGGTAATAATTAACTACACAAGTTAATTAAAAGTAGAAATAGGTAAAATAGGCATGATAAAGTATTTGAGACTAGATTTAGGTTACTACAAAACAAATAAAATACAAATAGTGTCATAAAATGTCATGCAATTTGCATATAATTTTACACATAAGGCCTAAAATTCTGATATAAAGGTATATGAATGTTGAGAAAACATACAAGACCATGTGTCATATGCAAATAGCATAATAATGCCATATATGAAATGATACGTGTATTTTTCACACACAATATTCAATAAATTCCTAACTTATCATGAATAAGGTAGGATAAAATCATAGATCAAATGATATAGTCTAGATCCATCATATGTATCAATTTCATTGTTAGCAAATAACATTTTCATGTAACACAATGTAAAGTATGAGTGATTAGAAAAATATTGTTATGATATGTATCTCAACATGGTATAACTTTTGTGGATATATAACCTATTGAAGTGTTCACAAAGGATGAAGAGGTTCCAACAAGTTAGCAAGTTTTTTGGATAATAAGGGAAGCCCAACATCAAAACCATGTAAATATATGTTGTGTATCACACTCAAATACCTCATGAAAAAATTATGTATAATTTTTTTTAATGTGAAATATACCCAACACAAAATAAATGATATATGTAAATAAGTAAGCAATAAACATTTGAAAATGCTTAGAGGTCCTTATTTTAAAGTTTTGAAAATATTTTTATTTTTTTGCATTTTTTGGAATTTATGATTTTTTTAAAGATTTTCCATATTTTTAGTTTTTAGATTTTTTTTTTTGAAATATTAGATTTTGTTTTTCAATATTTTAAAAATATATGAATTCAAAATACATATAAAATATACTAAGAATCAAAGCTTCAAAAATATAGGAAGGGGAAGGGATTCAAACAATCCTCACTAAGTTGTTAAGGCATGACATGGCAAAAAAAAAATGATATGCCCCAATGTATGTATAAAAGAATCATATAAACATATCAAAAATGAGTAATATAGATAAATATGTACATGATCCTTATAGGAAAGAGAGATATGTGATCTTGTAAATACAGTGAAAGAAATAATATGGTAGGTATGTTATGGTAAGAAAGTGGAGTGCCATATCAATATGGAAATTCCCAAAGTGAAATAAATCTAATGACTAGAATAATTCTTGGATAAGTTATATAATAATTAGAAAGGAAGTAAAATTAAAGAGCTTTGTATAAATTAATATACAACTTTAATTCTAGGATATCATCAAGGGGATGACTATATGTAAGTCATGTATCATTAGGATCATACCAATATTATGCATTATTACAATCATAGTCATAACTTTAATCATTATCATAGGAGATAATTATTTAAAAACCAACAACATAAAATAAAAAATAAAAAAATTTAAATATTTTAAAATCAACATAATTAAATAAAAAAGAAAACAAAAAATATGACGGTTTTAAAATATATATATATATATATATATATATATATATATATATATATATATATATATAAACCAAAAATAAAAATAAAAATGTAGAGTAAAGAGAGAGAAATAAAAATTAAAGAAGAGTAAAAAAAATAGGGTAAATTACGCAATAGAATATAAATTTTTCACATTTAATGTTTATAGATTACTTCTTTTCTCATTATTTTTCTTGTACAACTTCCCTTATTACATTAAATTACATCATAATTAATAAATAAATAGATTTTACCACATCATATTTATAATTAATAATAAAAATAAAATTTTAACACACACACACACATATCACCACATCATATTTATATATAATCATAAAAATAAAATTATAATTTATAGGTATTATATATATTTTACACATCAAAAAAATATTACCACATCATAATAAATAAATAAATAATATACATATAATCATAACTAATTTATAAGTAATATATAGATTTTACTACATATTACATATAAATAATTATAACAATGAAATTATAGAAATAAATTATCATAAAAAATATTACCACATCATAATAAATAAATAGATAATATATAAATAATCATAAATAATTTATAAGTAATATATATATTTTATATCATATTTATAAATAATCATAAATAAAATTGTAAAAATAAATTATCATAAAAAATATCACATCATAATAAATAAATAATAGATAATATACATATAGTCATAATTAATTTATAAGTAATATATAGATTTTACCGTATCATATTTATAAATAATCATAATGAAATTGTAAAAATAAATATTCATAATTTTTTTAATCACATTATAATAAATAGATAATATAGAGACAATCATAATTAATTTATAGATAATATATAAATTTTACTGAATCATATTTATAAATAAATATAACAATAAAATTGTAAAATTAATTAACTTATAGGATAATCATAATTATTTTTTTACTACATCATAACAATAAAATTTTAAAAATAAATTATCATAAAAAATATCACCAAATGATAATAAATAAATAATATATAGATGATCATTATAATTATATATATATATATATATATATATATATATATATATATATATATCATATCATATTTATAATAGATAATCATAATTAATTTATAGGTAATATATATATTTTACCAGAACATATTTATAAATAATCATAACAATGAAATTTTAAAAAAAATATATCATAAAAAATATCAACACATCATAATAAATAAATAGATAATATATAGATAATTATAATTAATTTATATATAATATATAGATTTTACCACATCATATTTATAAATACAAAAATAAATTATCATAATAAATATTACCACATCATAATAAATAAATAGATAATTTATAGATAATCATACCAATGAAGTTTTAAAACTAAATTATCATAAAAAATATTACCACATCATGATAAAGAATATATAGATAATCATAATTAATTTATAGGTAATATACAAATTTTATCGCATACATCATAATAAATAAATATCATGTTGCTCTCCATTTTCTATTTTAAAATTACATTAAATATTTTTTACGAATAATAAATATTTATCTTTATTGTTTATTATATGGTGATAAGTGTTATTAGAATATATATCTTAGATAAATCTATGTAAAATACATTGATAGATACTATTTTTATGGTACTAACAATTCAATACAATATAGGTGACTCGAGAATGATACCTATCAGTGTATTTTACATAGATTTATCTAAGATATGTATGCTAGTTTATTAATATAAACATATGTAATTATTATGATCAAGTCTTGTGTACTACTCAATACTATATAAACCTACTTATTATTATCCTCTACAAGTTTTGGATATATATATATATATATATATATATATATATATATATATATATTTCATTTTCCTAGACACTTGTGTCCTAGTTGGATGCCTACATTGACACTAGTGTCTTATGCCAAACTAAGTGTCTAGTTCCCTAAAGTCAATAAATTTGTAAATTAAATGTATACCTATGGTTATTTTAAGTGATTTTATGTGAGATATTTCAAAAAGGGATATATATATATATATATATATATATATATATATATATATATATATATATATATATATATATATAAGATCAAACCTCATTCATTCCTCACCTAACAAATAGAAAAAAACTCACAAGGTAACTTAATAGAGGTACCTAATCAATAATTAAAGTGAGTAAAGCTTCCCTATTCTCTCTTATTTCAATATCAGTCATAGAGAAAACACATCTATAGGTCTGAGTTACTGAAAGATCACTCCATGATCCATAATTATAAAGTTACAAACTTGGTCACTTTATGTACTTGCTTTTCATACGTTGTATCTTGATACACACAAGTCAACATGTAGGGGATAACTACATAAGTTTTAATCCCTCTTCAAACTATTATATACATAGGTAGTGGCCACTGATAGAGGGTTATATAGGGTATCTTGACACCATGTGCCCACTAACCCATTTTTCCTACAGTTACTCCAAGGGTGAAAAATATATGGTTTGATATTTTGACAAAGAGCAATACCCTATGTGAGATATATGAACACACCAGAGTAAAGGAAACAAAAAAGATAGAATTTTATAGGTGGTATCACCCAGATAAAGTTGATATTCTATACTGGACCCTTGTATTCAAATAAAATAGTATCATTGATGCAACTGTCAAATTTGATGCAAGCATCCAAGGCTCTAGAATGCAAATTTATAAAATATGATGACTATTCCAAGATCATGATCCAATCCACTTCCAACCTATTTCATCATAGATTTACATGTACACAGTCAACCATCTTAGTACTCTTGTTTCTAATTTATTATAATATCAATCAATAATTTGCTTTCCATTTTTAGCATATCTCATTATTATAAATTTAGATCATTGTTCAACTATGTTTTCAAAGTAATTGGCCTCCTATAGATATATTTATCACCCTTATGCTTATTTACTTCTATATTCTTAACCCTATACTATATTTACCCATCTTAAGTAAGGGTTAAACATTTGGTGAATCTGACCTCTATGCCTTTTACAAATAAAACCCTAATTTAACTTAGCGTTTATTATTTTTATGGTTTTTGTAATTTATTTAAAATTATGAATCTTTAATTTATAAGCAATGTAAAATGTTAATCATAAATATTATTTTCAAATAGAAGATAAAGAATCATTATTTACTCATCTTAATAATAATAAGGGCTTAATAGATGCATTTTTGTATGTTACAAAAGAAGAAATCAATATGCATGTTAAGGCTAAGGCTACTTTACCTATTGATGATGCATACTTAGGTGATATTAAAATTAATTATATACCAATAACCTCCCCTTGAGCAAATCATCACTTCATACTTCTAATAGGTGAATGAGATATTTAGTCACACCTTTATTCCCTAAAAATACTATTACTACATCTTACATGGGAAACATAAATACTTCAACCCAATTACTAGTTTTAATGTCTACATCTATTCAAACTATGGGTACACATCCTTTGGTAACTTCCCAAGTTTCCAAACTTAAATACTTAGAGGTGAAAGCTCTTGTCCAAACTATAACACTTTTGAAAAATAAGGTTAAAAATTTGAACAAATTCTATGAAATCATCTTATGATATTGATTCACAAGAGGTGTTACATAACCCTCATACACCTAATATATCTTTTCACTCTTTGACAACTAGTTTTATTGCATCTAAGTACATATTTTATGATGGAAAAGGTGATCATGAATAACATATTTGATATTTTTATGTGGCATGCCTTGATTTTGCATATAATGATAAAATTTTGACTAAAATATTTCCAAGAAGCCTCAAAGACTATGCTTTAAGATAATTTTGTGATTTACCAATCCAATAAGTAAATGCATTCAAACCTATTATAGATCAATTTTTATCACATGTATATATTAATATTATCAAAAAAAATTACTATGCCCAAATTAAAAAATTCAAACTAGGAACCAATGAACCTATCAATAAATATGTCTTAAGATAATCATAATGTTATAAAGTGACAAATCCAATGGTAGATATAGAGATTCAATACATCTTCAAGAAAATTTTTCTTTCCCCATTACACAAGTCCATTGTTTTTAAAAAAATTAAATCTCTTGATGACTTATGCCATATTATTTTTGATCATGAAATGAATTTATCTCATTGAAAAAATTTAAGTATGTAGTAAATACACAACTACATTAAATACCAAATTTACTATCAAAATAAGCTATACATAAAATAAAATAGAGCTTAAAAAGTAAATAACTACCATGGTTAATGTGGTGTCATAACAACCTAATCAGATTGTATTATCCAATTCTCCAAAGAAATAATTTTCACACTTAACTAAGTCTCCAACTTTGTTACCTTAAAATCTTGTGGAGTTTCACCTCATATCTCTCCCTCATCCTATAAAATTTGATATGAGTCAACCTCTACTCAATGGATACGATCTAAATGTTTATTGTGACTATCACCAAGGCCCAAGGTATTCTATGAAATGATATTTTACATGGAATGATGAGATTCAAGACCTTATTGATGACCAAAAGATTAAATTTTAATGATACTCTAAAGGAATTAGGTTCATAGCCTAGTGATCACTAAAATCAAAATATAATTAATAATCCTTTTAAAGACCATTTCAAGAAGGAAATAAAAGTACAAATGGCATATAATGCACATGCTCCTCCATCACATTATGAGAACCCATCAGATGAGATTATTGGTACATATACAAATCATACACCTCTCATGGGTTAGATACCTTCCATTATTTTTTATGATAGTGAGATTATTTATGATGACTCAGATCTTCATTCATTATTCATTTGATCATATCTTGATCACCAATCTATACATAGTATTATGATTAATAATGGTGAAAGAGAGAACATTTGCACCATGACATTATTTATGTATTTAGGTTATATACATAATGATTTACATCCTTGGACTAAATCATTTCAAACATTTGGTTGGACTTCACAAAAGGTTCTTGTTGAGATTGACTTACATTTACAAGTGGGTCCAACACATGTGGTTACTAAATTGTGTCTTATACCTTACATAAGTGATTTTTATATGTTATTGGGAATATCTTGGATACATACACTACATGAAGTGTCTTCTACAGTGCATGAGTGTGTTAAATACATTCATGCCAACAAGGTAATTATAGTTTATAGAATTCCATATAAACATTAAATTGAATGAAATAAGTTTATACCAATGAAATTAATTATAAAACCTACTAAGGTTAATACTCCATAAAAGGGTAATAAATAAGCAATCCTCTTTCTTATATGATTAGTGCTTTATAAACCCTTGTAATAAAAACACACAGTGGATACCACAAAGTCCTTATTTATTACATACCACATTTTAAGATATAGATGACCTAAACATGCTCTTATTATCACTAATTCAAATAACCCACCAAGCATTCAGTGATGGGTTCCATGAACCCCTACTCCTATTATCACGTCATGACCTCATAATCATATTATACATATGCAGTGCATTAAAGATATTATAATATTAGATATTACACCTACACATTCTCCTTGGAAATATCATTAGCTTATTGAACCAAGTTCATAATGGGGAAATACCTATGACCATAATTTGGATGAGTTCATAAGATAGGTTTTTCTTGTCAATATGATAAAAATACCAAAAAAATTCAAAAGTCAATTTTTTTTTTTCAGTTTTTACATGTTCTATTAGCTCCTTAGCACTAATATTGTTAGTTACATATTGGTAGATATCATATCATATCATATATTTATATATACACATATGTTTCACTCATATTTTGATTTTGATATAGGCATACCCATGTACATGATCTATACACTTTTAGATTTTGGACCTTCCTACTACTCATGTAATTTGGACATTAGGGTCATCCACTTCTTTTATCATGATACATATAGGTTATATATTTCTATGATTATTTTCAATTATCATGTCTGAGATTATATACTTACATATGCTTTTATTTATGTTGATATATTTCATAGTGTACTTGACATGTTATGTACTTAACATTTTTTATTAGTAATATATCTAGGATCTAATATGGCATGTTGATGTTGGTTTATTATATTCTATTCTTTCTATTTATACACTTGAATTTATTTTCTTGCATTGTATTAACTATTCAATCATTTGAATATTCTCCATTTATTGTGGCCCTCATACCTATGTTTTCATATTTTGACATTTTCATAAGTCATAGTTTGTTACATGGTTACATTTTAATATGTAATTACTTGGCCTATGGAAATTTGACTAGGTCATTTTGCTTCAATTTTTTGGAATTCGAACATGCCCATTATGTGATTTCTCCTTGGACCATTATATTTGATTTAATTTTGAGTAATCTTGTTTGTGTGATTGATTTATTTTTAATCTTGTACTCTTATGATCTTGATTTTTTCCATGATTCACATCATGCATATTAGGACTTGATGTGATCACATACATTTCTATATCTACCTAGACATACAACTCCTATATGTTACACTATACATTCATGGAATATATAGTTATCTTATTCTTTTGAGTTAAGGTGAGTAGTAGTTTCTATTTCCACTCACCTTAAAGCGGGGGCATATCAGTGGAGGCATAGTTTTCACACTTTCATAATTTTATAATTCATTAGGGACATGCTAAAAGGCATGTCCTCCACACTTATGAAATAATTAGTATTTTCATATTACAATGAGGGTATGTTATGGAAATATATTCTCCACACTTATAACATCTCTAAGTTTCATATTATAATGGGGGTATGTCATGGGAAGATGTCTTCCACACTTCAAAAATTTTAAAATTAGCTAAATTACATAGTTATATGATTCAAATACATACTTGTGGTAGCATTATATACATTGGCGCCATTGTTCTACCGAGGTTTCACCTTGAGACATATATTAGGTGCATATGCCATGAAAATATTTATTTAATCCTAAAATGATCTAGGTTATCTTATTATTATAGATAGATTTAATTAAAGGGTTATATATAGATGAAATGGCATAATGGTGATAATCAGATCTATAGGAGGTAAATTAGATGCTAAACTCAAATATAGGCATATGTTGAATTCATAAATATGAGATAGTCTACATATGGAATGTATAACTAAGATATGTATGGAAATGATAAAAAAATATTATTAGTGGATTCTAATGATGACATAATTATGGACCTAAAAAATGTAGGAATAAAGATGAAATATATTTCTAGAATAGTCATCAAATTTTAGATCAAACACTTTTGGATATCTAGACACTAACATTATCTTGAGAAAGTTATGTTGATGTTATTCTTTGGGTTCACTAAAAGTGTCATATATATAATACCTAATATAAAATGTTCTAAACACATATATGCTTATGGTTTTTGTTTTGCCCTCACTCTGGTGCATTTAGATCTAGGTTATGGACTATTACTCTTTGTGAAATAGTAAAACCCTAGTTCTCCATCTTCATAGTGACCTTTGGGGAAAATGGGTTAGTGGGCACATGGTGTTTAACTAACTCCAAAGACCATATTATCATTAGGGATTACCTACATATACAATACTCTAGAAGAAGGCCTCATACCCTTGTAGTTATCCCTTACATGTTGGCTTATACGTGAATCATGTAATATGTGGAAAGAAAGTATAATAATGACTCAGCTTGTAACTTGTAAAATAAGTATCCTAATCTACTCCTTAAGTTATTTAGACTTATATATGTTTTATACCTATGAATGGTATGGAAATAGGGAAGATTTCTTCAAATGAATACTTGATAGAGTGATTTAGATAAGTTGTCTTTTTCTCTTTGTTCTTTTGTTAGGTCCTATAGGGGAGAAATGAATGAGGATTAATCATGTATTTATATCAAATACCTTTGGAGTCATAACTCAAATTAAAGCACTTAGGCTGACCATTAAGATATGTTTCATATATAAATTGGATAACCTTAGGGCACTGGACACTTGTGTAAGGTTAAAACACTAATATTGATACTAGTGTTTGTCCTAGATGTTAGTGTCCAAGGATCAAGGAAACATGTATAGGATTAGAACTTGCAGAGGTGGAATATACATTTTTAGAATTTTTGACAAGATATAAGGTCTATGCCATTAAAATAATATCTAGTCAGACTAAGAGATAGGCCAAGGGACACAATATAGATTAGATACAAGACTTGTAGAAGAGGGAAAGGTCTAGAACTAAGAGAGATAACCAAGATTTGAGTTTTCCAAGTATACAAGACTAAGGTGTTATATAATCATAAAATGGTGTCTACATTCACCCCCCCAACCTCACTTTAATCTAGTAATGAAATTTCTTATTCAAAGGAAATGAATGCATAGCTAGGTGTGTATACACACCTTCCCTTTAGGTGTGCCTAACTTGAATGGTTTACAAGTCACTAACTTAAAAACAAGATAATTTTATAGTATATAATCTAGGATTTAAAGTACTTGAAATTGATTGAAATTGAAAGAGTAAGGTTTAGGTGTACACTTATGTGTTGATGTAACCACATTGCCTATTGGCAAGTTGTTTTAAAAAAAGATGTATCATTATAAGGATATGAAAATAAGATTAGAAAAAATATAGATAAATATTGAAAGTGCATATATCCAAGGAGATATAGAGAGATATTAGAAGGCCCATGACCCCAACCTTGGAGAAAAGGTGAGTTGCCACCTGGTAGTTGAGATTAGGTCAACTATAAAAACTAATTATACTTATAACCTGGTGATATTGGATGATACAATCAATTCCAACATGAAACTTAGAAATATTAAGTGATTTTATCACCTCAACCATACCAAAAAGCTAACCAACTACTTCAGTGAATTTGATCAATAAAATTCATAATAGTCTACTGGGTATCAATATAAAAAATCCCATGATGTGGTAACAATCCATAAAAGTGTTTTGAAATATAAAACTAATTTTAATTTTGTAATATTAAGAATATTTTTCATAACATATGTACCTTATATATGTCTCATGCTGAAACTATGTATAATAATAGTATCAATGTATAGAATTTTGCCATAACTATGAATCTAAATTATATATATGTGATTTGGCCAATTTGGAAAATTGTGTGTGGGTAACATGATTCCAAATTATTCCGTCACTATAAATAGATAATTATTAAATTGATATAAATACCAATGTGTAGAACATGTTTCCAAAATAGGCCCCCACTATAAATTAGAGATGTTGAATACTAAATAGGTGTGTAAAATATGCTTCCTAGGCATGTTGCTACTGAATCTAAGAATTATGAATGTGTTAAATCCATACCCATATGACATTCCCCCATTGAATATAAAATATAATATAAGTAACATATATTAAATGAGTGTGGGTAAAATACTTCCAAAGCATGCCATCGGTGAATCTAAAACTATGCCAAATGAGGATAGCATGCCTTTATGGCATGCCCACACTATTATTCCCCCTTTAATGTGAGGGAAAGATAGGAACTGGTAGTTACCTCACCTCAAAAGTATAATATAATTGTATAATCTATGAATGGAACATTGTAGAATATAGAAGGAACATGTGTAGGTAGATATATCATCGAAGTGCATAAAACCAATGTGATCACATGTAGGCCTAAAAGGAATGATAAAGGTCATTGAAAAAATATAGACAGTAATAATACAAGCTCAAAAATTTAAACACACACACACACACACACACACACACACACACATACACACACACACACACACACACACACACACACACACACACACACACACACACACACACACACACACACAAAAAAAAAAAAAAAACTCAAAATAAAGTCAAAATTCAATGGTCTAAAGAGACCGTAAACAAGGAGGATGTTCGAATGCTACACAATAAAAGGGACATTACTTAATCAAATATCCATAAAATAAATGATGACATATTCAAATTTATGTACAAAAAATAATGACATATGCAAATGTCAATAAAATCATACATAGGCATGGGGGTTTCAATCAAAGTAACATATTCAAATGCTCAAAACATAAAGATAAGTCACTCAATGAAGTGCATAAAATCAAACATAAGCAACCAACACAAACATGTCATAGTAGCCCATAGATCAAATGTGTTAGGAAAAAATATTAAGTGTTTAGCATATCAAGTACCATGTGTAATATATAATCATAGATATAGGCACATTTAAATACATATGTAATCTCAAACATGATAATGAAATGTGACCATTAAACTATATAAAATGTGTGTATCAAGATCAAAGAAGTGGATGCACCAATGTCTACATGACATGAGTAGAGGGAAGGTCCAACATATGAAATAAGAATAAATAATGTATCTATGTATGCCTATATCATACTCAATTAGAAGTGTGACACACATGTTTATGTAGGAGTAACTAAATATTCCATCCATCAACATGGAATTAACACATAAATGCCAAGGATCCAATAAAACATGTAGGTACTAAAATGTTTTTGTATTTTTGAATGTTTTTTATTTTCTTGATATTTTTGGAAAATATTTGAAACTATAAATACTTACCTATTATCCCATCTAATTTATGAGAATTATGAAGGATTCATAATTCAAAAAGTCTTGAATGAGATGTGTCATATGTGTGTATAGTAGAATCAAAAAGTGTATCATGCTCTTTTGGTAAGTTTGTAATTAGTATCTTTGGTTTGCATTTATCTAAATTTGTTTTCTCATATATCAGTGAAGGATTTAATCAATAGGTACCAAGTCATATAGATATGACTATATCATGTGGTAATTTATCAAGTGGATTAGAACATGGTTTTTTGAACTATTCATTCGTAAATTGCTCACCATTAATATGAGTAGTGAGAGTAGAATTGTTTTGATATGAGGAAGGGATTGTAGTTTGCACCTTTTAAACCATATTTACAACTTTATATTTGTTAAGTGTATTTTTGTTTTTGACCTTTTTGTTAGAGACCCTCTTTTGAGAATTATTGTTTCTTTTTCTTGAATTTGAGTTGGTAACATTTGTTTTTGCTCTAATTATTTCTGTTTCTCGAGCTAATTCACTTTCTACATTCAAAAGTTGAATAAAGAAACTAAAGAAGATGGACGAGGCAAGGAATACCTGGATGTAGACTGCGCACCGTAATCCAGACGCTTGTGAGCACCCCTCTTTGGCTGTGGAGGAATGACACCTGCAACGAAAAGAAACTTGGACAAGAGGATGTTAGATAGATAGGCAGTGGGTTGCCAAGCAAGAGCTTGTTCCCGAAAGTGTAAAAACTTCCTTAAGGGAGGTCAACCCACAGATAACAGACAGATAAAGACTAAGAAAATATAAGATGCCAGAATATAGAAGTGATAAACAGATTAGGAATGAAAGAAAACACCAATGATTACCTGAAAGGAGTAGTCAGGCTGATGACAGTCGCCGAGGTCAGAAATGCTGCCGGCATCGGTTATGAGGTCTGCCGACGTCGGTTACCCTGCCGACGTCGGTTGGGGAAGTGACCAGCGTCGGTCGGGGTAGTAGCCTGTGGTCAGGTCTGGGATGTGTTCTGGACTGTGGACAGGTCCGGGATGCTAAGAGGGTCGAGACAGAGTTTGGGGATGGGTCTGAATGGACTGTGGAGTGATCTTGCCCTGTACAGGGTCTTTGTTGGCAAAAGGGGGATGAGGGAGTTGTCTGGGATTGGTATGAAGAGTGGGACAATGTGAGAGGAGGATGGACAGAGGACAGGTCCTGAGAAGGCTTTTCAGCCTCTCAGGGGGAAGGATGGAGGGAATAGGAATAGCAGATAACTGAAAACTTAAAGAACAGAATCAATTAACAGACTTGCTTACCTTTTTGCTTGCTGAATGAAGAGTTGAAGAAGCTGTTATTGAAGCCACAGAGGATTCTGCAAGAAGAGAACTCTGATGAAGAACCTTTGCACCTGTTGCTATTGTTGCACGAGGTCCAAACGGAGACAAGACAAATGCCAAAACACCAAGAGAGATCTGCTTGCGAGCTCAAGGGTCCAGGGGGCTGCAACGGATGCAGAAAGGCGTAATGAAGGATGCCGATGCTGGCAGTTTCACCGACGTCGGCCGAAGGGTCGCCGATGTCGGCAGTCGTAGAATGGGAACAGAGGCTAAAAATAGCCTCTGCCCATTCTTGCACGCCGCCGAGCGAGGGGGTGTGGGAAGAACGGTCACGAGGATGCCAAAATGGGCGTGGGGGGAAGATAATGAAGAGATTTGGACTAATAAATGCTAGGGGGAAGGTGGAGGGATTCAAGGGAGGATCCAAGGTGGCAAGGGTAGGGTGGAAAGGGGGCCAAGGTCAAGGGTTAGGATAGGGGTTTAAGGCCAAGGGGGAGGACCAAGGTGCAGACACGTTTGCGGTGTCTACAATTTCATTTATAAGTGTTTTGTTTTGAATCACCTTTTTGTTGCATTTATTCTTTTTTGTGTAATTACTCCTTGTGTACATCATTTTAATTTTCATGTTATTTCTCTTTTGAATTTGAAAAAGTTATATTTGAATGATTTTCATTATTATTACTAATATAGCCCAAGCCTTGATGGTCATTGTGATCATATGTGGAAATAGGATGAGTGATGACTTGGGAGCATTTTCCCAATCCTTGACCATGATATCCATTTTTTTTAAATATTTCATGCCAAACCTATACTATTTGTAAAATTGAGTATTATTATTGAAAGGTAAATTTGTATCCTTTTCTTGATCTGGTTTCTATTTTTTAACTTTTTCTTACTCTAAGTTTGATATGTCTAACTGTTTTGATAGGAATTTTCCTTTGGCACCCACACTTTCTATTTTGGCACTTGTGCTTTAGGAGAATTACTAATAATGTTAATGATTTTATTGAGTGATGTATTTACTATAGGATTTTTGATATCTTTGTGACTTTGTATTTGGTTATTCAATTCAAAACAATAATATGTATGATGCCCATACATTTTATGATACACATAATAGTATTTGGATCTCCTTATGGAATGTAGAGGAGGTAATTTTATCACTTTATTTTCAATATTTTTTCTTATGATTTGACTTGGTCTCTTATTAACCTTTTGGTTAATTTTGAATCATTGGTTTTATATGTATTCTATTGTAGCTTTTCATTTGGATAAAAAACCTTGTTTGGCACAACATTGATAGATGAAGATGAAAACACATGATTAACACTAACATGTATTAGATTTTATAAGTATTAAATATAGTTTTTTAAATATTTATTAACTTTCTAATTCTAGTTATTTAACATTTTATGGATTCACAAGCACAAACTATAGGTATGTCAAGTTGATTGCCTTCATTTGAAACTATATGGTTGGCCAACATACCCCTTGGATAAGTGATAGCTTGGACCTGATTATAGGTATGAGAGATAACACCATCCTTAGGGTTAGGAGGATAAAGAGTCTCCTTTTTATCCATTTGAAATGTTCCAAAATTTGATATGAGAGTAGGATAATAGAGGCTTGCAAATGATAGGGAGCAATCGATCATGATACAATAAGGATATAGAAATTTAAAACTATTGGATAATATTTTTAAAAATATAAGATAGGATATTCTATAAAAATAGTAAATGAGATGAACACATAAAAATAGGGAAATCAAAGTACATATATGATTGGTATATCTCCATTTACTAAAAATAGTAAAATGCTAAATTAGTAAAATTCACATAATATTTTAAAAATACAAAAGAGGTTTTTGTTTTTATCAATGTGTTTGTTATAAAACTCAGTGTAATTTTAAATTTGGTCTATTATTAATCATAAATTGGCTAAACAATGTGGAATGTTTCATAGGTAAACCCTAGAATATTCCAAATAAAAAATCATCAATTTTGATAAATTAGAAATTAATTTTAGAGATATGAGAGGGGTTTTAAAATAAAATATTATGTTTGATGAAACCCATATAATAATTTAAAAATAAACACACCATTCACCTTACATGCCAATATTTACTAAAAATAATAAATTGAAAAAATTGAAAAAAATATGTATCAAATTATGGTGAATGAAATGAGTTTTTTGCATATAACAATATGAGTAGAAAATACCTCTTAATAATTTTGAAATGGACCTATTTGGAGGCCAAAATTCACCATTAAATTAATAATCCATTTGCAACCATAAGCACATGAAACCCTTGTGTCCATAGGAGGTTAAAACCTTAGGAAAAAGTTTCAAATCTAAAAATCCATAACAAGAAGTTGAAACCCCATGAGGCTTGAAGTCCCTATATTATAATTTTTTTTATATTCATATGGGTCAGGTTCACAAAAATTTTAACACTAAAATGATCTAGGTGATCTTATTTTTAGCCCTATATTTTATTAAAGGGGTATACATAAATGAAATGGCATAAGGGTAATAATCATATCTATAGTAGGCTAATTATATGCTAAACTTACATATAGGCATATGTTGAATACATAAAATTGAGATAATATAAGTATGGAATGTACAACTAAGATATGTATGGAAATGACAAGAAATTAATATACTTATATGATTTTAATGTTGACATAGTGCTAGACTTAAAACAAGTAGGAAGAAAGATGGAAGACATTTTTGGAACAATTATCAAATTTTGGATCTCATACTTCTGCAGCTATGGATAGTAACATCAACATGGGATAGTTACATCTATGCTACTATCTAGGTTCCACACAAGCATCCTATATATAATACCTATTATAAAAGGATGTGACCACCTAAATGGTGGGTTTTTATTTGCCTTTGCTCTAGTGCATTCATATCTGGGTCATGAACTGTCTCTCTTTGTGAAATGAAAAAACCCTACTTCTCCATCTTAATATTGAACTTATGGAAAATGGTTTAATGGGCACATAGTGTCAAGATAACCCCAAAGACCCCACTATTATTGGGTGTTTCCTAAATATCCAATAATCTATAATATTTAAACCTATGTAGTTCTCCCCTATGTGTTGCATTATGTGTGAATCATGCAATATGTGGAAAGAAAGTAAAATAGTGACCTAGTTTATAACTTGGGAAATCAGGTTTTTGGGTTGGTCATTTAGTTCTTCATCCCTATAGATGCATTATAACTATGACTGGTATGGAAATATGGAATCTTTGTTCAAGTGAATTCTTGATTGAGTGTTTTTGATAAGTTGTCTTGGTCTCTTTGGTATTTTTCTAGGTCTTGTAGGTGAGGAATGAATAATGGTTGATCTTGTATTTATATCAAATCCATTTGGAGTAATAACCCACATTAATCCACTTAAGTTGACCATTATAATATGTTTAATTTGTAAATTAGATGAAATTAGGGCACTAGATACATGCATCAGGTTAGGATACTAATGTTGATGATAGTGTCTATCCTAGACATTAGTGTTTAGGGAAAAAGGAAATAGGTACAAGCTCAAAACTTAGAGGTGGAAGATAAGTACATTCAAATAATTATGGGAAAGAGAGAAGGTTTGTGTCATCAAAATAAGACTAGTTATACTAAGAGATAGGATAAGGAACATAAGATAGAGTAGATGGGAGACTTGTGGAAGTGGAAAATATCTATAATTAAGAGGAAAAACCAAGGTATAAGTTTTCCAAGTGTAAAAGATTGAGGTGTTTTATAATCATAAAATGATGTCTACAAGATCATCTTAAATTTCAAAATCAAATCAGGTTTCATATTTCAAATACTTCTACAAACATTAGCCCACATTAGGATGAAATTTTATGGATTATTATTAAACCAATCTATTGCAGTAGTTGGTTAAATGTTCATAAGGTTGAGGTGATTACATCACTCAATCTTAATAATTATATGGGATGGAGTGGTCAGATAATCCACCCACACTAGTTTTATAGTGTGAGTGGACTTGGATCACTCACCCTCACTAGGTTATAAGTATTATTCTATTACATGTTTGAGCTAATCTAAAATATCATGTGGTACCCCAACTCTTCTCCAAGGTTGGGGGCAAGATTTCCCTCAAATATTTATATATATTTTTACTAGAAGGATTTACTATTATCATAATCTTAGATCCAATGCTTCATAATAAAGCATCTCTCTAAATCAAATTTACAAAATGAAAAATGGTTTCATCGATACATAGGTGTACACTTAACCTTGCTTTCTTTAATTTTAAACATTTCAGATTCTTTCAATTCTAGATTATATGAACTAATTATATACTATAACATGGTCTTGGTTATAGGCCAGTCACTAAAAAATCACTCAAGTGGGACTAACTCAAAGATAAGGTGTGTTATACCCCCATATATCCATTATTTTTCCTTTATAAACTAACAATTTCATTACTAGACTAAATGGGGGGAGGGGGAATTTAGAAACCAAATCTGAATTATATATCTCCTTAGTCTTGTATACTTGGCAAATGCATCATTTTACCCTTAAGTTACTAAGATATTCATGCTATCAAAAGGATTGCATCTTTTAAATCTTGTGACTATTTATTATATCTTACTCTAAACATATCTTATTCTAATTACCAAGCCTTTTGTACTATGAAAAATTACATAAACATGCTCAATTTCATAATTTACATGTTTTGGACATATACCTTTTTCCAACTTCCTAGATACTTGTGCCCTAATTAGGCACCTATATTGATGCTAGATTCATGTGATAAACTAAGTGTTAAGTTTCCTATAGTCATCCATGTTTAAAATAAAATGTATACCTATGGTTGGCCCAAGTGATTTTATGTGAGATATTTATAAAAGGGATTGATACACACACACACACACACACACACGATCAATGCTCATTCATTCCTCACCTAGTACAAACCTAATAAATGATAATAAAACTTATAAAAGGTAACCAATCAAGCATTAAAGTGATAAAATATTCATTATTCTCTCATATTTAAATATCATTCATAGGGATAACCCATATATAGGTTTAAGGTAATTAATGAGCCATACTTGCGAAGTTATAATCTCAGTCACTCTATGTACTTGATTATCACATTTCATCTTGATACACACACAATCCAACATATAGAGGATAACCAAATAATAATGAGGCCCTCTTAAGAGTATTGTCTATATAAGTAACACCCATTGATAGAGGGGTACTTAGGATAGATTTAAACCATGTGATTGCTAATGCATTATTCTTATATTCACTCTAATGATGAAAAGTCTAGGGTTTGATCATTTTATGAAGAGTTAAAATATGTGCATGATATTTTAACATACTAAAGTAAAGAAACAAAAAACATATAAGTTTCTAGGTGGTCACAACTAGATACAATTGACATTTTATACTAGACAACTACATTTAAATTAGACAATAACATCAATACAACCGTCTAGATCTGATGCAAGCATTTAAGGATCTAAAAAGAAATTTTCAACAATTTAATGATTATTCTAGGATCATGATCTAGTCCACTTCTATCTTATTTCATTCGATATCTACATGCACATAGTAAACCAACTAAGTACTCTCTTTATTAGTTTATTGCAATATCAATCAATAATGTACTTTCCATTTTTAACATATCTTAGCATTATAAATTTAGAAGATTATTTATCTGAGTTTGTAAATTAATTGGCCTATTATATATCTATTTATCACCCTTTTTATTATTCATTTATATATTCTTAACCCTGTACTATATTGACCCATCTCAATTTAGGATTAAACACCATGATGAACTAAATATGAATCATTTATTATTGTTTAAACATTAGGAAGAGTAATAATTTACACTTTGTATTTATCATTTTTATCTATGCATGAATTATATATAATTATTGATTCCTTAACAACCATATTTGTACAATTAGACTTTCTATTAATATTTAGCTCGAGAAACTCTGTTATTACAACTTTTCTTTTGTTACTTTTTATTTTTGCAATCTTGATTTTTTAGATTATTGTTTTTGTAAACTTACTTGGTTTAATTTTACTTTTTGAACCTTTTCTTATTTTGAATTATCATTTTATATCCCTATTTTCTCCTTGTGTCATTTTTGTATTTTTTTTAGAATATCCAATATAAGCTATTCTTGTAATTTATTTATCTTTTATAAGATCACCCATATCAATGATACTTTGTATTTTTTTCTTCAAATCCAAAAAATTATATGTATGATTCCCATGTAATCTATGATATGCACAATAGTATTTAGATCTTATTAGAGGAGGCATATAAGATAATATAATCAAATTGTTTTCAATAATTTATCTTACAACTCACTTGGACTCTTATTATCGTTTTGTATACTTTTTAAACATTAAGATTAGATATAGGTTGATTTTTAGGCACATGATAGCTAACTGAAGATATTTGATTGACATTAGCATACTCTATATTCTTTGTATAATTGATATTATTTTCAAGTGATATGATATTTGCACTAAAATATTAATTTTTATTTTGTAACTCTTATATTTATTTTATCATAGTCATGATTTGGTCTTGAAATCTTTGAAATCACAAAACCTTGATATATTTGATTAAATATGCATAGAAACACCATCAATAAGAGACGTAGAGGGATAGGCTCATGTTTTGGATTACAATATTCATTGACTATAACCGAGTGAAATTATTTTTTATCAATAACATTTGAAGAATAATCAATAGAAAGAGATACATTATCATCATATGAATATAAACATGAAGTGGAAGTAGAGACAACATCATAAGATGTGTTAGAAAGAATTTCATAACATGGACTTATGGCTTGTGATGTATTGAGGGAAGATGAAGTAAGTTCATCCTCATTGTTTAACAAGAGGTAAGATATGACATGTAGGCTCAATATCGACTATGTGTAATGGATAAGAGATAACATGATTATTATTAGTAGTCAAGAATATTTCTTTGAAATGTATTTATAAATATATCATTTTTTAAAAATACTTTGATATTGTTTTGATAGTTTTAGTTTTGAATGTTCTTTTATTTTAGACTTGAATTTCTCTATTTTTCTCTAGATTATTAATTTTTGAATAAGGTAAATTAGGATTCCAATGGGAATCCATGTTACCAAGTTTGATAAAAAAACAAATTGTTTATTCATTACGATATCATCAAAATCATAATTATCAACATATGTTTCTTCCATAATTGTTTGATTATTGAAATTTGTCCATTAAAATCATAAGTATAAGGCACACCATGAGTAAATAACAAGGAAATTTTACTATCCATGATATACATGATGAATATAAATAAATCAAGATAAATAAATAAAAAACATAGTGTTATCAAGTAATTATGCATGTATAAAAGAGTTAATGACTATGAATGTGATACAAGAAAAAATAAAGGTATAAATGGTCATATAGGTAACGATTTCAATGATTATGTGGGATTTAAAATATAATTTATTATTCACTAATTAGTGTTAACCCAATATTTTAGAGCATTAACTATAGACTAAAAACCATGCTTCCATCCCACTAACCATGTTTCTAAGGGTACATCGAGAGTAGTTTTCTTGGGAGATATGCTCCCATTAGCTACATGAAAAATTAAATTGTTAAAAGAGGCTTCATATGGTCTAAAAATAGATATTAGGTGTTTACAATATACCAAGAGGTATTTGGAAACTAAATTCCATGTTTAGTGTTTTACAATGACTTGAATATTGTGTAAACCCATCATAGCATGATGTCTATAAAATAAATAATTGTGTAGTCCATAATGATAGTCACTAATTAGTTTTAAAAATGTTGAAACATATTTCATAAAAAAAAAAAATAGACAATAAATTGAATTATTTTTGTGTATAGATATCAACAATTTTCAACCTGCATTCAAAAGAAAGAAATTATGTGTCATATTTATTTGAGGTGACAAGGAAACTTATTCACTATTGGATTTTATCCATTTTATGGTTTTTGGTAATTTTTATGGGAATAATATCACTATAAAACAAATTTATGAGTTATTATAAAATTAACCCAACTAAATAATTCTAATTCATAATATTCTGATACAATGTCAAATTATGGAAGTATCTAAATATAGAAAGTACAATGCCAAAAAAATAACTTAAATATACCAACATGTAGAAGAAATAATAATTAAATTATGTATTATTTCATATGGGATATATTATATGTAGGTACATAAAAATATAGGATGATGCTACATGGTGATTTGATAGATTTTGAATATTTACTATCTATCAGCCTAAACACTAACATCATGATCTAGACACTAGAATTGATGTTTTTTTTCTAAATGTAATTCTTTTGTCTAGTATGGAACACATTTAATTTTATATCATGAACAAATATACCTATTATGTCTCACTATTACCTTGCATATTGTCAAATCAAATCACACACATAGGTTATGGATATAAATCTTTTGCTCAAAACCCTCGGTCAACCAACTTATGTATGTTACCTTAAAAAAGTAGGTTTGGTGGGCTCAAGTGAAGTAAAACTAACCTCAAACACCCATGCATAAATGAGAGCTACTTACATATCCATATAATCCTAAGAGGTCTTCAAATTGATGTAGTTATCCCCCTTGTGTAGGATTATGTGTGAACAATTATGTAAGATGTTATATCTTGCATGTAGTGATCTATCTTTTAAATTGAAAATTATTTCTCATGGACTATTATTTGAATGTTTTATAACTATAATAAAAATTTTCCTATGACTAGTTTTGAAATAGGAAAGAATAGGGTTGTAGAACTGAGTTGTACAAATTATTAAGTATGAGATTGATTGGTGTTTGCTTGGTAGTTACTAGATGATAATGAGTATCCTTTTATTTTTTATTTATACCACACCTTTTGAAATGATATCATGGGAGGGTTAAAATAGTACCATAATAAGACCCATAAATGTTGAATTAATTTAAAATTTGACCTTTTTAAGGCTTGAACACAAGCATCAGATATGGGACAATAGTGTCGACACTAGTATCCTAGCCTAGACAGTAGTGTTAGGGAGGATGGAAAGTTGGTAAAGATATGTAATAACTAAAATAGGCTATAAATTTGGTTTCATTTAGAGTGTGAGATATAGGTGATCTAGGTAATTAAAATATTAGGGTTATACTATAGGATAAGCAATTAGGCATAGTGAGATGGTGAACACAAGCCTTTTGGTAGAGAAAAGATCATGAACTAAAGGGTTGATCTATGAGTGATATTTGTAAAGTTTTAAAGAATAGTTTATGATACATAATCATATTTAAGTGTCTAAATTTTTGCCTCCCCTCCCCTCCCCTTAATCTAATAATGTATAAGGAATGAAATTACTAGTTTAAAGGAAAGAGATGTGTACCTTTTTATGTACAACACAAACTATTTTTGCATCAACCCTTTTTGAATTTATTGTTTGTTTATCACATGAAACTAAGAGAATTTTATTATTTAATTAGTGCATATAATATAAAATCTTAATAATTGAAATAATTAAAATAAAATAGATCAAGGTGTATACACATAATATTTTCAAACCTTTATCAATTACTGATGCTCTTTATCTTTCAAAAACCTATCAAGTTTTAATCTCTCTAAGTAGATACCTTAAGGGGTGTATCAAGAAAGGATTGGGTAGGCCATTGGTGCTTCATATGATTATTGTCCCTTTTACCACATTTTATCTACATGCTTGTCTCCTAAAAACCATTCCCCTAAGCTTATTTCTCTTTTGCACACTCCTCTAGTATTTTTCCACCTTGTGTACCCCTTTTCCTAACCTAAAACCCCTTTCGATAGTTTAAATTACTAGGTAAACTATGTCAAACTTGTATCTTATTGGTGACACTCATTTAGGGTCTAGGTCAGCTATTAGCTAACCTAGCCTATGACTTAGTGAATTTTTGTCAATAATAGTACTAGGTCAACTGGGTTGACCCTATTGGCCAAAAAATTTCAAAGGATTAGGGTTAAGTTTGCCTATATATACAAGATCATTTTTCCATTATTTAGATAATATAATAAGAAGTAAGATCTATAGTTCATCTACTTATCCACCATTCCACTTGAGGAGCAAGATTAGGGTTTTATATTTTATTTGGAGATATGGATCTTGTCTTATGGAGAAGTATTTTGGATGAATTGATAAGTTGTGTAGCCTAGAGATGATTTATCCTTATCATCATTGTATACCATAGCAACTTCTCATGAAATACCTTGACCAAGGGAGAGATTGAAGCTCGATGGGTTCATCTTCAAAGGTAAGTATTCCTAATTGTGTTCCTCCTTTGTAAGAGTAGATAGATATGAATTTGTACTTCTCTTCCATGCATTAGTATTATGTATACATTTATGTGAGTATATGTCTTCTATGCATGTTTAATTTTATAGTTTATTACCCCCACTTTATGCCACAAGCTTTGGTGAGCACTAGATTATACTTTGGCTTAAATGTTATTAGTTTAGTGAATATGAAAACATAAGAATTAGTTAGGGTTATTGTATGATTTTGCTTGAATAGAGGCTTCAAAAACCTCACTAGTATTATTATTATGATAAAATATACCCTAATTAGGTCTAGTGGATCCACATATTAATCATGTTCCTGATTATCTTATGTATCCCCAATTAAAAGTTTAAGTAGGATATATCTACTCTGAACTAGGATTGATTTATAGATATGATGTATTTATGATTGCATACATTTTGGTGAATCTAATGTAAATCTAACCCTTACAGGTTTTCTTTCACATTTTTCATTTTCTATCCTTTTATTTATTATTTTTCTATATTTTCATTATTAGGTCAATAGGGCTAGTATAGTTTCTAACCTCTATGTGTAGGTTTAACACATAGTCACATCAAAATAAAACTTTGTTTTGTTTTTTAGGTCCTCATCAAATATAGGTTATTGGGTTAAACTAGTTGACACAGTATTCTTATTTAGCTCTAAAAAATATACTAGGTCAACCAAGTTGGTATATTCATCTTAAAAACTTTCAAAAAACATACTAGGTTAACCAAACTAGTATAGTATTCCAGATAGCTTCCAAAAACCTTACTAGGTCGCTTAGGATACTATAGTCATCTTCATAGGCTTTAGAAAATAGGTAATTATAGAACCAGGTCGACCTATTTGATACAGTTGATAGAATTTATGAGTAACATTTAAGTCACTTCAATAAAAATCTCACATTCCTATGATCTTCCAACCCATCAAGGTTCCTTTCTCTCTTTCTCCTTCATTTTAGTTTTTCCTTATAGTTTTATTTTACAAAGTTTGCATTCTTTAAAAAATTCCATCATATAGCAAACTAGGTCAACTTGGTTGACCTAGTTTTGTATTCTATCTTCTATCAATAAGAACTAGATCAACACTATTGACATAATTCTTAAAGACCCTTGATTTTTTTAATATAGTAGTGACACTATCAACTCCATTTTGTAATTTTTTCATACACTATCATCTGAATTGATACTATATTATGTTTCAAATTATAAATTAATAACTATATGCCAGTAATTACCTCACACTTTCACTTTTAGTTTTTTTCATGCTTAGAATAGATCACATAGTCTAATTAGGTGATTTTAAAATATACCATTTAGTTTCACTATTTTTATTTTTCTTGTACACACTACCAAATCACATAATTTCAAAATGCATTTAAACATTTATCTACCCAAGGCCTACCTACTTAGATTTCATCACCAAGGGGGAAGCTGACTTGGTTTTTTGGCCAAGTATAAATACAAGGTTAATGTTATATATTTATAAAACACTTGACACCTTTATCACTATGGGATTATAAAGTGAGGAGGTAGGCCCCAATACCAAGTGAGTACCATTACCAACATAGATCGCTTTCAGCCTAAACATCTTGAAACCATCCATTGATTGCTTTCTAGTTCCCTAACTTTAGCCAACTTCCCTGTCACACTTTAATTAACACTTTATAATAATCTAACAACATTGAGGATGACCACTTAGTTAGCATTTACTTTTTATTTGACTGCTTTCTCTTTGCTCATTGTATGTTTTATTGTAAAAAATTGCATTGGCTAGTGTTGGTGAAAGGTTTTATGCTATGTGTCTTAATTGGATATTCCTCATTGATTCAATTGATTTTGTGTTTACTTACATTGATTTACTTTAAAGTAAATTACAATTTTTTTCCTATTTGTATTACAATGTCAAACTATTTGACATGGTCTCTTATAGGTTATCTATTTCCACAGCCTATAGTTCGTTAACTTAGATGACCCAGTATTAATTTTTACCTCTCAAGATATAGTACTAAGTCAACCTTATCAACTTTATATCCTTATTAAGATATTATTTATCCTAGTTTATAGCACTAGGTTGACTCTATCAACTTTGTATCCTTATTCACTTAGTTTTTAGACTGTTTTTCTAGTATTATGTTGACCTAGTCAATTATGTACACTTATTTATCCCTTTGTGTTTATTTGATTTTGCATCACTCTTACCTTTCTTAATCTCCTTCCTTAAACATGAACTTCTTATTTAAATACAACATTGAATTGAATTCAATAGATATGATGAGTCTTACCAACCCTAGTAGGTTCTCCCATAAGTAGCTTGTGGCTCCTATCCTAGATGAAAACAATGTTCATATAGACACTTAACCCAAAAACTATGGGACCCCTCCTCATTCCTCTTCACTTCAAAATACTCTCTTCTCACTTAAATATCAAACCAAATTAGAGTATACACCTGAAATACTCTTCTTCATCTCTGAGTTTACTTAACATCGAGGAAAGGATCCTTTTACCATTTATCAACTCATGATAAGGGGTCAAACTAAAGATCCCCATTCACATTTTCCCATGTTCTCACATGGATTTTGGTATATTATTTATTTTTATTCTTTTATTCTTAGCCTCTTCCCCCTATTTTGGCCCCTTCTCGTACCATGATTTCTTCTAATTTGACTTCCTCTACCTCCATGCCTAGTATATCTACTAACATGGTAGGTTCAAAATCTAGTGGGCCTCTTCCAAGACCCACTCTTCTTGATTATTACACTAGGTAATCATTTTATACCAATGGTGACCATGCCTCTAGCCCTAAATATTCTCATCCCTTTACTAGTCCATATTTTACCATAGAAGAAAATTATTTTACTAGTGCCTCACTTACTATTAGTTCTTCTCAAGCTCTTACTAACAACCATAATGGTACCTAAGCCACTACTAGAAATTATAATGATTCAAAAAATGATAATAATGCAACTCAAACCCATGAGTTCCTATTACAAACTCTTAATCAAATGAATTATTTTCAATTTAACAATGCAAATCAAATGATACAAATGAAAAATCACCTTATCCATCTTCAAACCCACCCTCAACAAATGTTATAGGGCACACTTAATCAAAATGTTCCCCCACCTCCTCTTTAGGATTCCAATGGTAATTTTATCCCTCAACATCCTCTTATCAATAAAATAATCAAACATCCTCAAAATGAGCCTTTTACATTTCAAATTGATAATATCGATATAGGAGGCATCACCCCTACCATTTCTTATAACAGGTCAATTGATCCCACTCTTCATTTAAAATCATTTGGAAATATATATAAATACTAGGTCAAATTAAACACATTTACCACTACCAAGTTATTATCAAAAACTCTCATGGGTGATGCTTTAAATTGGTACAACCAATTAAAAACTCGTTCTATTACTAGTTTGGAAGATTTAGTAAATGCTCTAGTCCAAGAGTTCCAAACTAGTGATCTCCCTGAGAATACCTTGGCCCATTTTATAAATTTTATACAACTTGGGACCAAAACTATCCAAGATTTCATTAAATGATGGAAGACTTTGTCTAATAAATGCATACCTAATATGGTAGATGATAACTATGTACATCTATTTACCAATGCTCTTTTCCCAAGTTACAATATCAAGTATGGACTCTCTCTCTCTCCATGTACTTGAGAGGTGGATATTGACCAAGATAAACATCAAGATTTCCTTATGCATCAATTTGAGCCATCCCAACCTTCTATGGGTAATTTAATGTTACTTAAGATCAATAATCATTGTGCTAACAATGATGGTGTTACAGACTCTTATGATATCATTCACACTATTCAATTTTGTGCTCCTAACCAATCTTCATAACAAGCTTCCCCTCCTAACCACATCACCAATCCTCATTTCTCTTCAACCAACAACATTAATATTCACAAACCTTTATCCTCAACAAAATTACTAAAATATGTACTAAGGCCTCTCCCATGAGAACTTTATCCCACTCATCCTATGAAATCTTGGTATGATCCTAATAAATTTTGTTGTTTTCACACTAGTTAGGGTCATTCTCATGAGACTTTTAGGCAACTTCATAATTTTTCTATGGATTTCCTTATTGGTCCCAATTTTGACCATGATTCTATCATTCATCAATGCCAACAAAACATGATATTGCTTTCAAAGCCCATGAAACACAATCTAAATCTCAAGATTTGAATTAAGCTAATGCTCATTTGGCCATCTATAAATATCCCCTTCCAAATCACCAAGATAACCAAGAAAAACCTATCCCACTACCAATAATTTTGACAATCTTATTAACCCAACTCCTAAAGAGAACATGGTTAATATGACTAACATGTGTAGAGTGGTTGATATCATTGATTATCAACCCATCTACACACCTCCATTATCTTGTACATTTCATGTTATCCAAGATTATTCTCCAACTAACTTAAACAAGTTGGGGAAAGATGACCTTATATATTTTTATAAACCAATTTTAACACCTCCTTTAGATAACACTTCCCATACCATTTCTACCATCCCTCCATATTCTTTACCTAACACTAATGACACTCAAGATTCTATTAACACTTCTTCTAAAAATTATCAACCCACATATACATCAACTACTCCATATTATCAATATAATATACAAAATTTCCCTCTTATTAAACCTTCTACCTCTTATCAACATTAATTCACATGTACTTTGACTCCTACTTTAGAGGACCTCCTTCAACATTATGCACCTCTTTCCAACAATCTTATTATGGGTTATGATGAATGGGATCCTATCATATAACTCACTAATCTCCCATAGTAAATCCCATTTATCAAAATTATGTATACCTATCTACATCATCATAACTATTTTATGTAACTTTTGTCTAAAATGAACATCCATCATCCTCCCCTAGCAGGACAAAAAGATACCTTATGTGGATCTAAAGATAGTATATTCTAATAATGTGAAGATATGTCCATTCATGTTGATGAAATAATAGACACTTGTCTTTCCCTCAAATTCCCATTTCTTCTAAAATCCCTGATGAGCTTCTGCTTCATGTGAATGATCATCCTCTATTCATTAGTGTCCAAATAGGTGATATCCAAATTAAGCATGCCTTGATTGACTATGGTTATATAACTTGGGTTTCCTCTCTTAATTTTATCAAAACCCTTTGATATTCTAAATGTAATCTTAAATTCACATGTAGCACATGTCAAGGCTATAATTGAAGGCAAATGCCTCATTTAGGTTATGTGTGTTTACCCATTAAGATCCCACCTATCACCATTCATGTGAAGGTGATGATATTTAACTTTACTCTATATTAAAACATTTTTATTGGTAGGCTATGGACTCATCATATGAGATTAGTTGCCTCTTGTGCTTGCCAATGCATCAAATTTCCTCATAATGGATCCATCTATCAGATTCAGGGCAATAATAATCCTTGAAATTTTAAATAATTAAAAGACCATGATTTATTCAATATTATTACCCTTGAACCCTTACCAAAAATTCCATTTTGTGAATCTCAATGATTTAAATTTCCCATCAATTCTACTCAAGGTTACAATGGTCATCCCAAACTCATTAGGAATATTCACCCTACCCTCCTAGATTTTGATGATGACGAGCCTAAAGAGATCAATCTCAAGATTAAAACTTCTAATCTCTCACCTCACATAATCTATCAACTTCTTTCTTGTTTATAATCTTATTCCTTTCAACCACCTTGTGATGACATCCACACTATCTTATCGAGGACTTGACATTCCATTCATCACACCACATTGGATGACAAGGTCATCACTACTTACACCATTGATCTTCATACACCTAATTATGATAATGGTTATACCTTAGATGATCCATTCTTAGGAGGTCTTGTTTAGGGTTTTGATGTTGAGATTATTTCTTATCATTACTATCTACTTCATTCTTTTATTATATCTTCCTATGTTCCATCTTATATCATTCCTAATTTTAGTATTTTTCCTCTTTATCATAGGGTAGAGATGATGTAGATACCTCCAGTTTCTAAATAATCTCATAGGATTATGCTTATGGATCATTCTATGAATGACCCTTATAACTTTACTTGATACCTTAACCCCTATAGCTTACTTATCCCTAAGATGCATGCGACTATCTAGCCTTATGTGAACCTTACCCCTCCCTTAATAGAGCCTAGTTCAGATCTTTTTCCTAATCCCACTCTAGCTAAGTGTCTTCCTTATTTTGATCCTATTTATCTTTTAGTAAAGCCTTGTATAATCTCTCCATGAGATCTAAATTCTCCTTATGATGGTTTGTTCCCTTTATTACAGTTGGCTCATTTATCCACTCCACCAAATGGGCTTATCAACCTTATTATGACATTCATAATTTTTTCAATCATTAGACTAGAGTTTTTTTTCCTATACCAAGATCTTTCAACTTTTGTTACACCTCCTTCTATGAGTACACCTACCAAGACTACTCATAGATGTATTTATTTCTTTTATGACATAGATAACCATTCATCCATGCATTAGAACAAGATGTGATAGTATATTGAAACTTTACATCTTATTACTCCTTAGACCTTAGATAAGGATATGCCTCCCCTAAAAGTATTACCTAAGTATCTTCCTAAGAATGGAGAGGTATATTATATCTAGAACCAATATATCACACATCACATTAATTATTGTCACATCCTTTAGAAGCATCTCATAGATCACCTCTTATCCATTCATTCACCTTCTACCATTCCTCTAATAGGTCATGTTCATAAGAATTCCCCCCTTCATCCCCCATGGTTATACCTCTTATGGTTCTATCTCCTCATATGGTCCCTTCTTCACCTATTATTCCTCCACCCATGAATCCCTCACCTGTGGACCTTCCCTCACCTGTGAATCTTTCTCCACCCATGAGTCCCTCATTTATGGCTCCTTCCCCACCAGTGGCCCCTTCATATCCCATATAAAACACTCCCATGTATTCTCTTGAGCATCCCCTACATTATAACCCTCATCATCATGATCCTTCAAGCATTCCTACATTTTCTGTTGAAGAGATTCGATGTGAAGTATTATCCTCGCTTTTACTAAATATTAATGAGACATTAATTCTAGTCCTAGTTCAACTTCATAGAGGCTTATAAAATGTTATGGATAATGTGTGTGGATAAATATATCTATAATTATGAACACATGCATGGCGTTCTTACATTTTCATTTGGATTAGATGTGTACTCTAACTTTACATTTATCTATTTTATATCATTTGTCATTATGTCAAATTATTATCTATCTTACATGGTGGCTTTAGTTTTGCACTTTACATTGATTATGATGTCATTATGTTTTCATATGGATTGTTTAATTTATCATTGCCTTCTTTTTATAAGTGATTTCATTTCTTATAGATCCCTTTTTCTCTTTTTCATGATTATTTGCTCTCTTATCTCTATACACACATATAATTATTATTGTTACTTGGTTATATAAACATTGCTCCCTTTAGTCATTCTTCATTTATCATGTGATTAGTTAGCAAACAATTCATCTCATTATAATCTCCTTTTACTAGTCCACTTTGGATCTCCTCTTCTCCCCCTTTATTTCCTTCCACAAAATAAGCAAACACATGGTTGAGACTTGAGATAACATGTTGTTTCATAGTTTAGCCTAAGTGTTTTATTCCATCTTATCTCTGGATACTTAGCCTCCTTTATCTAAAGCCTAAATATCATTCATGTGTATCACTCTATCTCTCATGATTGGTCATTCCATGTCCATATGTAGGAGGAATCATAAAAGCCATAAAAACATGTAAAAGATAAATCATTTAAAAGGCAATGATCCAAAAGGAAACATTCAAAAAATTCAAAATCACACTAAAATATATTATTCTAAGCACATTTCCTTTTTATAATCAAATCTCAAACTCCACAGTTGGCCTCACAATAGAGCCTGTTGATGTGATTTTTATGCAAATCATAACATAACAAGGTGACCTCTAACATTTTAGGATCTCAATTGAGGTAAAATCCACTCTCAGGCATGAGTTTTAGGTATGTAATTTAAACAACCTATTGATGGAATAGTTGGTAGGTCATGTAGGTTGTTGACAAGATTTTTGGATGGAGGTATGGTTCCTAAAGGATAGTGAATCTATATGTGATTAGATGGGTATATGACTTCTAATATAGAGTGGGTGGTTCTCAAAACATACTTAAAAAGGAGGGAAGGGTAAGGCACAAAATAAAGCTTCTATGGTTTTTAAGAATCACTTCCTTAGATGGTTTCTAAAAGGATAAGTGCTCTCAGAAGCTATGCCTATTGCTAGCAGTAATTACACACACAATCAAATATGGAGAATAAGTATAAGGATATACTGATGTAAGAAATTCATAGGCCTCAAATAAAGGTTTCTTCATTTAGGGAAACTATTGCACACTCTTACTCAAGAGATTATGGCTCAAGCTAATGAAGTATCTGAGGCAGTTATTGCACACACATAGAAAACTACATCAAAGAAAGCACTAGTACACATTTAGAATTATAAATCAAATAACTTGACTATCTTAATCAATATATTTTACAAATATCTCAATAGTTTTTACACATCTATAGATCAATACATCAATCAAAATAATCAAGAATCCATTCACAACTATTGTACACTAAAAATTATTGAAACATACAACCAAAGAAAGTAACAATTAATTACACAAAAATTGGAAAGAAAAATACACAAACACATTCACTGATTATCAAAATTAATGTTACTCTTGTATTCCAAATTCTCTGACAAAAATCTAATTTGGATTACAATTATTTATATAGACTTGGGGAAGGGGTTGTCTCATCCTCCAAGTTCATGCAAGGTCATTACATGTGATAGTCAAAACATGAGTTCTAACTATGGCCTAAAACCATATAAGAGTCTAGTTAAAATTATTAGTTTAAAATAGACTTTTCAAAATCTTTACAACATGTGCATGTGTATAAAGATAAATGAAATTTTTACAATTTTAGTTTGAAATATATGCAAACTATATAATATATGCACCATTTATAAAACTGTAAATGTACAAATTCTTAGAAGTTTATAGCTTATGAGAATAACTTGTTAAATATTTTTAGATTGTTCACCTTCAAATGGAACTCATACATGCATCAAAGATAAGTATCACTTTACCAATGCTTTAGAATCAATGACACTATTTACTATGACTAATCTTAATATGACTATGTATTAAGTATTGCCTATCATTAAGTCTGGACCTTTGAAAAGTGTACCTAAGACTCTCAACATCATATCTCTGTGCATGATGGAACATGAGCATGCCATTTAGTAGCTCCAAAATATTCCTAGTCTCTTTTTAAAAACACACTCCATCACTTAACACTTTTTCACCATGTGGTAGCTTCTCATCAGATCTATGCCCATTGAAAATTTTTCATCGATATCACATCATCAGATCTCTTTGTACTAGGCTCCCATACACTATTGGATCTTATACTTAAACATTACCATGAGGGTGAAACTTGTCACCATTTTTATTTCTATAGAAAGCCCTTTGTTATTGTGCTTTATTTTGTGCCATTAGATCTTTTGTATGTGAGTTAACGTGCATCGTAGATCTTGGAGATTGATTCTTTGACTCTTGTGAGCTTGACACTTATCACTTCCATATTTTATCATACACACATAAATGCAAAAGTGACGTAGCATGTATATATATAATAAAGTGCATGAATGTAGGGGTTTCACTTGGTAGTTATGTAGGTATTTTTTAAGCCCTTGGCTTGTTGACCCTACTTCTTCATATGAGTCATTAGTCTATCATACTAGGCTCTCATGGTGGTGACACTTGTCACCCTCATAGGGCTCAATAGGTATTTTGAATTTTCATCCATTACTCTTGCTTCATTGGATCAACTAAACCTGAATTAACATGGTTCATTATATCTATAAGCATAGAATAAAGGACATAAGTTAATATAAAGGACCCTAAATAAGGATTGTAACCTAAGGTCTTAGTTGTATTAATAAAATACAATTAGGGCCTAGGCTTAAAATATATAAAATATCCCCTAAATTAATTTAAATGACCTAGCATAGAGAAATATGATTGGGACCTTGGCTAAAATATTAAATTAAGCTCAAAACATAATAAAATGCTCTCTAAGTAGGGGTTCCACTTGAAAATTCCATGGGATTTTTGGTTTATTGATCTTAGTCATAGAGTATTTTTTCAGCCATTTTGTATAGGGGAATTATTTTGAGATTTTTTTGGGGGCCATTATTTACAAAAGACCCACAATAAAAAGCTCAAAAACCTTATTTATATCAGACAAAATGTCTGAAACACAAATTTTGAAGCATGTATATTTTTGTTAGACAAAATGTCTAAGACAAAAGCCCATAGTTTATTTTTGTTGGAAAAAATGTCTAAGAGATAAATCCCAAATGAATTGGTTTGGGGCAAAAGATCAAAATAATTAGTCCAAGATAAAAGTCTTGAAAGATAAACTTGTAGGGAAAATTGTCTGGGACAAAAGTACTAAAGGGTAAGTGCATTAGGTTTGAAGGGTCATTTTGAAAAGAGTCAAAGGGAAATTTTGTTGGGAAAAAATTTGCAAAAAAGGCTGAAGGGTAACTATAAAAAAACTAAAGGATCTACCTCGTAGGATAAAGTGTGCCATGAGAAAACATTTGAAGGGTCTACTTTTTCAGACAAAATTTTTAAAACAAACATGTCAAAGACCCAATTCAATCAAACAAAATGTTTGAAATAATTATGCTAAGGAAAAAAACCCTGCAACAAAAAGTCCAATAGAATAATTCCAAAACAAATAGGTCCAAAATGAAAAATGGCATAAATTCTAAAAGAGATACTAGACAAAATACCTGATAGAATAAGTTTGAAATAATTATAAAGATAGTCTAAGAAAACACAACACCAATACCATCTTGCCAAAGTATGAAAGGCCAATAGTCAGTATTTTCCCATAATTTTGCAAAAACACATAGAAGAGGGGCTCAAATTCAAGACTATAATTTGAAAAAAGGTGGGTCCCCAATTCCCTATGGAAAAAGAGGGTGTATTGGGTACAACAAATGGAGACTCATAAGGGGGAATACTCCTAAGTATTCAAGAATATAGAACTCTAGTTTGCAATCTTAAATCAATCATGAAGTGTGTCACATAAGATTACTTAAATCAAACACATGGAAGAGACTCCTAATTTACTTCACAAAACATACTTGCCTTATAATTTCTTGGATTTGTGTGTGTCAAAATGTGTAATTCATTTATCCCTTAATATGGTGATTTTTTCAAAGGCTTGATGAAATTATAGGTTTAATTCTAGTGTCTATTAAAGCTAAAAAACAAGGGAAGCTCAGACATTGCTCTGTTTCTAGTGAGGCATCCATAGCCCCAATAGAGATACCTTGGGATCCTTCTCTTCTCATTCCAATATTTTCTTTTGATCATGATGTGTGGTACATTGACCTTATTTGATCATGCGAGCCTCTTGATTTTCTTTTTCTCTTTTGAACTCATTAGTTCTTTCTTCTTCTTTTTTGTTCTTGAATAGAAAAGATAAGAGTAGTAATCCTAATGAGCTAGTATGATTATAAAACCAATCATTACTAAAACATCCCTGCCAACCAAATTTATACCCAAAATTGTCATTTTCAAGAAGTATCTAATGTGATAAGTTTATTTGATCTAATAAAACAAGAAAACTTTCTAGATTTGTATGAAGTACTATAAGATTAACTTCCACACGATTGGTAAAAGTATTCAAATGTGACAACATCCAAAATAGTTCATGATTACATACCTTTATCCTAAAGAGTCAAAACACAAAAATATACCCAACCTATAAACTAGTCCCAAATTACCAAATTTTTAATTTTCCCTCTTTTCTACAAGTCATAAGCTCAATTGGTTTGGATTTTTTAGCTTGGTTATATTCAGAGCAAACACAATTTGGATTGTCAGAGAAATCAATAAACAACTAATCTATGAAAGTAAGAAATCTAATCTAATGAAAGAATATGATAAAAAAACAAGAAACCTAACCTATTGCTACTCTAAATAAAATGTAAACAAGATGGGGGATGGATTTGGAAACTTTTTTTGGTATGCTTCTCACTCTTTAGTAATAACAAGGTTTTCCCCATTAAATTTTTGAGATATGCAGGGACATTATTGTATTCATTAAGTAGAATTTTGAGTCTTTCCATCATATTGTAAAACAAAAAATTAGGGTTACTCATTGGGACACCCCAGACATAATAAATAAATAAATAAATCCTCTAAATTGTTTCCTAAGAATGATATTAATTCTCACCTTAAATCTCAAAAGTCATCATCCTCTATGAACTCATCATGGGAAAGGTCCACAAAGATAGAGTCAGAATCATAAGTATAATCATGAACAAAATTTTCTTCCAAAACTTCATCTAAACTCTCATTTTGAGTGTGACCTTCAATATTTTAATGAATAAGCTCTTAACTTTCCAAATCATGAATAAAAAATTTATTTACCTAGGTCTCACAATTTCTAATTTTAGGAGTGAGAGATTCATTAATTATTAATTCAAGAGGGATCATCTCATCCATTATGTGTTGTTGATGTTATTTTGAATATTTATGGTCTAGAAGTTATGAAACTTCATGGGTATCATATGTGTAATCAAATTTATTCGATTCAATTCCAAATGATGTTGATGTCCACACACATTGGGGTTCCTAGTCAATCACATAATCAACCACAATGTCTTACACATTAGACTTAGGCACTAAATTAAATTCAACATCTATCAAATAAATACATGAACATCTATGTGAATTAATTACATTGAAATGAAACTTAGAAATAAAATTAGAATGATTAGGGGAAGACAACATACCTTTTTCATTTACCCCATGATAAAAAAATACCTATCTCAGACATCACATAATATAAAATCTCAACATTGGAGCCTACGTGATGATAGGAGAATAAGTTAGGAATATAACCATCAAACGAGTCTTATAATAGATATTATAATGAAAATTGGTAGTCAAAAGAGTCATTAACACCATCTTCAGAGCTAATGTCTTCATTTTGAAGGCAAAGTAATTAATCCTCTACCTGGGCATATTATATCTCATAGATCTACTGCAAAGGTTGACAATGTTCTTCTAAATTAACACTTTCCTCACTATCTTAATTTCCTTATTGAATTATCTCATCAAATATAGGGATATAATCAATATGAACCAATTCTCTTCACTTAACTAATTCTTATTTTATGATCTAAACATCCTCTCCATTTGGGATCTCTTCTTCCTCTTTGACCACATAATGACTTTGGGGGTAAAAATATTCAGGTTCAGCATATCCATACTTATGATTAGTTATTGTAATAATGATGGGATCTAGAGTATTATTATCGTGTACAGTGCCTAGATTAAAGGTAAACCCTTCCCCTATGCTCTTGTTTTGGTATAGTATCCCATTTTCTCTTTGGATAGCTTCTATATAATCCATATCCAACATACCTCCTATAAAGAACTTCATAAAAGATGTTAAATTATTTTTTAAAGCATGAGGATCAATATTTGAACTAAATTTAATAAAAAAATGTTCCTCAAGATCACTCTCCTAACCAATCATGCATTTCTTCCCCCAACGTGAAGGGGAATAACTTGTAGATTATATCCTTAAATTCTATATCCATAACATGCGTAACATATGTGTAGGGAGTAAGATGCCCTTCATCAGCTCTTGGGTGATTATTATGAAACCTAAGAAGGTATGCGAATAGATCATCATGGAGATCATGTTGAATACCTAGGATATCTATGGGTGATTTTCCAAGCCAATCCATTCTCAATTTTTTTAGTATAATTAGAGGTTCAAGCCCTCCTTCTAGCACCAATTAATTTTTGATGCAAGTTTTATGCACACCATAATGTAATGAGGTAGCCTCTAAAATTTTAACATCTCAATGGAGATAAAATCCAATCTAGGGCATGAGTTATAGGTATGCATTTTTAACAACTTGTTGATGGAATAGATGGTAGGGCATGCAGGTTGTTGACAAGGTTTTTTAATGGAGTTATGGTTCTTTAAGGACAGTGAATCTCTATGTGAATTAGATAGGTAGATGGATTATAATCTATATTGGGTAGTTCTAAAAACAAACTCAAAAAGGAGGTAAGGGTAAGGTAAAAAATAAATATTCTATAGTTTTTAAGAATCACTTCCCTAGTTGGTTTCTAAAAGGATAAGTGCTCTTAGAACATATGCCTGTTATGAGCAGTAATTACACACACACACAATCAGACATGGCTAAGAAGTTTAATAAGATACTGATATAAGAAATTTATAGAACTCAAACAAAGGATGATCCATTTAAGGTAGATATTACACACTCTTACTCAGGAAATTTTGGTTTTGTCTAGTGAAGTATCTAAGTTAGTTATTACACACATAAAAAAAACTACATCAAAGAAAGCACTAGTAAACATTCATAGTTATGAATCAAACAATTTGACTAGCTTAACCAATATATTTTACCAAAATATCAATAGATTTTGTGCATTTATAGATTAGTACATCAATAAAAATAATCAATAATCCATCTGTAGCTATTGCACACTAAAGAGTATTAAAGATACAACCAAAGAATGTAACAACTATTTACATAAAAATTGGAAAGAAAATACAAAAACACATTCACTGATGATAAAAATTGATGTTGCTCCTATATTAAAAATACTTTGACTAAAATCCAATTTAGATTACAATTGTTTATATAGAATTGGGGAAGGGGTCACCTCATCCTCCAAGTTCATGCAAGGTCATTAAATGTGATATTCAAAACTTACGTTCAAACTGTGGTCTAAACCTGTATAAGAGTCTACTTAAAATTATTAGTTTCAAATGTCCTTTTTAAAATCTATGCAACATGTGCATGTGTATAAAGACAAAGGAAAATTTTAAAATTTTAGTTTGAAATATATGCAAACTACAAAATATATGCACCATTTTTAAAACTATACATGCACAAAGTCTTAGAATTTTATAGCTTATGAGAACAACCTATTAAATATTTTTAGATTAGCTACCTTCAAATAGAACTTAGACATGCATCGAAGATAAGTATCACTTTGCCCATGCTTCAAAACCAATGACACTATTTACTATGACTAATATTAATATGATTGTGCATTAGATGTTGCCTGTCATTGAGTCTAAACCTTTAAAAAGTGCACTAGGACTTGCATCATTAGATCTCTATGCATGATAGAATGTGATCATGCCATTTATAAGCTTTGTGAGCTTCCTAGGATTTTTTTCACAACACACTCCATCACTTAGTTCCTTTGCACCATGTGACAACTTCTCATCATATATGTGCCCATTGAAAAGTCTTTGTCGATCTCACATTGTTAGATCTCTATGTATTGGGATCCCATGCACTGTTAGATATTTTTATTAAACTTTACCATGAGGGTGATACTTATCACCACTTTTCTCACTCTAGAAATCCCTTTATTACCATGCTTGATCTCATATCATTAGATCTTTTGTATTGAGTTAATGTGCACCATAGATATTGGTGCTTGATTGTTTAACTCTTGTGAGCCTAACACTTGTCACTTCTAGATTCACTCTTGCAAACATAAATGCAAAAGTGACTTAGCATGTATATATATAATAAAGTGCATGAATACAGGGGTGTAATTTGGTATTTATATGGGGCTTTTTATACATTTTGGCTTGTTGACCCTACTTCTTCTCATAGGTCATTGATCTACCATACTGGGCTCTCATGATGGTGACACTTGTCAACCTCATGGGGGTCAGCAGGTCTTTTAAATTTTCAACCATTGCTCTTACTTTGTTGAATCAATTAGGCTCAAGTTAATGTGATTCATTAATCTATAAGCATACAATAAAGGACATAAGTTAATATAAAGGACATTTCATAATGATTCTAGCCTAAGGCCTTAGTTGTATTAAAAAATATGATTAGGGCTTAGGCTTAGAATATATAAAAGAGACCCTACATTAATTTAAATAACCTAACATAGAGAATTATGATTGGTACCTTGGATAAAATCATAAATTATGCTCGAAACATAATAAAATGCTCTCTAAGCAGGGGTGTCACTTGGAAATTCCATAGGATTCTTAGTCTATTGATATTGTCATTAGGGTATTATTTTGGCCATTTTGTGTAAGGGAATTATTTCAATATTTTTATTTAGGGTCATTCTTTACAAAAGACCCACAATAAAAAGCTTGAAGACCTAAATTTTATTAGACAAAATGTCTGAAACACAACTTATGAAACATGTACATTTTCATTAGACAAAATGTCTGAGACACAAATCCCATAATTTATTTTTCATCAGACAAAATGTTTGAGATATAACTTCCAAAGGAATTGGTCTAGGACAAATGGCCTAAAAGAATTATTCCAAGATAAAATTATCGACGGATAGGCTCATAGGGAAAAATGCCTAGGATAAAAGTCCTGAAGGGTAAGTGCATTAAGTTTGAAGGGTCATTTCAAAAAGGGTTAAAGGGAAATTCTATCAAGAAAAAGTCCATAAAAAAGGTCGAAGGGTAACTATAAAAAATTCAAAGGGTCTACCTCATAAGGAAAAGTGTCCATGACAAAAAGTCTAAAGGGTCTACTTCATCAGACAAAATGTCCAAAAAAAATGTTGAAAACCCAATTCTGTCAGTCAAAATGTCTAAAAAAATTATGCCAAGGAAAAAAATCCTACAATAAAAAGTCTGCTAGAATAAGTCCAAAATGATAAATTTCATAAGTCTCAAAAGAGATACTAGACAAAATACTTGATATAATAAATCCAAAATAATTATAAATATAGTCTATGAAAACACAACACCAATGCCATTAGTTAGTCTTTTCCCATAATTTTGCAAAAACACATAGAAGAAGGGCTCAAAGTCAAGACTATAATTCAAAAAATGTGGGTCCCCATTTACCTATGGAAAAAGTGGGTGTGTTGGGTACAATAAATCCAAGGTCCATTGGGGTGTGGTAGGCTAGTAGATTAGAAAAGGAGAATAAAAAAGTCTTCTAGTGTTACCTGCTTTCTCATGCAAGTACCCAGTCTGCACAATAAATTGATGGCTCTATAAGGGGTCCTGAGGAACAAGGAACATGTTGTGGGAAGGTAGGTCCATTTTACATTTCTTGTACAAAAATACCTACATGATTTGATATTGTAACACACTTATTTGACTACACAACTTTGTGCCTATAGTGAACATGTATCCTTTATATATTGATGATCACTAGTCACTCTGTGTCTTCTCATGTACTTAATATGCCTCATTTCTTCTAAATTATTCTCATAAGATGCCTACATTATGTCTTTTACATTCAATTTCTCACTCCTTATAATCTTCATATTTCCCTTTGAGAAATATTGTTTTGTTCACTGATCACTTCCTTAGGGATTCTATTTATGAGTTGCATTATAAGACCATGTATAAGATTTGGCCTTCCTCACAAATTACCAAATTTTCACATTACCAAAATTATTATTTACCATATTTACATTAATTCCACCTCATTGGTATTCCCTTTGTGAGTTGCAGTGTAAGACCATGCATAGGACCTAGCCTTCCTCACAAAATTTTCCAATATCCAAGTTATAATAAAATTACATGTGTTATATATGAGATAAGATGTGAATGATTATGAGATACATGTCATGGACATGCTTCTCATCTTGATTTAGTATGTTTTATGCATACTTCATTAATCTTTTCACTTTTATCTTCTTATTTTTTGATTGCATGTAAGAATCCAACCATTTTTATTTAAGTTTTTCATACTTCCCAACTTGAATTAGTATGATTAATTTAAGACCATTTTTACCTATTTTATTTCTCTTTTATACTTCACAACATGATTTAGTATGATTGATTGACTTATTGATTTGTTTGTATACCATTATTATTTCACATGATTTCCATGTTATTACATTATTTTCATACTTCCCAACATGATTTAGTGTGATTTTTCTTGTTTTAATTTGATGCCAAATATTTATCATGGTTCAAAAACAAAACTTTTTTCCCTCTTTTTTACCACTCTTTGGTTTCTTATACTTAGTCATTTTATATTGTTACACATTTTCCAATGTGAATTAGTGTGTAGTTCATTTGATTTTGATTAATTATATTTTACTAAAGTCTTTTTCACCTATTCATTTTTAACCATGCATGTGTAAGTCTCTCTCTCTCTCTCTCTCTCTCTATATATATATATATATATATATATATATATATATATATATATATATCATGTGTTTTTTATACAAATTACAAAAATACATCACTCCAACTCTAAGCCTGGGCTCTATCATTTATATCTTGTGGCATATCCACACTACCCATATATACCTCAGATAATCCCCTCTAAATAGTACATTGTAAAGAGGACTCCCAAGATCTCAAGCCTACTACCTATCCCTGAAGGTTGGCCACCTAGGCCTATACCTTCCCTAGCTCAATAGTGGTATCTAAATGTGCAACTCTCTCTTGAACCAGGGCCTATTAATCCTATGCCTCTCCCACTCTCACACCTATTAGTGGTTTTATCCCATCTCTACATTCCTATAATCACCTCACATCCTCTCCTACTATTTGAAAAATATCACCTAAACTGGGTCAGATGGTACCATGGGATCATCTAATGTGGTAGGGTCATATGGTGTTAATGCCCTATCTAGGATATCATGGAGTGTTTTCCTCACCAAAGATCCACATATAGGCTCCACTTCATCCATAAGATCTATAAAATTCAAACCAAATAGATGTTAGATCATAGATATATCTCAATATCTATCTACAATCTATCAATCAATCTTATACAACTAGTAGTCTATTTTCAAAGCTCAAACAAATTAAAATTATTTATTACATATATCAATGTCAAAAAACATGATATCTCCATTAGCTCATCCCCTAAGTACTTAATCTATGGGATTCCTCCCAATCAATGCAAACCCTAGGGTCACCACCCATGCCTATCTATAACCTCACCTCAATGATGCCTCTATAGACTAGTTTTGCCCTAGGCTGATTGATAGGTCATCCTAGATGACCACCCTCTGTGTTCTCTCTCATCATTGTAATATCTATTAGTGGTGTGACCAAGGTGGTTTCCACTCCTCCTACTATGGTGTTAAATTTGGTACCTACAATACTCCTACATCCAGGTCCATGTCCTCTCTAGCTATCGGCCATCATGCTTGACCTATCCATGGTCTCACACACTAGGTCTAATCTCTAGTCTCATGAATGGTTGTCTTCATCCTACTTTCCCCCTCAGTTCTCTCACATGCTTAGCCAAAAATGTGGGCACCACTATAGGATTTTTTAGGTGATGAAGTCTAAACTATCATGGTAAGCATGCTAATAGATGTGGATCTACCCACTAGGTATAGTGGCCAATGATCTTCACTCATGCCAACTCTAACATCATCATCCTCCAACTTGACAAAACTATCATTATGTATACATAAGGATGCCACATGATCTTTGCTCATGTGACCATCTATAGCACTGGCACATGGGTCATGACCTATACCACCTGATCTTATCTCCATCTCAATACTCAAATAAACTAATCATCGACCACATGGGGTAACCTAGTTGGTTAGTACATCAAGAACCTCTCATATATCTAGGCACTCATTAATATAATTGGACCCATGGTATTCTACCCTATAGACAACATCCCATACATATCATGCATGAGTTGAACCTATATGATAGAAACCAAGTCATAGAGTGCCCCCTATTCTAATATTAACTAACACAAGGCTATCTCATATAGTGATACCTACTATATAACTTGTGACACATCACCCATGCTATCACAAGTCCTATAACTACCTTTTGGATATCTAAAATCTGGGCTATATAAACATCAAATAGACTCACCCTTAGTCCCAAGTAAATCCTATCCAAGAAAGTCACCCATTGGGCTAATTCTTGTCTCTCCTAACCATTTGATATCCCCTTAATCACTAGTATCCCTTTTATAATAATTACAAGTAAAACATAGACATACTCCAATGTGATACCAACCCACCTAAAGGTATTGGTCAAGTGCTCTCAGGCACCTTGGAACATGACCACTAGATCTGCACTCAATGGAACTCATCACATCTCCATGATGCATCTTAAGCCTAGTATAACTAACCTAGCTCGGTCTAACTCTATAAAACAATCCAATAGATCTGGTATCCATGATGCATCCACTAATCACCAAAATCTATGATGACCCTATAACCATCAAATAATAAAATATGTATTAGACATCCATCTCACTAATAATCAAATATATTATTTTTAAATTTAAAAAAACCAAACCTAATTTGCCTTAATATATCCATTTTGATCAATTTCACCTATTATTATCCCACTTGGCCATTTTAGTACTCACTCTATTAAATTAGGCCTTAAACATACTATTTTAGCCAAATTTCAATATTTCAGTATTATACCAACCACTTAGTCAAATACTAAGTTGACCCATATCTACTAAGTTGATAGTGTTAAATAAGGATTTTTAACCTACTAGGTCAAATGGGTCAACCTATTGGTTCACACTGCCAACTCTTTGACCTACTTGTAATAAATGCCTTCAACATTTATTACTTTGATTCTTTTCAACCCATTTCCTTATTTGACCTCTATTACCCTTAGTAACTATCTAGGGTTCATTCCAATTTCTATATATGGTCTAAATTAAAAATTTTAATAAAATAATTATTTTCCAATAAAATACTCAAAATAAGTTTGAAATTCTCAGTTTCCTACCTATAATGCACCTGTTATGGCTGCTAGGTATCCTCTCTCATATTAGTTGTCATCTTCTCACCATCTTGGCTCTTTAAAATTTCATTCTATCTCTCAAAGATCCATTTTTCTCTCCAAATAAGTCAAACAATAGCAAATGACTTTATTCTCACCCTATTTAAAGTTACTATTCACAATCTTTACCTTTCAACTATTTACTGTCAAATTCCTTATTTCCATCATATCTTTGTTTTTACTCATTCATTTTTCAAACCATAAAAATTTCTATAATGTTTATGTCATAGAGAATATTTTCCACTAAAATATGCCTATATTCCAAAATTTTCAAATTGTTTCTCCTTTTTTTCACTAATCTCTACAAGTTCACCTAATGTTCCTCACATTGGATGCTTTCACATCTATCGCAGTCTCATTATTTATTTACAACACTAAGGTAAGTAAAGGTATGTGTTTTTCAATTCTTTCCTTTCATTTATATTATTTACTTTTCATTATACTTAGCATCAATGTTATGTGGTCATGTTTGATTCCCAAAACACCATTCTATGTTACACTTACATGACACATGATGAGCTTCAAGTGGGTCATATATATACACATAATATTTTTAAACTTTTATCAATTATTAGTTCTATTTATCTTTTAGGAACTCATCAAGTCTCAATCTCTCTATGTGCATGCCTTAAGGGGTATACCAAGAAAGGGGTGGGTAGACCATTGGTGCTTCACAAGATTGTTGTCCCTTTTGCCAGTTATTATCTACACACTTGTCTCCTAAAAACCATTCTCCTAAGCTTTTTCTTCTATGTTGCACACCCCTATAATATTTTTCCACCTTCAATACCCATTTTCCTAGCCTAAAACCCATTTTAATAGTTGATTGGGTTGACCTTATGCTCTTATTGGTGAAACTCATTTAGGGTCTAGTTTAGCTCTTGGTTGACCTAGTGAATTTTTGTCAATATTATTACTAGGTCGACCCTATTAGCCAAAACTTTAGAAAGGGATTAGGGTTAAATTTGCCTATATATACAAGATCATTTTACCATTATTTAAAGAAGAGAAGAAGTAAGATCTATTATAAATTTTCTTATCTACCATTCTACTTGAGGAAAAAGCTTAAGGTTTCATAATTTCTTTAGAGATATGAATCTTATCTTGTGGATAAGTCTTTTAAATGCATTGATATGTTTTTTAGCCTAGATATGATTTATCCTTATCATCCTTACATACCAAAATAACCTCTTGCAAGGCACCTTGACCAAGGGAGATATTGAAGATCAGTGGGTTGATCTTCAAAGGTAAGTATTCTTAATTTTGTTCCTCTTTTATAAGAGTAGATAGATATACATTTTTACTTCTCTTCTATGCATTAATATTTCATATAGATTGACGTCAGTATATGTATTATATGCATATTTACTTTTATTATTTATTACCCCACTTTGTGCCACAAGATTTAGTGAGCACTAAATTAAAATTTGAATTACTTGCTATTAGTTTAGTGAATATGAAAACATAGGGCTTAGTTAGGGTTATTGCTTGATTTTACTTGATTGGAGGCCTTGGAACCCTCCCTAGTATTATTATTATGATAAAAGATCCCCTAATTTGGGTCTAGCAGATCCACATATTAGTCATGTTACCAATTATCTAATGTATCCCCAATCAAAAGTGTAAGTAGGATCTATCTTCTCCAAGATAGGATTGATTTATAGATCTGATATATTTTTGATTGCATACACAAGGAAAGAGTACATGTGTGTCAATGTAACCATGTTTCCACTTGGTAGTTTGCTTTTGTAATTATTCTTATTTAATTGAATATTAGAGATAGAGGTTCACAATTGAACCTTTGAGATTTGAATATGATAATTGGAGGGTGATCATGCCTCTAATCTAATTCAAGGGTGAGTTGTGTCGAGGACATCAAGATCATTGAATCTTAATTATAGAACTCAAGTGTATACATAATCTAGCTAATCTAGCCAATCTCATTAAATTCAAAATGTGTAACCATCCTAACCTATATAAAGGAAGTAGTGCCAAGATCATTGAGGGTGTTGAGTTTTAACTACAATAATTAATGGAGCCAACTATTATATACAAATAAAGCTCAATCGGTGCATATTGGAAGTTTAGTGCATAAATGTATATATAATCTAAATATGTATCGATGATTTGGTGAATTTATATGGAATATGTACCTATAATGTGTCTAAATCTATATTATCTATCATAATATAACCTCTAATCTTTAAAATGTGTATAATATCTATAAAAAGTATGAAAAATATCTCAAATATACAATATTAGTTCCAAATACATAAGTTTATGAACCAAGTGTATATTTGAATCATGTAAACTACTTTAAATTCTTCCAATTGTGTGTATGTGAACTCATGTCTCTATGGCATTTCCCAATTAATATTTCCTCCCTTTTAAGTGAGGTGAATTCAACCTAGTAGTCACCATATCTCAAAATGATAAGATAACCATGTCATATCTCTATTGATCTTCTAGTAAAGAAGAGTACAGTGGTAACATGTATATGTAGATGTATCAATGAAGTTTGCAATATCCAATCACAAAAATACCTAAGATGCATGGTATGGATCATGGTAATGTCTAGGACTAACAATCACAAGGTCAATAAATATCAAATCACACACATAATATCAGTCGATGTCATGCATAAAAGTGTATAAGGAGACAAAAATGGGTCATGTTCAAATGTTTCACACTCAATAAGATGGCATGTTCAAAATTTTGCACACCAAATAAATAACACTCGGTGGAATTATGGCTAAAAAACAAGGATTATGTTCAAATGTTACAAAATCAAGATAAAAGGTAACACATAATAATTACGTTCAATTAAGCCATGTTAAAATATGAATAAATGAAATATAAGCAACTAACATAATCATAACATACTATACCCTACATACATGTGTTAGAAAAATGTCATGTATAATAACATATGTAGCACATAATGTAATATGTAATCATGGGTATAGACACATGTTACCATTAGTATATAAGATCAACATGATAATGCAAATATATAATAAAACAATAGCACCTATAAAAATCATGATCAATAGAGGTAGCTTCCCCTAATGTAGTGTGTCACGCTAGTAAAGGTTAAATATATGTCAACTCATGAATCATGGATATAGTGTATGCATGTATCACACTCATGTACCCATGAAACATATGTGTGTATAGAAAGGAAAGTTTATGCCCTTTACTAACATAAAGTAAACAATATATACAAATTCTAGTAAACATGTAAATGTTAATTATTTTTGTATTTTTGATTATTTGAATATTTTTGTATTTTATTGATTATTTGATAATTATAAAAGGTGAAGTAGATAAATGAAAAGTGATACTAGAGTCCAAGAATATTATCAAGGATATGCCTCTGTGAGGGCCATATATCATATGTGTCATTTTCATATATTACATAATCAATATCATCAAGATCATACAAATTTATAGTATCATCATCTCAATTTTTTATAATTCCACTCTTATCTTATTTTGTATCTATATATGAATGATGAAGCACCTCGTACTATGGTGTTAGCATTTTTATTTATTCTTTGTAATGTGTATTTTGTCATTTGATTTTATTTATATATCAGTACTTGTATATATTTATATACTAGATGAATATATCATTTATTTCTAGTGATTTTGATTTAAAGATGATTCTTATTTTGAAAAGGATGTAACCTTGCTTTCGAGATCAAATGATATGCAACCATTTTTTATCAATAATTTCTCTTATTGAGTGTAACCATGATTTTATAAACATAATATTGTATGCACTTGGATTATAAGTAATATAAAAATGAAGAAAAAATTATTTTCAAGAAAATGAAACTCTTAACTAAATTTATCCCACACTTTTTGTGATTGCATTAGTTTTATCTATTTTTGGATATCTATTTACAAGAGGGATATGAAATTCCATAGAATAAAAAATTATATTGTTATATTCCATAACCTTTATATTTGTGAATTTATTTCCATCTATATGAGCAGTGATAGTGAAAAGGTCTTGATATGAGGAAAGGATTTTAATTGTCCCCTTTGTAACCATATTTGAAACTTTAGCCTTTTCAATTTTCTTTTGATTATGTACCTCTTTTTTTAATAAATCCTAATTTTAACATGTTTGTTTGTTTACCTTGAACTTTATTTGCCAATTTCTCTTCTTGTAACATTCCCTTTTATAATTTTTCCTTTTCATCTTGTGCCTTTTGTAATTGATATTTTTCATATTGATATTTTTATAACATTGCTTTATCTAGCATTGTCTTTTGAATCTTTTCTTGTTCTATTTTTTTCAATTGAAATTATTTTCTGTATGAATTATCCTTTTGTACCCATATTTATTGTTTTTAAATTTGTGTTTTATAGTATTCACTCATAAAGTGAGTGGGTTTTTTTATAATATCACTACTATCAATTATAATTTTTGTTTTATTTTTCAAATTAAAAAAATAATCTATATCATGCCCATGCATTCTATTATATGAAAAATAATATTTGGATCTCCTTAAAGGATGTAGAGGAGGTAGTTTGATAAACTTATTTATAATAATCTCCCTTATAATCTCACTTGAACTCTTATTATATGTGTTTCTTACATTTGAATTACTAGTTGTATATGTATTTTGTTGTGGCTTCATGTAAGGAATAACATTGTTAGATGAATATGAAAACACATGATTAACACTATGATATTATGGATTATTTATATGTGTGACCTAATTTTTGAATGATGTGATATTTGAATTGAAATATTGATTTTTATTTTAAAATTATTATATTAGCTTTCTCATAATGATGGTTTGATCCTTGAGGGATTCTTAAGCACAAACCCTAGGTATTCTGAATTGAAAATGCATACACACATAATCTAGAGGAGATTTTTGAGGCAAAGGGGGTTGATGAAGGATGTGTTGGTTAATTTTGATGCCTAAAAATATATCACAAGGTTTCAAAGTGTTTAAGATACACTTCTCATTTCTAGATTCAAATAATCCATTGTATGAGTTACAGGTTGTGATATTCTTAATATCTTTGGTGGAATAGTGGTAATGAAAATGAATTGTTTAATAAAAATTATAATGCAATTGTTTGGTTATTATGGAGAAACCGTGGCCTAATAGATTACTTTTGAAATATGAAGATGATCTAAACTAAATAGAGTGAATTATTATCAAAAACTAAGTATAAATTCTAAGTTAACATGAATATTTACAATGAAAACTACGCTAAAGTGAAATGATAAAAAAAAAATGAGCAAAAGGAAGGGTAGGGTAGAGAAGAAAGATGTTGATGATCTTTAATTTAGACATTATGAAAAAGCTTAAATTTAACCCAAACATGCACTTAAACTAATATATGACAAGAAATAGTTAAATCTCAAATCCTACCATATATCAGGCAAACATTTGAGGATAGTAGAAATAATACAAATAAGAACTAGATTCAATTTATAGATTTACTCCTATAAGAAAATTGCATTGGCACATCTGCAAGAAAATCAAAGAAAATGAAATGAATCTAAGATATTTCAATCAATATAGCTTAATCACAAATTAAAAACTTTGCATTCAAGTTTACAAATCTAGAATCCATGAAAACCATTAAAATCTGAACAGCAAACCAATTAGGTGAGAGAGAATCCATAATAGTAAACACATAAACAAAAATTGGACAATCTTTGTAGAATTATTTACTTGTATTAATTGCTCAGATTTTACACAAAGTTTTTGCTTGAAAAATCCCCCCTCTTTACAAATGACATTACCCCTTTTATAGAATACTAAGGAGGTATATTGGTCAATCATGTCAAATGACAATTGTAAAAGTGTCTAGGATAGCTATACTTTTACAATGTTCTAGAATTAATGAATTTTTTAAGGACTAACCTATAAGTAATGCCTTTACAAAGTTGCACATGATTTTACAAAATATTATTCTTTTTTTTAAATATATATGTTTAGTTACAAAAGAATATTCTAAAGTCAACAAATTTGACTTTGGGACTCTCTTGTTATTGTAGTCTTCTGCCTCTACTGTAAGATCTTCATTATGTAGTATTGCTCATTAATTATCTTGAGGTTGATAATGGGTTATATGAAAATATCTTTTTCTTCATCTTTCAAGCCCTTGAGATCTTTGTCATCCCTCTCTAAATTTTATTTGATACTCCTTGCATCTCCTATCTTCTCTTCAACTGATAAAATCATGTCCATGATCCTTTTATTATCTACCCCAGTCTTGCCTTGGCTTTGATTCCTTACCTCTTGCATGAATTGAGTGGCTCTATGTTTGAACTCCTCATCAGTGATCAATCCAAGGGAACTGAGTGAATTAGGAACCTTGATCAAAGTCCCAAGTATGTGCATAATTATATTTTCTAACTATTGGAGATCATTATAGATATATCACATGCCCATAGACCATTTTCTTAATGCCTTGATCTTATCTACCAATATTTCCTTAGCCATATTTAAATGGACTAGGCTAACTATTCTAAATTTAGTGATTTGATCCTCTATCAAAACATTGATCAAATATTTCACCTTGATGTTTGAATCTTACCATTGGCCAACTTGGCTTGTAGCCAAAGTACATTGTTTGTTTACCAAGCCCTACTTGGACTTTACTATCTTTAAAGAGTCAAATAATTCATACATGGTTATTTCAAACTAATTGATCATGTCTCCTAGTATTGACAAGATAGATTATTCTTATAAATTCTTGATCTTATGTTTTAGGCCCTTGATAGCAACCTGTAGCTATTTTGAATGTGTTTGAACAAACTCCAAGACATCTTCAAAAATTAGATCTTCACCTAGCCTATGTCTTTATTTATGTTTGGATGCTAGCTCAATGTGATCCCACTATCTAAAGGTAGTATTACCTATTATCAGAGGGAAGCTATGAATAAGTCCTTTTCTTTTGGTTTTGTAAAGGCCATCCATAGCATGGAATGATTGGTAGGCCACCTCTTGCTCTACTAGTTTATCACGAAGATGGACTAGTAACTTGAGGGGAGAATTTTGAGACCCCTCAATCCTTATGATAGTGCAGTCAAGGTATAATTATATATCCCCCATTGATTCAATTGATTTTTTGACCAATAGACTAATTATTGACATGGGGATACTAGTTATAGATTTATTCAAGGACAGATAAACATAATCATAGATAAATTGAATGTGATCCCTATATTTATAGATGTGTAACTTATAATAATATTGGGAAACTATCTAAGTTTTATTTGGAGACCACTCCCTCTGATTTGGAATCTTTATTATTGCACATAGGACATATAAGAGTTAAGACATCATGAAAAATGCATTCTTCTTCTTATGCCTAATTCTATATATTTATTTACTCAATGAGATACTAATTATTTTACCCAAAGGAGGGATAATTACCTTTTAAGTAATAAAGTAGACCATGGGTACCCATACTGGGTCTACATATATAGTGGTTGGATTTCCACACAACTTATTCAATATTGTCATTATCATCCTAACCCATAGTCTAAAATGACTGATATGAATTTTCTTATTGAGATCTAAAAAAGCTTTATTCTAAAAATATAACTATATATCAAGGGTTTCCTTCAAATTATGTTCTTTGGCACAAGAATTGATAGAATCTAAGTCAATTTGGGGTTCAGGAAACTTATAACATGACTCAAATGTAATATCAAAAATGTAAGCTAATTTTATATGATTATGTTAATTAATTATCATGACCTTGTCTATCTTAGTTTACTTGAAAATGGGAGTAAGAATATCAATGCAATGGAGTACCTTAGGTTTTACAATTGCATAATGTAGGTCTATCATTTGGATTGCCATGATGGTATCATAGAACCTTTTGGCTGAGAGATTCTTCTCTTTTTACCTAGTGATATTTGGTTGGTTATCGACTCTCCAAAATAATTTTGACCAATTACTATCTCCTATGTTCAAGGCGATAACAAAAAACTTGGTGTCCTTGAAACCACAAACTTCAACATCTTTTATCAAATATAACTCAACATCTTATTTTGAAACATGCTTTTGTGTAGCCATTATTATAATCTTGATTGAATTATATAGTTGCAGATAATAACCCAATCTAGGCTCAATTATAATGGAATTAGAGACAATGGCCTATAATCCATTGTCTTTTTTGAAGGTTTATGTAGGGATTTAATGGTAGTAGATAGTTCAAACAATGAGCTTATGTGACTTATATTGTATTTAGATTACACATTTATACCTTTCATGTCTCTACATCCATAAGATATATCAATCTAACTTATCTTACTTATGTGGCATCACCATGTCATACTATTCATTAATATATAAAATATGACCATTTGTCATTTTTGGACTTGTGTCACCTTCACATACAATCTTGGATCTTTATTAATTTACACCATTGATCTCTTAAAAGTCTTCATAGCCTTGAATCTATCATTAACCATTGATATTCCATCTAAGATCTCAAGAGTGTGCCATTTGGTAGCTTTTTGGGCTTTTATATACATTAAAAACACACTCCATCACTTAATGCCTTTGCACCATGTGGTAGCCTCTCGTTAGACCTGAGTTCTTTGATTTTTTGACCCATCACTCATCATAGATATGTATCTAGGATATTTAATTCCATTGGTGGATATCTATTTAATTCATCATGATTGTGACACTTATGACTACTACATTTATTCTGGGCCCTTTAAAAAATTTAACCTCATCTCTCACCATTCAATCTCCTTTGCACAGATCAATGTGTTACCTAGATCTTGATCCACTTGATTTTATTCCTTGTGCATCTAGCTAAATGTAGACCATTTATTTTGGGATAAGTCACCGAGATCATGACATTTATCACTCTCAGATTCCTCTATAGACATTGACCTATTGACTTTGCCCCATGCCATTAGATCTTTATATTTTCTCATCATGATTTTAATATTTGTCTTTATTGCATTCCATTTTAATAACTTTGACAATTTGACTCAAGTGGATGCCCACATACCATTTATCTCCCTTTTGAGCTATGAGATCTTGCCACCTTGCACCTTCATATTGATTCATTCCTATTGGAAATGAAAATAGACTAAGTGAGGGATCGAGGAACATAAAAGACTTAGGATAAAGTTTTAGACTAAGGTTTTAGTCATGTTGATAAACATGATTAGAACTTTATAATATAATTTAAACTAAGCCTAAGGTATAATGAAATTTTCTCATGTAAATTTGAATCTATTTCAAAAGGACCTAGGATAAAACATATTAGACCAAGGTTTTAACATGATTTAAATATAGATTCAATCAATCAATTAAAATACCAAATTTTGGATCAAAATAAAGGGTCAATATTGGAATCAATGTATAAAACCATAGACACTTTGCACACAATTGGGACTTCATTAAACCTATGAGATAGAAATACAAAATTCAACATTAGCAACATTATGAAAAGTCAAATGAAAATTAAATTTTGACATACCAAATGTTAACATGATGATAACCATGATATTTGAATAATGCACTCTTATCAATTTGAATGTCAATTTATAACATAATTTTCAAAATAGAGTAAGGGTCCTCATTTTTCAAAAATGGGGTTATGTTGACCTCAACAAATGACAACTTATGGGGGAAACATTGAAAAATGTTAGAACTCAGATACTCTTGGTTTGAAATAATAACTAGACTAGTCATTTTATATGGTCAAGTACCATCAATAATATCAATTCATGATTAACACAAGTCTTACACATGTAGAATTAGGCTCAAACATAAAAACTTAGTCATGTTGTATGTGTGTTTTGATGTTTTTATTGATTGCCATGGGATTTATAAAACAACTTCTAGATTTCATGACCTTAATTATTAACATTGACTTATAACATATTTAGATAATTATTAAGAATCATACTTTTATAATAGGGAAGGCTTGGGCATTTCTTTACTACCAGCTAGGCATCCATAGCCCCAACATAGATACCTTTGGCTCCACTCATTTCCTTGTTCCACTGCCATCCAAACATCCATAGCCTTAGTGGAGGTTACCAAAATCAACTTTACTTAGAAATCTTTTAAATTTTTAATAAATCTCTTATTTTTGTATTTTTCAAGTATATTTATCTCTTAGTAAAGGTTGGGAAACATAATTAGCTAGGTTTTAGGATTTTGTCAAATGTTTGACCTTCAGGCAATCACCCTTAGTTGTAAACTTCATCCTAGATAATATTATTCTTTAAGTGATAACATGACTTTGTTCTAATGATTAAAAATTTCACTCAACTTATGTAATCCTTATTAGAATCAGACTTAAATCTTAAAAAGGTTTAAGATTTTAAGGAACAATTAACCTAGATATTAATCCTCACCAATTTGCCAAAACTATAACATTAAGCTCTAATTTACAAAATCCATGGTCAGCTAATGCTTAAGGTTCATACTTGAATTCTTAATTTTTGAAGTCCTTTTGAGTAACTATATGCATTATAGCTTGAAAATTATCTTGAAAAAGAGTTATTGAAAGTAGGGAACAAAATAAAGGAAAATAAACACATAACAAGCAAAACAAACAAGAAGCAAAAAAAATGTACAAACACCATATACAAACAAGGAACATAAAAGAAACTAATCTAAGACTACCTACACTAACTCTAACTAATATTACAAATTAATCCTTGAATACTTATGGTAGTACATTAGAGAATTAGTTATTGAGGTATTTCCCATTAGTTGGCAATGTGAACTCTACTCCCTGTAAGTCTTTGAGATTGAAGGTGTTGTCTCCCATTATCTCAATAATTTTATATGGACCAATCCACAAAGCAGTGAATTTTCCATGCTTTCCTTTAGGTTCAGATTATTTTTCCCAAAGGAGGACCAAGTCTTGCTTCCTAAACACCTTAATATTTAAATGCTTGTCAAACCATCTCTTAACTATGGTTTGATGTCTGTTGAAGTTAGTAAATGCTTCTTCTATTACATCTTCCATTTGAATAATATTAAGTAGCCTTGAGTTTGTAAATTCTTGATCTTCTACCATATAATCTTCCATGAACTTATAGGTTGATAGCTTGAGATTAATGGGGAATATTGGTTCTTGATAACATACTAGAATAAATGATGATGCTTTCAATGCTTGTTTCACTCTAGTTTTGTTTTCCCACAAATCATAGTTAAGAAATTTATGCCATGTCCTTGGTTTTTTAATTTCCTTCATCAAGTTCTTATTTGTTGATTCTAAGACCCCATTACCTTGAGGGTAATGATTTGATGAAAACTTGAGAATTATTTTGTTATCATAAGCCCACTCAATCATTTCAATGGATATGAAGATAGATTAATTATCACAAACTGATAAAATTCATGTCCCAAATCTTGTGCAAACATTTTCCTCTAAGAACTTGATCACATCTTTAGTTTTACATTATTTTTTTATCATGACCTTTGTCTATCTTATGTAGTAACCAGTATAAGTAATTACATATTTATGTCTATCTAAAGATTTGGTGTTAATGACCCCTAAAAATTTGAATCCCCATTGAGCAAAAGGTTTATTAATCAGAACAATCTTTAATGGCATGGCTAATTTTGGCTCCTTAGTGTTGAACATCTAACACTGATGACACTCCCTAACATGTTTGCATGCATCCTTGAAGATTTTGAGCCAATAATATCTTTCCCTTAGGATATTATGAGTTTTTGTTTTTCCATAATGGTGTCCACTTCCAATCTTCTTATGAAAAGTAATCAAGATCAAAGTTGCTTCTTCTTTTGAGAGACATCTTAAGTATATGCCTTCATAGTTTTTCATGAAGAGTACTCCATATTTGATCAATAAATGTGCTCACTTGAGCCTCCAATATCTTATTTACTCTCTACTCAACCTTGTAGGATAATAACAATTGATTAGAAGATGAATAATTACATCATACCAATAATTTAGTTAGAAACGCTACTGGTCCACCTATATGACATTCACATTAGGATTGGTGTTAGTTATTAATTGAATCAATCCTTGACACCTTACCAACTTGGTAGTCTACATCTCAAGATCATACTCTTAGAGAATAGACATCCATTTACCTCTTCTCTCTCCTAGTTCACATTGGCTAAACATAAGTTTAGTGGTAGGGTCTGGCAATATTACATGTACTTTATTCCTATGAATATAGTGCCTAAACTTGTTAACTACCTTAACTAAAGCCAATTCTTGATTTTCAATAAGAGAATAGTTTAACTCAGCATTCTTAAAATTAGTTCTCATAAATTCAATAGGGTGATCACACTTATCTATTTTCTAAGTTAAAATAACAATTATTATATGATCAAGAGCAAAAAAATAAAGATATAAGTCTTTTGTGAAATTAAGACTTATCAACACTGGTGCTTGTCCTATTTCTTCTTTAATGTCCTTAAAGGATTTCCTTCTTCATTCCATGTGATCTTGGCATCTTTTTCAACATGTCATTTAGTGGCCTCATAACTTTTGTAAAACTAGAAGTGAACTTTCTCACAAAATTAATTTTCCCAAAGAAAGACTTTAATTATTTTCTACTATTAGGGGGGTTTATCTTAGATATGGCATAAATTCTATTAGGATATATATATATATCCCTTATTTGGTTATAAAATGTCCTAATAATTTCCCTTCTATAACACAAAAAATGCTTTTCTTAGGATTGAGATAAATTCCATACCTCCTACAATGTTCCAATGCCTATTGTAAATGCATGATGTGATCTTCCCTATTTTTAGAAAACACAGTTAGATCACCCAAATATGTAATAATGCACTTAACTATGAAACCTTTGAAATCATGGTTCATAGCACTTTAAAATCTATCCCCTACATTGATAAGTCTAAAGGGTATTCTCTTATAGGAAAAAGTACACCACTTAGTAGTAAATGCAGTCTTCATTATATCTTTCTTGTTTACAAGTACTTGATTATAACCTAAAAATCCATCAAGAAAAGACATCATAGCAGAACCACTTACAATTTGAATGACTTGGTCAAGGGAAGGTAAAGTATAATTATCCTTTTCATAATTTTTTTTAAATTTTCAAGGTTTATGCATAATCTATTTTTTCCATTTTTCTTTATGAATAGTACTAGGTTAGCTACCTAGGTGGATTGTCTAATAGGAGAAACTATTTTTACATCCAATAGCTTCTTGACCTCTTTGTAGATCAATGGTTCTAAAATAGGGTTGACTAGCCTTTACTTTTTTTCTAAAGGTTTACAAACCTATTTTAATGGAATAGTATGGGTTATGACTCTAGGATCAAAGATCTTTAAGTCTTTATAGGACAATGCAATAACATTTTTAAATTTAGTCAGTAACTCTTTAGCCTTTCTCAAATCTTAATTTGTGTAGGCTATAAAAATATTTACTAGCTAGGGTTGACCTTTATTTACTAGGTCAAAAACATTATAATATTTCCCATTCACCTTGGGAATCTTGATAGTCTCATCTAGTTTGTCTATGTCAAACAATCTTTCTAAGGTAATCATGCCTTTGGGAATTTTGTTGTCATTTAATTGAATCAACCTATCATCAAGTTTGTATTCATCAAGAGAATTTTCATTTACCTCATCAATGATATAGGAATCAAATAATCTTGAATTATTCATTAAGTCTATGATTTTTTGATCATCATTGAATGCTTAAAATTGGTTGACATTATCATGAACTGAGGGACATGGAACTAAATCAATACTAAGGTTTCCTAATTTAGAATCTTGATCTAGCATAAGGTTAGCTACAATTGAAGCTAACTCATTAGAAATCTTGTTCTCTTCTCTAGGAATTAATACAATATTAAAATAAAGTACTCTATCAATTCTCACACTCTAAACTTATACTTATTAAAATAGGATAATTTGCATTGGTTCTTACTTCTAACTTGATTAACCAGTAGTTCAGAATCACCATACACTAGTATTTCTTTGAATTTATGTTTGATAGAAAATTGCAATGCTAATATTAAACCTTCATACTCTACCAAATTATTAGTGCATGGAAATTAAAGTTTGTAATAAGTATTAAAATCTTTCCCAATGGGATTGATTAGGATAATTCCTACTCTAAACTAGATTTACATCTAGCACCATCAAAGTATAATTTCCACATTCTAGGCATAGCATGAGAATATTTAGAGTCACATACCTTAGAAGTTTCAAGAGTGTAAAATCCTAACTCATAATTGACCATGTTAACCCTTTCATTTTTTACTTTGTATTATATGATCATGTATTTCATTTTTTGCTCTCTTTCAATTTAAATTTGATTGGAATCTCCCTTTCATAGAAGCCACATGTGAGAACAGTCAATGGACATGTAACCATTTAAATACTTGGTCCAATCCCTACTTAAAATCATCCCATAAGCATTAGGAATTTCCATAACTTGAATATTTATAAATTGTTGTATCCTTGCCTTAGCAGTAAGCTACATATGAACATTTAATAATTCACCAATTACTTTAACTCTTGATTTGTTTAATTGAGTAACTACTCTATCATAATTAATTAAAGTTCATCCAATTTTCTCATAATTACCTTTGGTCATGATATTTTTAGAGGCCCTTGAATCTAAAAAATAATTATGCAAGTTCTTACTGAAAATCCTAATTGTTAGCAAAAAGGGTGGAACCTCTACTTTGTTCTTATACATCACTACATTGGTATTTGTAGCCTTTTGTGACTTGATAGGATTTTTGGATATAGATTCCAACAAAAAATATATTTTTTCATTTATTTGTGTCAATTCATGTAAAGTGATATTATCTTTAATCTTTTTCATGTCCTCAACTATATTATATCTACTCTTGGTAAAAGAACTAGATGAATCAAAATTATTTCTAGAGGTAATTCCCTTTGGAAGTTCTAGATTTTTATCTACATTGGGATCTAGAGAAGTGTCAAAGTTATTTAAGTGATGTTGGAAATCATGGATTTCCTCTAGAGTATCTTCAAGATTGTTCTCCTCTTGGAATAGGAAATCAAATGTCTCCATCATGAGGCTTATCTCAATCGACTTAAATGCTCATGAAGAACTAGATGTACCTAAAACATTATCTTTGTTAGGTCCTCCTTTAGATGTATTTAATTCATCTTTAAATAATTCAAAATAATTGAAAAATTCTAGGTAGTCCAACTCACCATGTTTTACAGTGTTATGAACCCTACAATATTCAGTTAAAGCTAATTCATTAATATTTACCTTAGGATTGTTCTTATTTTCAAATGAGTCAATGTTTTTGTTGTTATTATTACCATTTTGAAACCAATTTTTAGGTCTATTGAACCTTTGGTAAGAATAATTTCTATTGGAGTTTTCCCTAGTGTTGCCTACTTATTTTTGCAACCAAAGGAAGTTGGTGTTTAGTTTTTAAACCATTTTAAGTATGGAGTCATTATCATTCTTAGGTGCCTCTGAATTATGCACTTGAGTACTACTACTATTTATTGGCAACATGGCTCTTGGATGAAATTTATTTATATTGTTATTCAAGAATCCTAGGTTTTGACTAGGATGAGCATGATTCAAGGGTAATTGATTCAATATTAGTGTTTAATTTAAGGTAGGTTTTAATTAGGAATGACATTCATTATAAGGAATTTAGGATTGATATTGGGGATAGCATAGGATAATTATCCTTGGGCTTGCATCTTATCATTAATTTGTATAGCTTCAATATAGACCAAGGTTAATGTGTTTATAACCCCAATAGATCTTTTCAAGAATACAAAAATCATGGGATCTAAATCATCCCTATATATTTCTATATCCAAGGCCTCATTAGGTTTATAAGGAGCTATGGTCCTAATATAAAACTTCTAAAACCTAGCATTAAAATCTCTAATGGCTTCACCTGAATATCTCTTAATTGTAGTGAATTATTGATAAAGGAGACAATGATTGATGATCTTTCCAAATTAATTAATGAATATATTGATAAAATCATTCTAACTTATAATATAATTATCAAGAAGGTTGAGAAACCAATCATACACTGCATCTTTGAAATTAAAAGGAAAAACTCTAAATGCAACATCTTCATGAACCATATTCAAAAATATTAAAGAAACCTTAAAATATTTGATAAGTTCTTCAGTAGTTAAAACTATAGACATCTAATTCCTAACACCATTTGTGTTGAAATTGTCAATCTTACTCAAATTTCACTGAAATGCACATTTTAGGTCAAAATCATTAAAACACTCTAAATGGTTCAAACTTGTCATTTACAAGTGCCAATTTAGGTCAAAGTATCCCTAAATAGGAAAATGCATTCTATGTGATACCTAACTTTGATCAATTCATTTCAAGTTAAAATGATGGTTTCACCTTTTTGTGCTTTAGATCACTCTTTTCTTATAATTCATTACTACACATCATGTACCTTTGTTATTTTGTGTTGGTAGCATCGTAAATAGGAATATAGTTCCAACACATCTACCATCACCTTCTAATTCTTTATGAGTCAAATTATGACCTAATAACATGACTTTTTGACCATGTTTATTAATTAAGGGCCAATTTCCAAATAATTGTACAAATGTTTATTAACCTTGTTTAAGGCTAATTGATTAGTAAAACTCTTTCAATTTGATTTTCTAATCGTGTTTTTTTATTTTTCTATGTCACGAGTTTACACAGTCAATAGTCAATGGTTAGTGAAACCATCAACAGTTAGGTATAACTATCGATGGTCAGGTATAATCATTGATAGTCATTATGTTTTTCTTAAAAACACAAATGTGAGAGCTAATAGGCCATTTTAAAATGTTTGGTTTGGTGTCATACAGACTCCATTTTTGATGTTTTTTTTTAAAGCCGCGTATTTTTTCCTAAATTTTTAGAATTTCATATCAGTTTAGATTAAAATTGCATTGATTTTTTGAGTTTTTTTGAAAATATATTTAAATGTTTCTAATCTAACACATTTTCTTTTGGGGTGATGCCTTTGGGTAGATAGATAACCACCAATATTATTCCAAACTTAAAATAGCTTCAAATCTAAAGGACACTCTAACTTTTGCATTACAAGATCAATCTTGGAATTTGTTAAAACATGTTCTTTAGACATTTTTTGAAAGTTTAAAATGGATTAGGAAGCTTATTTTGGTGCTTAACAAAAAATGTATATGCTTAGGTGAATGTTTTGACAAATTTTGCTTTCAAAGCTACAACTTAAGACCAAGGGGTCAAAACAACATCGCTTCATCTTTCATTTGGGGCTTAAAATTGAATTCATTTGTCAAATTTGTATTCAATAATTATTTAAACTTAGAATTTGACTGGAAAAAATAGGGATTTTTCATGTATGCTCTTCCATCCATTCCCTTTAGGGAACTTTTGGAATCAAAAGTGTCATCCTTATTGCAAACATGCCTATTCCAAGGCATAGAAATAATGTCATCTAAAGCACTCCCCAAAACTCATAATAGTTTGGGTGATCTTGAAAATGGCCCTAAAGTCTTTATTTTATGTCTTTTATTTTATTACATATTGGCTTACAAGGGGGAATTCATTACCTCCCACAATTTCTATGGAGAAGCTTTAAACTAGGGTTTCATCTCCTAACACTGAATTTAACCACTCCCATTAGTATCATATGTTTGAGTGGTTAAACGACTTTCTAGTGTTGGAGTTGCACATAGGATGTATCTATACTTTGAACATCACACTACACTAAGAAAGTGATGGATGTAGTGGCTGAAAAAATGGCAATACATTTTTATAACAATCCAAGTGTTATGGACACCTAATTACATGCTTTTCTTTTTCATCGAGATGTGAAAGTTATTGTGTAATTGATCCCCCTAGAAGTGATTGAAAACCAATTAGTTTTAGTCAACCCTACTTTGCCATACCTTGTCATTTTAGACTTAAGAAGATTATTTTTTGTCATTAGATTACGTAGTCTTGATTTGTGTCTAAAGCTATGTGTTAACTCAATAAACTTAACCAAAACACATTATCCTCAAAAAAATTGAGAAAGGGAGGTGTTACACTATCCAATTGGAAAATTTACCTTTTCCTTGTTCAAATTGTTATCAAAAACTATGTTATATCACCCCCTTTGGCATAGTTATGCTACCTAAATGAGTCTAGATAATTTACCCAATTTTTTTAAGTACCTCATTTATAATTCACATTCTAAATTGAACCTTTCTAAGTTTTAAAGGTTGGTGTGTCAAATTGGTTTTGCCATTTGTGCACTAAAATTGTTCTAACTTTGGTTCAATTTTTTATTTGGATTAAGGGCCACTTATTAGACTCAAAATCACATTATCATCTTGGTGAACTCAATTCATCTTGTGTATCACTCATGCTTTGAGTCTTTGAACACATTTTATCTTACTAGAACCAAGTCGTAATATTGTGCTTCCCATTTGGTTCTATCTTTATAATTAGATATTTATGTATGTTTTTACATCTTGATTTGCTTAGTTCATATTGTCTTCTTCATAATCCAGAGAGCTTTTCTCTAATTTTCTAGGATCAACTCAATGAAGTTGAAACTACCTTTTACGATATAAGCATATCATAAAGTTCAAGGCTTTGGTGTACTAATTTTCACCTTAGATCTTTGAGTTACCTTACCTTCTTCCAGTCTATACAATTTTAACTTTAACAAAAGTTGAGTAAATTCATTAACCAATATTTTAATTGTGTGTGGTTCCAAGCCACCCTCCTTTGTAGTCTCTTTCATACTTTAGTCATTTATTTGAAGAGAACCAAAGCATATCTTGTTTAAAAATTTACAAAGCATTATCCAAATGTTGAGAACACTCTTTTAAATAATGACTCAAAGGTATACTTACAATAGGGTTTTTTATGAACTTAGTTGCAAGGTAGAGCATTTTTATATCATACATGAGCATTCTACATTATTTGAGGATGTTTCCCTCTTTGGTCCTATATATTGAAAACCAATCACATCCATGCTAGTTGTTGTACATAATCCTCATCCTTCCCCTTCAATTTGTTATCCATGCTCGAAGGTTACTATTTTAGGGTATCCTTATTCTCTTTTGGATTGTATGAGTAATAAATCTTTGCAACACATGAAGGTTACCATTTTAGGACATTTTCACAAGTAACCAAACCAAAAAGCATCCAGTCATTACCATTTTAGGACCTCCTCCTTTGGTTTCTACAAGTAACCAAACTAATAAGCATCTAGATGTTACCATTTTAATACCTCCTCATTTGGTTTGCACAAGTAACCAAACTAATAAGCATCCAATCATTAACATTTTAGGACCTCCTCCTTTGGTTTGCATAAGCAACCAGACTAAGAAGCATCTAGTCGTTATTATTTTAGGACCTCCTCTTTTGGTTTGCACAAGAAACCAAACTAAGAAGCATCTAGTCATTACCATTTTAGGATCTCCTCCTTTGGTTTGCATAAGTAACCAAACTAAGAAGAATTTATTCATTACCATTTGAGGATCTCCTCCTTTGGTTTTCACAAGAAACCAAACTAAGAAGCATCCAATCATTACCATTCTTGGCCCATCACTAGTTTTTGATGAACCTATTATTGAATAACCTCCATTTGATGAGATAATTATTTTTTATCCCTTCCTCAATAGTCTAATTTTTAGAGAGTCCATTATTGAACCACAAACCATTATTACAACTAAACCAAATGTTCCCCACTTTAGGCCTGCCATGTCAATCTTAGAGCCAAAACAAGAACTATTACCTCTTCAAGAACCATATTATGATGACTAAAATGTGTTCAAAGTTGATATTTTTTAACCAATTGTGAACCAAAATCATGATGTTATTGTTGAAACACCCATTTGTGACAAGTCAACCTATGATAAGTTAGCTATTCATATTTTACGTATTTTTAAAGAGCCTCGTCTCTTTGACAAGCCAATATCTATAGAGTTGTCTCTTGATCTTTTCCCACTCATTGAGGTGACTCACTTTGATAGACATAATTTTTTTGAGACATCCCTTGAGTTGTACCCTCTTTTTGAGGGACTTCACTTAGATGATCTAGTCTATGTTGATCCCTTCCAAAATGAATTAGTTTTTATTGAGCCCATTATGCCATCATGGGCCATTACTTCTCAAACATTTAACATTCAACAAAAAATTATTGAAATAACCACATCAAATGAAGAATTACAATTAGACTCAAGTTTTATTTTCAAACTAACATCAGATTTAGTATCAAAAATAGAATCAACATTAGTTGTGACATTAGATTTAGAGTCCCTTATTTTAGAATCAAATTTAGAAATAGATTATAGTCATGGTTGCTATAATATTGGTTACAATTACCTTACAGATCAATTTGAATATATTTGTGATCCTTCTATAGTTTTTGAGGATGATTACTTCAACATCAACACAAGTTCTCCTAGTATCTTCTACGAGGATTATGTTGACTTTCGCCATCCTATTATTATAACCACCCAACATAGCCATTATATTAACATTCCACCTCCCACAAGTGTCAATTGGGACTGATAAAATCATACTTTGTTAAATTTCATCCATGGTGACATATCATTTATAAAGTCTTAGGGGGGCCAAGACAATATTCATTTAGAAAAAGAACAATCTCCTAGTGAAACCTTTTTGAAGGTGTTAGGGGATGAGCAAAGATCAAACTCAACATCTTTTAGTGAAACCTTTTTATAGGCTGTAGAAGACAATCAAATTCAAATTTTAGTATCTCTTTGTGAAACCTTCTTAGAGGTGTTATGCAATGATCATAACAAGTTCATTGGTGAAAACCTCATGGAGGTGCCAACAACTAAGCATGAAAGTTCTTCACTATTTACTAAAGATATTATTCAAGATCAAATCAAAATAACTTCCAATGTACAACATAATCAGATGGTATCTACTCTCAATATCAAGCAACAAAACAATCTGGTGGTCTTATTGAGAGCATCTTTAGAGGTATTTAGCCCCATCATAACCAAAGTTATGTCAAATCTGACATCAACAACATTATGCATGATTGAAAGTCTTGGTCTTCATTTATTTTCCCTCCACTACACATTCCATTATCACCCACTTATTTATTACCTACATATATCATTTTTCATTGATAGTACTTTCCTTTGTCAAGGCTATAAGGATATCTTGTCTTGATGTTTGAAGGAAATAGAATCAATGACCAACAGGGATCGCAACAACATTATTCAAGTCTAGATCTGCAACAAGTTCTTGATAGATCATATTTTTTGAAAGGGAATTGGCTATCAATTTTATAATTGATCTTTTTTATTGTCTCACATATTAACTAAGACATGCATCTCTATGTCAGGAAGTGCAAAAGAACCATTTTTCACTTTTATAATTACTATTTACCATTACCATGCCTCATCTCTTGGTTACAACCCTATAGACATTTTTAAGGCATTATTATACCATTGTGTTCCATTTACCATGCTATTTTAAGTACATTGACTTGAGGTCCTTTAGGACTATGTAAGCAGTGCTCAATTTTTATTGAGGTTAGCTCAATCACCCCTTCACTACACTTTCACCATTTTGTGAGTAATTTTTAAGTTTGTAATACTCTCACAATTTTGCAAGAAATTTAAGCCTAATAAATTCTCTCACAATTTTGTGAGAAACCCAAGCAATTTTCTCACCATTTTGTGAGTGACCTAAGTAATGGTCTCACTATTTTGCAATCAATCTAAGCTAATCATCACTTAGGGGCAACTTTGTTGCCACTATAGCCAATTTAATTTTAATAATTTCATTATACCATATCTTTACTATTGAATAAGGCTTGATTTTAGTCATCTTATCAATCCCATTTTGATCTGGGTTCCTTTGGTTCATCATATACTTTTTGTAGGGGGATTCTGATACAATTTTAGAATTTTGTGTTCAATGATAGTCTATGGAAGTAGTATGACATTTGATCTAACAAGTTATATTTCATTAATTATCTTATTTGGTATCACTAATTATAACCACTTATGGGAAAATCAATATTATTTTGGTACCCCTAATTATAAATACCTTTGGAAAAATCTGTATTATGATGTTGTTTCTTAATTATAACCACCTATGGGCAAATTAGGTACAATGCCTTTTTATCATGCATTTCCACATCATCTGGTCATTACTATTATAATTTGTCTTGTCATTCACCTTTATTTATGAACTTATTGTGACCTAGTCAATTTTTCATTACCTTTTGTGTGGGCATAATTACTGTGACTTAGGATTATTTTGGGGTTATATAGGTTGTGCTTGATTCATGTCGATGTCAACTTAGTCCCTCTGATCATACACTCTCACTGTATTGTGAGCATTTTAAGTTGGTGCAATCTCACCATTTCATGAGCTAGACCATTCTATATATCTTAATCTTAAATCAAGTTGAGATACATAGAAAACTCTAAAAACATTCATAATATAGTAAAAAAACTCAAAAACATTTTGTGTGTTTATTTGATTATTATCTGTCATGTTGGTCTTTTGTTTTTCTCATTGGTCTTGTTTCTTTGTTTTATTTTCCAAGTACATCTTGATGGTCTACATAGAGCTTAGTTATTCATAGCCTGATCTAATGTTATCAAGTTTTTCTTGCCTTGATTTTCTACATTCTTGTTCCTACTTGAATCTTGGTTTCTCATATCTTAATTTTAAGTAAGGTTTATTTTTCTTTCTTTTTCTTTGTCTTCACTTTTTTATTTAAATATAAATAGATGTAACTCTATTTTTGGTTATTATTTTACCATTATCCTTAGTTATAGGTATTCACATTTTAATTGGCTTACCAAAATTAGAATATTATGTCATTATAATTTATTCATACTTATGATGCCTAATTTATTTTGTTATAACAAGCATTTTGTGCTCAAGTTTCAAAGTCTTAATGTCAACATCACTCCAATGAATAATTATCAAGAATGCTTTACATAATTTAGGCTCATGATATTAAATTAATCATCTAGGTAACATGAATTTTAGCCCTTAACTCTATGCTTAGACATGCATCTCTTTGCATACATTGTGAGTCTAATTAATTCTTGTTTAGTTTTCATCATTCCTCATTCCATTATCTCCCAAACTTGGGTGAACTACATTGGCCTAAAGTTCATGTTATAACATGATTCCATGGAACTATGTGGGTAGCATTCACTTGTCTTGTACATCTAGAGTCATCTCGGCCATATCCATTCTTCTTTTCATCTCTTTCATCACTTTATGCATTCTTGTATGCTAGGTTTGATATGGCTTTCTAATCCATTACACCATCACATGTATATTTATGCCCACTCACTTTACCCTATTTTTTAGATTATATCCTTGAGATATTTTACTTTCCAATTGCCCATGCTAGGGTACAACATCTGAGCAATGTCAAAATAAAATAAGCTCTATTGGGGTAAACCATTATTTATTCTTTATCAATGATAAAAATTAGCCATACTAGGTCACAACTATCTTATCATGATCATATTTACTCTACTGGAGTACTTCTTACTATCTTCTTTTTGGAGACCCCATTCTAGTGGTACTTCCCTTCTTAAAGCAAAACATTCTCTCTTTTCTTCTAATTCCAAGCTCTTCACACTAATGCCCACTATGGCAATATTTAGTGTGTAACTTATCTTGGGATTGATCAATGTTATAAGTGTGCATCTTGTACTCTCAAAGTGAGTATGTTTAAAGTGTGTCCCTTAAATTTATGGATTTTATCTTTCCCATTCCCCCTATCTATTGGGGCTTATTATAACTCTAGTTATATTTTGACCATTGATGGTAATCACGTGTGTAGGCATTAGCTCATTTGGATGTGATCTACTCTATGGGTTAATTTCTCTCTTTTTGAGATTCCATTCTTCTCTTCCATCCTAGTATGTCCTCTCAAGGGGACATTATGGGTCATTTCCAATTTTTTCTTGACAACTCTTTTTATTGAAAAGATGTTTCTACACCTGAATGTCTCACTACACCTTCTCAAACAGGGGGAAAATCTAGACATCTAATTCCTAACATAATTTGTGTTGAAATTTTCAATCTTACTCAAATTGCACTCAAATGTACATTTTAGGTCAAAATCATTAAAACACCCTAAATGGTTCAAACTTATCATTTACAAGTGCCGAATTAGGTCAAAGTATCCCTAAATAGAGTAATTCATTTTATGTGATACCTAATTTTGATCAATTCATTTTGAATCAAAATGATGATTTTGCCTTTTTGTGCTTTGGATCACTCTTTTCTTATAATTCATTGGTACACATCACATACCTTTGTTATTTTGTGTTAGAAGCATCCTAAATGGGAATATGGTTCTAATGCATCTAACATCAACTACCAATTCTTTTTGAGTCAAATTATGACCTATTAATATGACTTTTTGATCATTTTGATTAATTGAGGGCCAATTTCCAAATAATTACACAAATGTGGATTAACCTTGTTTAAGTCTAATTGAACCAAATCAAGAAGTTAAGTGGATTTTCCATGATAGTTGTTGAATATTTATTTTTGGAAATATATTTATATTAACTACATCACTTAAGGACATCATTTCTTGGAAAGACATCTCTAGGCCATAAATGCATAAAATATCAAGATTATGGGTCTCACATGCCTCACTAAGACCCTCCATGCCTCTTAAATGCCCCTCTATCCCAAATATTGATGAGCCTATTTATGAATTTTAATTACATAGTTGAATTAGTCCTTAGCACACATCTCAATCTTGAGATGGATGGTTCGAGTTGATTCTAGTCAATCTCAAAAATATATAAATAGAGAGGCCATGAACATCATTTTTAAGCTTGATTTGTGTAAATTTATAATGCAAAATTTTTTTCACAATCCTTTGTATTTGATCATTGATTTTATTAGAAAGCTTCATTGATAGGCTAGTTTAGTGATTCCAAATCATAAGCCTAGGTTTTACAAGGAATTCTTTAGACATTGGGGGAGTTGGCCACCATTTTTGTTTAATACAAGAGCTCTTGATCAAGGGAGAACATGATTTTGAGCCACATTTTTATGATGAATCTACTTAAGAAGGTAATATGATATTATTTTATTTCAAGTGTTTCTTATTATTACTTGTAATTCTTGCATGAATAGATAAGATTAATTTGGTTTACTCTTATGTATTTTTCCTTTGATTTATTAGACTAATGGTTGACTAATCATGTTATGTAATACTATCTACAACAACACCATTAAGACTAAAAGATGGAAAATATTTTTCAAGATTTCTAGGTAGATCATGTACCTGACCAAGAACATTGATTGAATATCCACCTAACTAGGTCATACCTTGATAAGGATTGAACATAGGAGAACCATGAATAGGTGAAGTAGGTTGACATTTTTAAATCTTTCACCTACCTTTATTTTATCTTGATTTCCTATGAAATTATAATGAAATGGAGGTAATCTTAACTCTGAACATGACCTAGCATTAATTCTTGGTAGTTTCAACTTGTAAACTTTGATTCCTATTCAAAATATGATGTTTAAACCTTATCTTTTTAAATAATAATGATTATATTTTCACTTTAATAAAAATTTCACAAATTCACATAAAGGATGATGATATTTGATTGAATCAGCTCAAAGATACCTCTAAACTTGCAAATATGAGTGATCTTTACACTTCTAAGTTCAAATAAACATAAATTTGCAAATAATCAACCAATCTTTGAAAAAAAATTCTATCACTAAACTTGAACTCATTGAATTCTAAAAGATTAAACTAACTTTGTAATAATTTATCATATATCTTTCAAGAATATCTATCTTTGGCTAAATAAGCCCAAAGATTGGTCTAAAACCATGATTATCAATGATATTTACACAATTGAGCCAAGAAAAACACAAATATGAAAATAATTCACTGATCTTTAAACAAAAGTCACCAAAATAAGAAAAGATACTTCAAAATTACAAATCTTTAACTTAGACTGTCCTAGTGCTAGTGAAACCACTCCCATTGATGCCTAAAAATTTACCATAGGGGTTCAGAGTGTTTAAGAAACACTTCTCATTTATAAATTCAAAGAATCCATTTTATGAGTTGTAGGTTGTGATATTCTTTATATTTTGGTAGAATAGTGGCAAAGCAAATGAACTGTTTCACAAAATTTATAATGTAACTTTTTGGTTGTTGGGAACAACCATGGCCTAATAACTTGTTTGTGAAATATGAAGATGATTTAAACTAAATATATTGAATTATGATCAAAACCTAATTCTAAATTCTAATCTAAAATAGGCTAAAGTGAAATGATCAAAAAAATGAGCAAAAGGAAGTGTAGGGTAGAGAAGAAATATGTTGTTGATATTTAATCTAGACATTATAACAAAGTTTAAATTTCACCCAAACATGCACTTAAACCAATATATGACATGAAATAGATAAATCTTAAATCCTAAAATATATTAGGCAAACATTTAAAGATAGTATAAATAATGCAAATAAGAACCATATTTAATTTAAAGATTTACTCCTACAAGAAAATTGCATTGGCACATCTGCAAACAAAGCAAAGAAAATGAAATGAATCTAAGATATTTATATCAATCTATCTTTAAAAAAAATTGAAAACTTTTCATTCAAGTGTACACATCTATAATACATGAAAACCATTTAAATCTGAACATTAGACTAGTTATTTGAGAGAGCAGCCATAATAGTAAACACATAAATAAATACTGGATAATCTTTACATAATTCCTTGCTTGTCTTAATTGCTAAAATTTTACACAATGTTTTTGATAAAAACATCCCCCCTATTTACAAATTATAGTACCCCTTTTATAGAATACTAAGGAGGTATGTCAGTCAATCATGTCAAATGACAATTACACAAGTGTCTAGGATAGTTATCCTTCTACAATGCTCTAGAATTAATGACACTTTCTAAAGGACTGACGTATAATTAATGTTATTTACAAAGTTTCACATTATTTTAAAAAATAATACTCTCTTTCTAATGTGTGTGTGTGTGTGTGTGTGTGTGTGTGTGTAGTTACAAAATAATATTTAAAATTCAACAAATTTGACTTTGGTACTCCCTTTTTATTTTAGTCTTTTGCATCTGCTATAGGATCTTCATCCTATAGTGTTTCTCGTCAATTAGTTTGAGGTTGACAATTGGTTCCATGAAAATATCTTTTTTTTATCTATCAAGCCCTTGAGATCTTTGTCAGCCCTCTCTAAAGTTTATTTGATACTCCTTGCATCTCCTATCTTCTCTTTAACCGATAAAATCATCTCCATGATCCTTTTCTTATCTACCCTAGTCTTGTCTTGGCTTTGATTCCTTACTTATTGCATGAATTGAGTGGTTATATGTTTTAAATCCTCATCAGTGATCAAGCCAAGGAAATTGAGTGAAGTGGGATCCTTGATCAAAATCCTAATTATGTGCATCATTGTTTTTTCTAACTATTGGAGATCATTAGAGATATCTCCCATGCCCTTGGACCATTTGCTTAATTCCTTGATATTATATATAAATATTTCCATATCCACATTCAAATGGATTAGGCTTATTGTTCTAAATTTAGGGATTTGATCCTCAGTCAAAACATTGATCAAATCCTTCACCTTGTGGCTCAAAGCCTTCCATTGGCCAATTTGGTCTATAACCAAAGTACCTTGTTTATTTATTAGATCTTTCTTGGACTTTACTATCTTTAAAGAGATGAATAATTCATACATGTTTGTTTCAAACTACTTGATCATGTCTCTTGGTACTGACAAGATAGACTATTCTTCTAAAATATTATTCTTCTATTTTAGGTCCTTAATAGGAGCCTATAGTTGTTCTGAATGGGCTTGGGCTAATCCAAGACATCTTATTAAAAAAATGGATCTTCACTTGGCCTTTATCCTTCTTTCTAAGTCTAATTAATAATAGGTTATACCTTTTGATATGTCTTCTCCTCACCACCTTCTATGACTACTTTCTTAGTTACTCTTTGCAAACTAGTAGTCAATTGATCATACTTAACTCCAACTATATATTAGGTCACATGTGGAGTAGGGATCTTCATTTGTGATGGAGATACTAAATAACTTAGTGTAGTTATTCTCCTTGCATCCTCTTCATGCATAGCAATGATCCATGGATTAAGCTCTTGATATTGTTAATAGTTTTCATCATTGCCCTAGGATGGTGCATAGTAGGCACTCTCTCCAATATTGGTTCATAAATGAACCACTCTAGAATTGGTGGACCATAAATAATGTTTTATTCATTTAAAAAATTTACTTCACTCAAAGGAGTAGTGATAGTCACTTTAGGTCTCTTTGTCTTTGAGACAATGAATGTCTCAACTTTCCTTTTTGGAGGATTGACAACCATCAAGTTGAACACTTTTTATTTTCCCTTCTTTTCCTTGTCTTCCTCAACCTTTGTCTCTTCATCATCTAACTCTATATCATATTTCATGGATAACATATTTAATACATCCTCAATAGTATCATTAGGATCAATGGCTATCATATGAACATCTTCTTGATGTATCTCCTACTTGGCTATCATGGAAGACTCAAGATTTGATGCACTAGAGGCTATTTCACCTAGAATTTTCTCCTTAGGTTTATGCTTTATTTTAACTTTTATTTTTGGAAGCTTATAAGTTTCACCACTAATCAAATGGTATTGCATGGGGCCCAACTACCATTTTTCATCTACCTTCTCATCTCTAGATAAATGAGACCCAGGTTTAATATTGTACTCTTTCAATCTCTTAGCTACCTCAAAGTAGGAGGATGCCTTGGTGTAGACAAGGTCAAATTCACTAGTCTCATGATCATAGAATACCATTGAGTCTTAATTTTTTTTTAATCTTCCAAAAGGATCCCACTATTTAAGTCCATCCATTTTTAAATTGAAAGATAGTCTATGTTTTGATGCTACCTCAATGTGATCCCATTATCTAAAGGTAGTCTTGCCAATTATCAGAGGGAAGATGTGAATAATTCCTTTTATTTTGGTTTTTCAAAGTCCATCCAAACCATGGAAAACTTGATATTCCACTTCTTACTCTTTTAGCTTATCACGAACATGGACTGGTAACTTGAGGGGAAAATTTTAAGTACCCTCAATCCTTATGATAGTGCAGTCAATGTACAACCATATATCTTGTTAGAGGTATAAACCACTGAGAGGGGGGTGAATTAGTGGTGGAAAATAACCCAATTCAATTTCCAAACTATTAAAACACTTAATCATTTAATACAAACATTCATTAATCATTGAAGATGTTTATAGAAATGAACAAATAGATAATGAAAGATTACACACTCAACACAAGATCTATGTGGGAAACCCTCTTAGGGAATTAAACCCAATCTCAAGCCTAAAAACACATTTACCACTTATCCTATAATAAGTATTAAAATATGAGACTTTAATGAAACACCTATTCCACAAGGAACATCTACCCTTAGGACAGTCAAGTCTTTTTGACTTGAATTTAGTGAAACAGATGTTCCATAAAGAGCCACTACCCCTAGGTTGGTCAAGTTCTTCTAACCTAAATTTAGTAAAACACCTATTTCACAAGGAGCACCTACCCCTAGTTTTGTCAATTCATTTTGACCTAGATGTTGAGCACCCTCCTAATACCTATGATATGAACATCTCTAAATACTGATTGCTTGATAATTAGATAGAGATAAAATGTATATAATTCCCCTTCACTTCTTCACATAGTAATAAACATCCAAAACCACCTTTTGGATCACTCTATAATTATCAACAACAACTCTATCAAAACCTTAAAAACATGACCAAATGGTCATACACATAGTCCATACTCTAATCTACCTCTTAAATCAACCACCAAGCTTACACATACATCAACTATCCTTCACTCACACTCAAGACATCCAAAACATCCTTTTGGATCACTCTAAACCTCTTCGCTCATCCTTAATCTTTAAACCTATAAGAGAACTACTATGACATAAAAAATATGATCTACAAGTCATACACATAGTCATCAACCTTTTCTACTCTAAAACCCATCCAATAGACACACACCCTTTTTTTTCTTTCTCTCTTCAACTCTCATACACACCTCTTCTATCAAGTCTAGAAACCATCACCTTTGATTTCACTATTTATAAAGCCTTCATGAATATAAAATTATTGGTTAGCCATAATACTTGACTTAACCCTTAAGGAATATAACATATCTCAATACCATCCACATAGGTCAGCCATAGCATCCATGTGTCACACTTAAGAAACTACACTTTTCAATTAGGCCTTAGTATCCATTATAGGTCTTCATGGAGACCTATTCACCCCTTAATCATTTCAACGATCAAATTAGAAACATAAGACCACTTCCAAAAGCATAGGTCCACTCCACATGACCCCTTAAACACCTTCAAAATATTATCATCATCATTACACACCTATGATAAATCCAAATAGATAAATCCTTGACCTTATACCCAAAAACATCATGAATAAACACATAGTCAACTTCTAATCATTTGTTCATACTAAAAATGGATTGATCAAACCTCTAAAATCCATATAGATCATCTTCAAGGAGTCCAAAACACTCTCCAATAGATAAGTCACCTTGAAACATCCAAATACCATTATAAAAACTCAAATATCCTTCTCATGTCACTTATAGAATTGGTCAAACACATAGTCAACTTTGGAGTATAATAACATTGATTTTACAAACATTCAGACTTTCTAACTAGATTCCATGGATGTGCCTTGAATTCCTCTAAAACTAATCACTATTTTTGTTTTAATATTCAAATTCCAATTATCATTGTTAAACATCAAAAACTTTGTTAACATCTCATGCCCTCTCATAGTTTCAACAAATATGCATTATTGATCTCCCTCAAATGTAGCTTGATAGTTAACCATGATAAAAATTTACCAATTTGACCTCATCTCATTCTTCCTAGTAATTTAACCAAATATGAACCATAAATATACTTATAATATGCTTGGTATTTACCTTCGATTACTATTAAACATTGATCACTTATCATCATCTCACTCCTTGATAATTTAGAATAAATGTGCTATTTCAATCTCTATAGATTAACCAGGGCTTTATCTTACATCACTCACCATTTATCTATGCTTTGATCTCCCAAAATTATTCTGCTTTATATCCCCACATGCCTTCTACGCATTTGACTCATTGACTTTAATGTGTGTTATTGATATTTTGACTGCACAATAATATGCTCATTATTGAACTTCTGTCAAAGCTCTGTGAATGTAACACATGTCACTAGTGCATTCATTATTTGACATATTGAATTTTACATGTACCATTAGATCAATATCTATGATTTAAAATTCACCATTATATCTATTGACTAGATGACCTTATACTTAAACATATTTTAAATTGATGGTCTCAGGTCTATCACAGTCTGCAAGTACAACTTTGAATATTTATATTTTGAGATAGAAAACACTTAAGGACTCTAAATTTATAGGTTATCTTATTGGATCTATATAAAACATCTATTTTTAAACCTTTTACCTTGTTTGACTTTATTTATGCCTAAAATAAATGCATAAACTTTCTATTTCATTCATTTTTACATGGCCATCTAGCTAAGTATGGGAAAACATTGTAAACTACCTGGGAAGACAACTTTGGATAGTTATATATTTTTATATACACAACTGCATGACCTAAAACTTGGATCATAGAAAATTAGGACTAATTTAATAACACCCATATAACCAACTCCACTTGACTCATCCATATGTGATAATGGTGATGTCAATAAACTGCTTACTTAAAAAAAATTATCATAGAACTAACTATGCCAAGATGAACATAATGAAGAACTATATGAATACTATGCACTTAAAAAATCTCTCTAATAATCATTTACCTCTTATATGACCCCTCACACATGCTCAATACTTTATACCAATCCCTAATCATGCCGAAAATGAAGATCAACTAATCCTACTTCAAGCATACTAAGACAAGCACACTACACACTTTGTCATTGACACTTAGACTATCAATACACTTCATCCACTCACTTGGAAACCTCCATGACATCAATAAAAACTCTCCAAAAATATCCCCCTTTGTCATTTATATGAAAACCCATCATACAACTCACCTTCCTTCTCTCTTTTCAAGCACTCTCACAAAAAGAACCTTCTCCCCCTTTGACACAATGATAAAGTGGGCACAAAGTGATATTGAGGACCTAAAAATACCACCAATAAAATAGGAACACCTTAAAAATATGATACAAACTCCCCCTTACCTTGAGCCTACCTCTTTTTATCTTAACAAATTCCTCTTGTTACATTCCAACACTCTTCTTCAACCAAACACCACCACCAATGAAGAAAGAACACATAAAAACACTAAAATCTGATGGAAATCACCAAGAAACATCTGAGAGGGACTCCACATAATATATTTGATCCATTTCACCTCTTGATAATTTTTAGATCTTCACACACCATGCAGAACCACCACATAGGCTTACTAGCCTTCTCTCTCAAGCCACCTCAAGGACCACCAATAGAACTTCATGCCACTCACTAGATAGGAAATATTCTCTAAAAAAACCTAATAACTCACCTTGAAACATTAATTTCTTTTTATTTTATATAAATTTAGCAAAACATAAAATATTCACACAAGGCCTATCTAGACTCCTTGTAGCCCTACCTAGAAATTGTAGAGCCTAAAAATTTTATTAGACATAATTTCAAGACCTAAACATTTATATCTGGAGCACTCTCATATTCCCCTTTAATCACACAAATTTTCATCACCTATATCCTCCTTTTAAACATACTTCCTTCACAAATCTACTAGCCAATTAGGCCTCCATTTTGACCAAATATTGAATAATTTGAAAAAAAACAAACCTTTAAATCTATATGAAGCTTGATTTGATAACTCATTTAGCCCATTCAACTTATTAAGAAGCCTCAGACCTCAAATCATAAGGTAAACCACTTTTATAGCATATCCCAAAACTCTAAAATCTCAAAACAAACAAGGTCAACAAACCTCCTTTTGGTCAACACCCACCTTTGAAATGTCTTGTACATCTAGAGATAACCATCACACTCTTTTGGACAAATAGTTGAGCTTCCATAATTTTGGGAACCCATACATCCTATAACCCATTTTAGGTTTGCTTGCCCTTAAGCCAAAATTGATAAAATTAAGAGCACTCAAAAATCTCCAAGTTGACTTCAACATACCTTCAAACCACAAAACCACTTGAAGCATGCTAGAATAAGGTCAATAGAACCTTCTATGCAAATTATCAAATCCTCCTTTACTACCAGGAAACCTTCAATCTAACCTTGTAAATTACTCCAACTTTAAGACCAAAGTCCATGAATACACCTTGAGCACACATAATTGCTTCTCCACAAGAAATATGTCTCCTAATAAGCATAGGTAGAGACACCCTACTTCATATGGTTCCTTAGAACAATGTGAAACTAGGAGTTTCCCACAAACCCTCATATTCATTTTCCTCCTTGGTAATCTAATACTGATAGTTCTTTTTCTTCTTCTTCTTCTTCTTCTTCTTCTTCTTCTTCTTCTTCTTCTTCTTCTTCTTCTTCTTAAGCTTAAGATAAATAACTTTCTCATCCACAACATTCTCTTTCTCTTCTAAGACTATATTGAAAACACATGAGATAACATATATTCATGACATACCTTTTTAGTTGAATAATCTTCCTTGTAGTTTATAACCTCATCAGAAGGTATTGATAACTGATGTTCTTTTCATGAAACTTTCTCAACAACATCAGGGTGTTCACTTGAATCTATACACACTTCATAACTAGCCTCAACTAGCACCTTAGTCTTCTCCTTGAGATTGGTCTCTTCATTCACAACATGAGTAGACAATGAGATCCCTTACCACTCTTAAATTTTTGTAGTATTCTCCACATAGAAAAAATATTACTTGGACTTATAGACTCATCATGACTCACACTCAGCACCTTCAGTTTCCATGAATTAACTTGCCTTCTTTCTTGCACTCTAGGAGCCTGATTAAACCTATTCTATCTTTTAGGCCTTTTCTTGTAGAATATAGTAATGTGACATCTTAATATTTGAATCACATTATATTTTTTTATAAGAAGCTTATCCTACATTTCTTAATTAGAACAAAATATTGAAATATTCCATTCTTTTGATAATTGAAACAAACTACTCCCTTTGAAGAAGGCTCACCTTGCCTTACCTTATTTGGAAAATGCTTATAAAAATTTCAATCCTCAAGATAGTTGAATAATTTAACTTTGTTCACACCTTTTGATTGATGACTCCCATCATAGTTCCATGCAAACTCATTCTAATAGGTCTTCTACATTTTCCATCCCTAAAACCAAATTGATTACATGTGTAATAGTAACCATTGAAATTTGCATAGCTCATGACATTTGGTTGTCTGATCTAACTTGTCTTCATTCTACTAGCATCTTCATTCCTTGAATGATTATTGACCTTCAAGGTCTAATTTACATTAATCTTCATCTTGTATTGATTGGCGTTTTATGGTTATTTTTTGTATCCAAGACTAGCTCTATCACTTGCATGCTTTTGATCACTTAGAATATTATCTAGATCACTTGAACTCTTTTCAAATATCATAAATTACTTCATCTTACTAGATGTCTTCTCTAACTTAGCTATTAATGAATCATTTTCAATTACATACCTTTAACATTCATCTTCTTTAGATTTTAAGCTTGTAGACAGGATTTCCAATTGACAAATGAGATGTTTGACTATATATTCATGCTACTCGGTGTCTTCATTCATTCTTGCCTCAAACAAATTAAATTATTCCTCATAGCCCTTGATTTGTGACTTCATCTTCTTGTTAATATTCTTCTCAATATTTAGTTCTTCAAGAGCATTCATCAATGCAATCTCATAGTCCACCTCATCTTTATCATCATCTAAATCACTCCAAGTATACTCCTTTTGATATGAGTAACTTCCTTCCGTAGCCATGAAGAGGGATTTATATTCAATAGGATCATCATCTTCATTATCAAACTCATAATCACTATCTTCACTCTCATCTAATGAGCTACAATCTTTATTGGTGTAAAACTCTTCTTGTTCTTGAAGGACTTCTTATTGTCATAATTTTTGGATACTTTCTCCCTCTTATCAGACTTGTATGTTTTTTTGTATTCATCTTGGTTTTCACCATACTCTTCATCATCATTATTCTTGTGCTTATGAGGGAACTTGTGAGAAAAGTGTCCTACTTCTCCATAATTGAAACATTTGAAGGGTAGTTTACCCTTATATTTTCCTAACCCTATTTTCAATTTCCTTGTAGAAAAATCAATTAGTTCATCTTCATCAATATCAGATATGTCACCCTCCTTGAGTTTCTTAACTTAAAACTTCTTATTTGGTTTCATTTATATCTTCAATGCTACTTCCTTCTTTGGTGGTATATCATCATTTACTCTCATCTATAGGTAGTGAGGATGACATGCAATTCATTTATCTTCAACTAAGTAAGATCATGACTTCTTCTATAAAAGACCCTTTTGAATCAAACTTAAGGGATAGAAACCTTAATACCTTTTGTACTATAGTAGCTTATTCAAGATTCTCTCTAAGACCTATGATGATGTTCATAATCTCATCAACTCTCTAAAAAAATAATGCCATAGAATATTCTCCCTTCATCTTGAGACTTTCAAATTGTCTTCAATGAGTCTACAATTTAGCCAACTTAAACTTTGAATCTCCTTAATAAATATTATTAAACTTATCCCACATCTCCTTGGTAGATATGTAATGGATCACTATGGTGTATTCAATTTCTGAAAGACCACAAGTGATAACATTCATTGCCTTAGAATTATTCTCAAACAACTTCTTATATAGAACACTAAATGGAGGAATAGTATGTGTAGAATAACCATCCACATTATATTGCCAAGTTTCAAACCCTATGGACATGATGTAGGTCATCATACTCACATTAGTGTTTTATTAATGGAAAAAACTCTTTGCATTTGATGAATACCCATATTTTACCTTGGATGTACTTCAATATATCAAGCCTTTACCAAAGGACTTACTCTGATACTAATTATTATAGGTACAAACCACTGAGTGGGGGTGAATCAATGGTGGAAGATAATCTAATTTAGTTTATAAATACTTAAAACACTTAAAAATTCAATACAACCATTCATGAAGTATTCAAGATGTTTATAGCAATGACTAAATAGATAATTCAAGATTACACACTCAACATAAGATCTATGTGGGAAACCCTATTAGGGAATAAAACCCACTCTCAAGTCTACAAACACATGGACTAATTATTTTATAAGATGTATCAAACATGAAACTTTAGTGAAACACCTATTCCACAAGGAACATCTACCCCTAGGATGGTCAAGTAGTTCTGACCTAAATATAGTGAAACAACTTCTCTACAAGGAACTCCTACCCCTAGGTTGGTCAAGTCCTTCTAACCTAAATTTCATGAAACACCTATTTCATAAGGAGCACCATCCCCAAGGTTTGTCAAGTCCTTTTGACCTATATGTTAAGAACCCTCCCAACACTTATGATATGAACATCTCGTAAACATTAATTTCCTACCAATCTAAAGGAGATGTAATGTATATCATCCCCCTTCACTTATTCACACAACCACAAGCATCTAAAACTACCTTTTAGATAACTCTACACTTTTTTGAATCAAATCTATCACAACCTTAAAAACATGACCAAATGTTCATACAAATAGTCCACACTCTAATATACTTCTCAAATCAACCACCAATCTTACATAGACATCAACTATCCTTTTATCATACTCAAGACATCCAAAACATCATTTTGGATCACTCTAGACCTCTTCTCTCATCCTCAATCTTCAATATTGCAAGATCACTATTCCAACATTAGAAATATTACCTATAGGTCATACACATATTCGTCAAGTTGTTTTGATCTACAACCCATCCACTAGGCATACACCCTTCTTATTTTCTTTGCTCTTTAATTCTCACACACACCTTTTCTATCAAGTCTAGAAACCATCACCTTTGATTTCACTATTTATATATTCTTCATGAATATCAATTTCTTGGTCATCTATAATACTTTCCTTAACTCTTAAGGTATATAACATATCTCAATACCATCCACACAGGTCAGTTATAACATCCATGGGTCACACTTAAGCAGCTACACTTTTCAAACAGGCCTTAGTAGCCCTTATAGGTATCATGAAGACCTATTCACCACTTTATCACTTCAATGATCAAAATAGAATCACAAGACCACGTAAAAATGAATAATTCCACTCCACATGACCAATTTGACATATTTAAAATATTTTAGTCATCATTACACACCTCTTCTAAAGCCAAATAGATCAATCTTTGACCTTATATACAAAAACACCATGAATGAACACACAATCAACTTATAATAATTTTTTCATATTGAAAATAGATTGGTAAAACCTATAAAATCTAAATAAATCATCCTCAAGGAGTATACAACACTATCCAATGTCTAAGTCACCTTGAAACATCCAAATACCATCATAACAACTAAAATATCCTTCTTGGGTTACTTACAAAACATGGTAAAACACATAGTCAACTTTAGAGCTTAATAACTTTTACTATACAAACATTAATACCTTATAACTAGATTCACTAGATTATCCTTAAAGTTATCTATATCTTTTTTTTTTACTACATGAAGAAATTTATCTTAGATCAAAATTTATAGCTCAAAAACTAAGCACTAGTTTTCCTTCATTAATTTGAATATTCAAATCCCAATGGTAAATATTAAACATTGAACACTCTATCAACATCTCATGCCCTCTCATATCTTGAATGAATATGCATCATCAATATCCCTCAAAACTAGCCTGATCTTTAAATATGCTAAACATCTATTAGTTTGACCTCATCTCGTGCTCCCTAGAAATTTGACCAAATACACACCATCGATCTCCTTGAAAGAATCTCGATCTTTACCTTTTCTTACTATTAAACATTGAGCACATTTCATCATCTCTTTGCTTCCTAATAATTTATAATAAATGTGTTCTATCGATCTCTATAGATTAACCAAGCCTTTATCTTGTAGTGATTACTATTTATCTAAGCTTTGAGATCACATTATTTTTCCACTTGATAGCTCCACATTCCTTCTTCACATTTGACTCATTGACTTTAATGTGTGCCATTAAACTTTTAATTGCATGATCATATGCTCATCATTGATCTTCTGTCCAAGCTCCATGAATGTGACACATGCCAATAGCACATTCATTTTTTGATATATTGAATTTTGTGTGCACTATTAGATATACTAACTAGATGACCTTAGACTTGAATGTAGTTTAACTTGATGGTCTCTAGTCCATCACAGTTTGCAAGTGCAACTTTGAAGATTTATATCTTGAGATAGAAAACACTTTAGGACTCCAAAATTGTAGGGTAACTTCTTGTCACTATAGAAAACATTTATATGTAAAGCTTTGACCTCATTTTAATTTATAAGTGCCCAAAATAAATTCACAAACTTGTTGGATCATTCATGTCTACATAACGGTCTATGATAGTCTGGCTAAATATGGGAAAACATTGTAAATTGCCTAAGAAGCCAACTTTGCATAGTTATATATTTTTCTATACATAGCTGCATGACCTAAAACTTGGACCATAGAAACTTGGGACTAATGTTATCACACCCATATGACCAAATCCCCTTAAATCATCCATACATGGAAATGGTGAGATCAACAAATTGCCTACTTAGATTTTTCTATCACAAAAATAATTATGCCAAGATGAACATAATGAAGAACTAGATGAATGCTATGAACTTCCATAAACTCTCCAATCATCATTTAAATTTTATAGGACCCCTCACACATGCTCAATACTTCATACCATCCCTAATCATGCCAAAACTAAATATCAACCAAACTTACTTCAAGCATATTAAGATAAGCACACTTCACACTTTTTCATTAGCACTTAGACTATCAAGACACTTCATCCACTCACCTGGACACCTCCATGACATCAATAATATCTCTCCAACATATCCCCTATTTATTTAACAATTTTTTTAATCAATGGACTAATTCTTGACATGGGGATATCAGTTATAGCTTTAGTCAAAGATGTATAGACACAATCAGATAAATTGAATGTAATCCCTATATTTGTAGATGTGAAACTTAGAATAATATTGGGAAGTTATTTGAGTTATATTTGGAGAACACTCCCTTTGATTTAGAATCTTTTTTATTACACATAGGGCATCTAAGAGGTAATACATCATGAAAATTTCATTCTTCTTCTTATGCCTAATTACATATTTTTGTCTATTTAATGAAATACTAATTATTTCAATCAAAGTAGGTATAATTACCTTTTCAAAAATAAATTAAACCATGGATACTAATAATGGGTCTACATATGTAGTGGTTACATTTACACACAAATTGTTTAACATTATCATCCTAACCCCTGGTCTAAACTAGTTGATATGAATATCCTTATTGAGGTCTGAAAAGACTTGGTTCTAAAAATCTAACCAAATTCCAAGGGTGTCCATCAAATTATGTTTGTTGGCCCAAGAATTGATAGAGGCTAGGTAAATTTAGGGTCTGGGAAACTTATAATAGGACTCAAATGTAATAGCAAAAATGTAAGCCACTTTTCTATGATCATGTTCATTAATTATCATGCCCTTGTCTATCTTAGTTTCCTTGAAAATGGGAGCAAGAATATTAATGAAATAGAATACCTTAGGTTTTGTAGCTTTATAATGTAGGTTGGCCATTTAGATTACCATGTTGTCATCATAGAACTTTGTGGATGAGAGATTCTTCTCTTCTTCCCTAGTGATAACTAGCTAGTTCTTGGCTCTCTAAAATAATTTTTACCAATTATTATCTCCTATATTCAAGGTAGTAGTAACAAACCTAGTGTCCTTGAAAACATGACCTTTAGCATCTATTATCAAATATAGCTTGACATCTTCTTTTGAAACATGCTTATGTACTACAATTTTTATAATCTTGATCGAATTCTATAATTGTAGACAATAACCCATTTTTCTAGGCTTAATAATAATGTAATTAAAGGTAAATTAGGGAAATTCATATGCTTAAGGATTTTTTGAAGGTTTATGCAGGGTTTTAAAAGTGGAAACTAGTTCAAATAATGAACTTATGTGACTTAGATTTTGTTTAGATTGCACATTTATACCTTTCATACCTCTGGGTCCACAAGATCTTTTAATCTAGCTTGTCTTACTTATATAACATCACCATGTTATATTGTTCATTAATTTCTAAAATATGACCATTTTTTGTTTGATTAATTCACACCACTGATCTCTTAAAGTCTTCCCATCCTTGACACTAACATGAATTTTTAATCTTCTATCTAAGCTCTTGAGAGTGTGCCACTTGACAGCTCCACATTCTTTCTATGTACCTTACATACACACTCCATCACTTAATGCCTTTATGTCATGTGGTAACCTTTATTTAGATCTAATTTCTTTAAATTATTGACCCATATCTCACCTTAGATCAAGATTTGGGAGATTGAATTCCATTGGTCAATCTCTATTTAATTCATCACAATTATGACTCTTGTCACTACCATGTTTATTCTAGGCCCTTTGAAAAATTTAATGTTATCTCACACTATTGGATCTCCCTTGCATGGATCAATGTGTTCCATCTATCTCAATCTGCTTGATTTGGTTCCTTATACATCTATCTAAACATGGACCATTGATTTTGGGATAAGTCACTAAGCTTATGACCTATTGACTTTGCCCTGTGCCATTAGATCTTTGTACTTCTCACCATGATTATGAAATTTGTCATTACCACATTTTTTTTTGAAGAGATTTGATAATTTGACATGAGTGAATGATTGTGTACCATCGATCACCCTTCTAAGTTCTAATATCTCACCACCTATGCTTTCACATTGATTCATTCATGTGGGCAATGAAAATACACTAAGTGATGGCTTGAGGAATATAAAGGATTTAGGATAAATTTTTAGACTAAGGTTTTGGTCATGTTAATAAACATGATTATAACTTTAGGATAAAATTTAAACTAATCCTAAGGTATAATGAAATGTTCCCACACAAATTTGATCCTACATAAATTTGAATCTATTTAAAAATGACCTAGGCTAAAACATATTAGACCAAGATTTTTACATGATTTAAACATAGATTCAATTAATCAATTAAAAGACCAAAGTTTAATGAAAATAAAGGGTCAGTATTGGCATGAATGTATAACACCCTAGACATTATTCACACAATTGGGACTTTATTAAACCTACTACATGGAAATACCAAAAACATTAGCAATATTAGGTAAATTCAAATAAAAATTAAATGTTGACATGCCAAATGTAAACATGATGAGAACCATGATATTCAAATAATGCACTCTTCATCAATTTTAATGTTAATTTATAATACAATTTTAAAAATTAAACAAGGGTCCTTATTTTTCAAAAATTGGGTTATGTTGACCTCAATAATTATCTTCATTTTCTACTATAAGATGAGATAACTTATCCCCTAAAGTAGTGATACCATACACCGTAGATGGTATATATCACCCTACTTAGGTTTATAAGGAGGAAAATATTCCTTTTTATCCATTTTAAAATTTTCAAAGAATATGATTAGAATATAAAATGAGATACATGCTAAAAAATACTCCAACATGATAAGGAAATCATAATTAAACTTGAAACCCTAGAAGGTTGAAAACCCTATCATAAACCAGGGTTGTGCAAGAAGACTTAAATATTAGGTTCACCAAATATCCAATCCTTTTATTTTTTTGTAAGGGTTAGGTGTAAAATAGCCTAATTAATAAAATTGCTAAGATAATATAAAATCATGCCAATTAAATAATTTAGATTCATAATATTTTGATACAGTGTTGAATTATAAAAGTATGGTAAATATATAAAATATAATGCCAAACAAAAATTTAAATGTAGTAACACAAATAAGAAAAATAAATATCTTATTTATTGATGTGTACGTAGATCTAATAGATTTAGATAGAGGATAATATAAGATGATGCTCTATGGTGAATCATCAGATTCTAAAAATTTTCTCTTTGTCATCTTAGACACTTATATCCTAAATCTGACACTTATGTTTGGTATAAAATATGAGACATTTTCTACAATTACCAATTATGAATACTAGGGATACTATTGCCTTTCATATTTTTAACTTGGATCATGTGCAAACATTATGGATATCATTCTTTTGCTCAAAACACTAGGTCCTCAAATTTGGGCATGTCACCTTGAAAAACATGGGTTAGTGGTCTCAACTAAATTAGAGCTAACCTCAAATACTCTCTATCAATGATAAATTATTACATATCTATATACTCTAAAGAGGGCCTTGTAATGATTTATTTCTCTCCCTTATGTGGTATTTTGTGTGAACAATTATATAATATGTTATATGCGAGTGCATGTAGTGGTCTAGCTTGTAACTTGATAAATATTACTCATGGGTTGTTATTTGAAAGCATCAAAACTATAAGAATATTTTTCTTATAAATTATTTTTAAATAGAAAATAATATGGTAGTATAAATCTATTATTAAAATGATTAAGTGTGTGCTTAATATGTGTTTTTTTGGTAATTACTAGATGATAATAAATGACCTTTTATTTTGTTTCTATACCATACCTTTTGAAATGATATCACAATAGGGTTTCAAAAGTAACATAGGTTGACCCATACATGTTGAAATATTTATTAAAAAAAATTATCATTTTTAAGGATATGACACTAGAATCAGACCTAAGACACTAACATCGACTCTGGTGTCCTAGTCTATATGGTAGTGTCTAGAAGGATATAAAGTCTATAAATATTTATAACCACCAAAGTTGGATATAAATTAAGTTTTATTTAAATTATGGGATAAATTTGATATGGGTAATCATAATATTAGGGTTGGAATATATGATAATAATTTAGGTAGAGTGAGATGGTGAATGTGATACTTTTCTTAGTGGGAATGTCATGAACTTAAGGGTTTAGTCATTGGTGATATTTTTCAAGTGTACAAAACTAGTTTATCATTTATAAACATATTTTAGTATCTATATTATATTAAATCCAAGGTAAAATAAGATTACATTTTCATGTTTTAGATTCATATCTAAGTTTGAACGCTAATTTATTTTAGTGTCAAGAATTTTTATAAATTTTAATGAAATCCAAAGATGAAAATCAAACAAATAACTATCAATGTTAGAAAAAATAAATGGTTCACTAGAATTTTTAATGTATTTTGAATTTAATGAATCAAAATAACAGATCTAAACTATTGAAATTGACATGAAGGAAATATACAAATATGAAATTAAAATATATAATTTATAGAATTGGAAACTAGCTAAAAATAGTAAATTAACCAATAGATATACAAATCTCCCTCAAAAATATTTTATACATATTGTGCAAGGTGACTATGAATAAAAACTATTTGAGAATACCTATGAATTATATCATGACCAAATGCATGAATTCAAACTATACTAAGACAAGGTCACACTAGGAGGAATGATATGCCCTTTAGTCTTGTCTATTGACTATCGTAATGTCTTAGTTGACTTTGTGATTTATTTTTTGATCTAGATATCCATGTTTATATATGAGGGCTGACTAATTTTATGTGTGTGCCAATTTTTATTTAATATGTAAATAAAACTAGATGGATTAGTTTTATTTTTTGATAATGAGTTTCCTTTACCCACATTAAAATATATTCATATTTGGCCTATAACTATTAGAATGCTTTAGAATTAAAAATTGAAGAAATAGTATTATTTTGCTCAAAGTGAATTAGAATTGCTAAGTGATTTATAGATAGATTTGGAGAATAGTTTATGTGCTTATATATGGGAATATTTAATATATTTATATGAAAAAAACCTTTGAAAAGTATGTTAGGGGATAATTACAATGTCTTAAATTTTAAAAAAAATTGTCAAGGCATGGGAGACAAGGCCACACTAGTGGACAAGGTCATAGTGTGTCCCTATCTAACTTAATGAAATATTTACTAGAAGAATATAGACCATTAAGAATATTTTGATAGGAGTGAATAATCAAAATATATAGGTATATATGATGTTCTAAGTGTTTTAAATATATTAGAAAAATATAAATATTTTTAGCTAATAGAATGACAAATAATCCAAATAAGGTAAGGATTTCAAGATTAAACATTATCGAGAACTAAATAATTAAATTTATGTGTCTACATTTTCCCCAACTTTATTTAAGTGATGAAATAAATAATAATTACTATATCAAATTAGATACAAACTTAATTATGTATACATACTTTATATTTTGATGTGAAGCTTGATCATGTAAAATGCCTCATTGAAAAATATGAAACAATAACATTGAAAGTAGTTATTGACCATATTTTAAATTTGAAAATATGATATTTAAAATTTGAATTTTGAAAAGAGAGAAAGGAAAATATACACTTGAAATGGTCTTCAATATAATTTCCTTGTATCTTAAAATTGGATAAGAGATTTCATATTTGTTAATTCATTTTAGATAAATTTTAATCTATGGTAAATTGAGAGTGATCAAATCTCAATTTGGGAACCATTGAAATCTCTTGAGTTGAAAATATTGTATGTTCTAACTCTCATTTAACTATTTAGAGTAATTTATAGAATTATTAAAGGGTTAGAACCACCAAATGTGGCTCACTACATAGAAAAAAAGTGCAACCATAGATGTTGAGTATCACTAGATTCTAATTTGGCCCACTTGCAATATAAATAAAAATAGTACTAGTGTATATAGATCTGGATTATATTTGAAAATTTAAAAATATGAAACTATGAACCTTTGAAACTTGAGATATTTTGAATATTTACAATTTCCATAAATAAACATCAACATGAATGAATATCATGCCCCTTGAATCATTATTGTATTGATATATAATTCTAGTTGAATTTGTAAATTTTGAAACTTTCAAATTGTAATCATAACATTTTTCATTTGCTTGTGCATGTACATTAACATATGTGAATATGTATTGAATAAACTAATGTGAATGAGTGCACATGCATATCACATGCCCTGGAATATGAAAAAATTTATTCGTGTTGTAATTTTTAAATTGCATAGTGTTTGTTTTAACTATTTTGGGAATATTATAGTATTATTCTTAATTTAGTTAAGGGTCTAAGTTAATCAAATTATTAAATAATATTGAAATAATCAAGATACTAATTTATATAATTTAATTTTAATTTTAACCTTTCTAAAAATAGTAATAAATGTGGAGAAAATAAGACATGTAGAAATAGACTGAGACGACTAAGATAGGGCTTGAAATTTGCTATGTAGGACTAGGATAGTGTCACAAATTAGGATCTATCTTTCATTTTATGAAAGGATAGGAGAATTGAAATAAGACACCCTAGGGTGTAGAGCTATAGTCCTCTTTTATCTCTATTGTCTAAGAGACTTAAGCTTTTTAGGTTTTGTATGTTGTCCCTGTGTGAGCTTGCCTGTGAAGTTTTAAATGCTAGATGTCTATGAAAATCCTTGTAGAGCTGATTTAGTCTTCAAAACCTAGACTCCATAGTGCTTTGACAAAATTTGAGAAAGAACAAGTTTTAGTGTGTGTAAGATGTACTAAACATGTATCTACACCCCTTGTGTGGGCATGTTATCTACATACCAATACTTTGAAGAGGGATCAAGCCATATGTAGTTATCTCATTTGATGTGCTTTATGTAATATTGTGTATGAAGATGAAAAATTCCAAAATTTAGTGTGTTTGAGGTGGCTAGGGACTAGTGTAAGGGTTTGAATAAGATTTTGGTTGCATTGGATGGTTGTATGCAGAGAATAGATAAATATGACTAAGTAGTCTTGCTTGTATTCTTACTTGCTTTGTGATATTTTCCAACCCCTTATAATATAACTTTGAATGGGATTTTATAGAGATCTATTGGTCATAGGTCGAATGTATTCACACTAGACCAAAATAATGAAGAAGAGGAATCAAGAGAAAATAGTCACCTTGGCTCAAAATATGATTGGATAAGAATTCAAACTCAAATACCTTAGGGCATGATGCTATAGTGCAAGTTAGAAACTATTATCCTAAGGGTGAAAGACCTGAGGGGATGGATTTTTCATGGGAAAAGTAGTTTGAATAAGCTATAATCAGGTTTTAGAGGCTTATGGATGATTGGAATAAGTGAAAAGATGTCTAGAATGATCATGAGAGCATACACGAGGGACCTATGGGTTAAATGTCATAGGCCACACTCAAGTTAAAAAAATTCACATTTTATATGACTATATTTTCCCCTCCTTTATTTTATTGATGCAAAAAAGTGAAATACTAAGATAAAGGAAAAATAGAAAGTGTACCTAAACTTACCTACAAGGGTGAAGCTCATGAAGTTGTGTGATATTAGGTGTGCATAGAGAGAGCATGTTGTGAAGTATAAATTTGAAAGAGAAAAAAAGAGTAGATCAGTTCTTACTAGATATGTTATATCTAAAATAAGAATTTACAAAGTTGGGTAAGAGCAAGAGGAAGAGAAAGGAATGAATACACCTCACTAGGTACACAAACCAATATAAAACCTGATGTGATGTTAGATGATCTTGAATTATGCTAAGTAATTTTAGGTGATGTGTTGTACCAAAAGTAATATCATGAATGGATTTGAGTGATCAATTACTTGAGAGTGGCTTAAGAATGCAAAGGTTGGACCTTTGGCTCCATTATCACCCACTAAGTGAAGCTAGGTGATCATGCATGTGTTGATTGATGTTTGGACTGTGTGTCCAATCCCTTTAAGTAGGTGGCTCAAGAATACAAAGGCTAACTAATCCTTTGGCTCTATTATTTCCCCATGAAGTGAAGCTATAAACTTATATCAATATAAAATGTGTGTTGTATAAGATGGATCTTTAAGCCCATGAATGTATTGAAATTTGATAATGTGGTGTGGATAGTCAAATGTGTGCTAAGAACTAGGCAACTCTTGGCCACTCAAAAAAGGTGGAGATTAGGCTTGTATGAAAACCAATGAAAAACTATGCAATAGACTTATGTGGAAGCTACTCAAAAATGTGGAGGTTAGTATTGTATGAAATCCACTCCTAAAATGATGCCAACCACCTACAGATGGAATAAGGCATGCAACTATTGAGAATGCCTAGGTAATGTACTAAACTTGAAAAGAAAAGAATTAAAATGTGCCATGCAAATTGCCCCTAATCACTTATGTCTAAAACATGGATTCTAATATGGAATTTATACCAACTAGTTAATCTAAAACTAGAAGTGAGAGCCATCATGCCATGCATGATGCCCTTATATCTAGATTCTCTAAGGAAAATTGTACTAAAACTACTGATTTTGAATTATACTTACTTTTTTATCTATTTCTAGAAAATCTAGTTCTTTTGTTGTTTAGACAAGAGCACCAAAATTGGATACCCTACTATCTAGTGTTATAGTCTAATCTTGGCACTATTATCCTAAGTTGATTCTGATGATTGTTCTATGATTATCACTATCTTCCTAGTCTATTATACCTCGTCTAAAGTCTAGATACTATTTTAGGTGTTTCAAAGGTTGATTTTTTAATCAGTAGGAGCTATGATCTCTCTGATTAAAAAAAACACACTATTTTTCCCTCTCTTTTAAGGGTAAGAATGAATACCCTTCAATGACTACCCTCAAAATAAATAGCCTTGAAAATGTGTTATGCTTCAAGAATACATGATATAACAATTATAATTGACAAGATATCTCAATATATATCATGGATTGTAATGGAGATGGTTAGATCAATAAGGGTATTCCTAGATAGATATAACAATGTAATAATATGTGCAATGTATTTAATTGAAATTATAAATGTTACTTTTTAGTTGTCAAGGAGGGATGGAGCATGATGTCCATCATAACATCCAAGAAATCAAGATAATGCATGATGTAGATCATGGCATTACAAACAATTGAAAAGAAATCAAGAAATAAGAATGCAATATAAGAATCAAGAATCATACAAGAGTGGCCAAGGGGCAAAGCAAACAAGGGATATGGGCACACGTCACTCAAACTAGAAAGTAGGTATACAAGGCATGTTTAAATTCCACATACACATACAATTGAAACAAGCAAGGTTGGCACAAGGGTCATAGGCACATAAAAGAGTATAGGTAAAGGACATTGGTAAGTGTCTTAAGGCATACACAAGAATAGAAGTAAATGACATTGGCAAATTTCCTAAGGCACACATAAGAGATAAAATAGGAACTAAGAAAATGCAATCACATTTAGTTATGCAAATCAAGAAAGGAAAGAATGTAAATATTGTAAATGCAATCGCATCTAAATAATCAAAATAAGAAGTGAATGTATGTAAGACATGTAGTACAAGACTAGGTATATGCTAAGAAATACACAAGTGATATATACTAGAGAGTGTCAATAGAGTAATCTATGTAAGCTAGTAAGTAATGTACATCATTATGATAACTAGAGTGTGTGGTGTAGGAATGACATAACTTGGATGGTGTAGTCATGTAAAAGATGTCTCTAGGGTGTAGATATATCAGTGTATGTCTTGAATGTAGAAATAGGATGCCCTCACACTAGGTAAAGTGAAGCAATCAAGGATCTGGATATCACTGCATACACTCAAATAAGATCAAGTGAAGCATGGTAATGTAGATAAATTGACACATAATAGCATAAAATAGTAGAATGTAAGTCTAGCATTGTATCGGAAATGTAAAGCATGGAGAATACATAAAATTGAAATGTTTTTAGTGTTTTGATTTATTTGAATGTTTTTGTATTTTCACATATTTGACTATTTTTGGCTTTTTGATATCTTTTGTATTATTTTTGGTATTTTTGAAATATTCGAATGTTTTTGATATTTTTGAAACATTTGAATTTTTTGGTATTTTTGATATAAGCTATGTATAATTAATCATGAGGAGATTATGTACAATAAATATTGATAAACTATGTACAAGTAAGCAAAAAGAAGCTATGTACAATCAAGAATGAGAAGAAATGATATTAACTGATGAGTCTCATGAGAGACTCCCTATCATGGTGTCCTATATCAAGGAGAGGGATTATGCGTGATCATGCAGCATGATGGAAGGGTTGAGACTATGGCTCTAAAAGTTGTATATGTTGTAAATTCTCTAAAATATTTGAAGTAGAAATTGACTATGGGGTCTGCCTATAACTCTAAGGAGTGGATGCAACTATAGGGCTCTTAGGGACACGTTTAGTGGTAGGAGAAGCTCTCTATGTGTAGAGGCATGAGACCTCAATGAGACTACCCTAGCTGTGAACACTATAGCTAGAAGCTATCTAGAATCCTAAAATTGTGGTTTATCTAAAAGAGGCCTTTGTGGAAGTGTATGAAATATCTATGTTGGTGATGGAGCCCTCGACTATGTCTAAATCTAATTTGGAGGAAGAACTAAAATTGGTAGAGAAATTAAAACTATTGACTGCAAAGTACTAGATGGCTCTGAAGTAGGGAGTGGTAACTCATATGGATCTCCACTAACTATAATAACCTAAATAACATGAATGAATTTCATGCATCTATGAACTGTAGAAGGTACTACTTGAAGTTTTGAGTCTATGGTTGACCAAGTAAAATATTGAAAACTCCTACATGGGGAACAATAATAAATGGTGTGGCCACATGTATTACACCAACTTGTAGAAGAAGTAAAATCTCACCCAATGAAATCTATATATGCCCACTAAATCCACTGATAACTATGTCCGTCAGGGTAATATGCTTCTCTAAATATCCCAAATGCTACAATAATGTCATAGTGCACATGTTCACACTAGATCCATTGTCTATGAGAACACTATAAATGGGATGATTATGAATGTAAGCTCTGATAAAGAGTGTATGATAATCTAAATCATCCTCAACTATCTCTTGCTCTGAGAAGGAGATAAAAGGTCTAGGTGGAACTTTAGAATTTTATACACCAATCATGTTGCTCAAAGGGTATAACTCAACTAAAGGTTCCCTGTATGTATTTGGTTGGAGATGTGCATGATATGCATGGTGAACACCTGATGTGTCTCTTGTCTCTTATTTAGAATTATATGTAAAAAGATCTTAGAAAATTTTAAAATATTTATCTTGTGTTTGCTTTGTTTGAGGAGGCTCAACTAAAGTGCCAAGAACAATAACATTGCCATCTATCAAGTCCTATATCTTATGTTTCAAACTAATGCATCTGTTTGTTGTGTGGTTTGGTGCCCTATGAAAATTGCAAAATGCATTTTGATCATATCCCTATAGATGAGGCTTGTTGGATCAACTTCTAAAATAGGAGGGAGAGATATGATATTACATTCCAATAACTAATCTAAAACTTTGGCTGGATATATTGGTAGATTGGTAAAAGTTCATCGAGGAGGTAATAATAAAACCACTCATTGAAGGGGTTTTATAGCCACATTGACTATAGGTTGATTCTAACTCTTACTATCATTAACCTTTACTTTGTATGGGACTTTGTTACTATTGTTTATTATTTTTGGCATGCTCATGTACTTGAGTTTGCCCATTTAAATTCATTTGACTTCCCTTTCCTTCAGTGTATGACATAACTCAGTGAAGGAAGAGAATCTTATTAACATTATTGATTCATGTAAAGCTGATAGAAGACTTTGTTTGAAGAGATCTTGTAACCCTTGATTGGCCATGGGGCTAGTCATCTTAGCCAAGACATTCTTATATAAAAGAACATAATCTATGAGATGCTCATTTGACCTTTGTTTCTATTGTGTAATTTGGGCATAGGAAACCTTATCACCAATGTTAATGTTGAAATGAGCTAGGAACATGTTGATAAAAGGATTGAATGTATTGATCGATTGATTTGGTAGACTATAAAACTATTATAAAGCATAATCTTTTAGAATCCATGGAAATAACTTGGTTAGTAGCCAAGCATTTGGCACATAGTCCAAGCATGATATGTGAAAATATCTCAAATGTTTCTCTAGATCACCCTTGTCATCGTATAGAGTGAGCTTAGGTTGAATAAAGCATAGTATCAAGAGTGTCAAAGCAAAATGATGTGCTAATAGTGTATGCAGTAGAGTAAAAGAATCTAAGGCTTATGTAGGTCTATAAGCACCTTGATCAAGATGTATCACCTTGGATTGAAGAGATTTATCTCTTGCATAAGGGCTGCCACATCAAGAGACAAAGATGTACTAGCTATAACTGGTGGTGGCATAGAGGTAGGTTGGGATACTATAAGGGGTTGTTGAGACATAGTTACCCCCATAGTGTCATGTGTAACTGGTTGCTCTATGGTTTGATAAGATTGACAATTGTTCACATTTTGTTTCTCTTTTTGTAATATTTTAATCATATCATCTTACATGTTCGGGTGTTTAGTTAAGAGTTATTAAGGTTCCCTTTTATCAGTTTCATCAAAATTGGTGTATTGGGCCATTGTTAAAGTAGGAAAACAAATTGAAAATTGATTGAATTTTTTGTAATAATTTTTAATAAGAAAATTTCCATGGAAGAAAATTACTGAATATAGGAAATGTAAAGTCCTAAAAATAACAAACTAGAAAATGCATAAAAAGGATATGAAGCTCACAAACATGTAAGGTGATACCTCAAAAGCAATGGGACCTATTATATGAAACTAGGGTTTTAAAAAATGATTTATTTTAAAATTACTATGGAATTTTAAAAATTAAATTGAATTTATGATTTAAATAGGCAAGTAAAAAATCAGAAAAATATTGTAAAATTCTTGATTTAAAGGGACCTAGTATATGCAACTAGGGTTTGGAAGATTTTTTTTTATATTAATATGGAATTGAATTTCTAATTTAAATAGGCAAGTAAAAAATTATAAAAAATATTTTAAAAATCAGCATAGAATTTACCTTAGGGTTTCTAGGGTTTTTATGTGCAAACGAAGTAAGTCAAGTTCACTAAATGATTTAACTATTTTAGGAATATTGTAGTATTATTTCTAATTTAGTTAAGGGTCTAATTTAATTAAATTAGTAAATAATATTTTAATAATTAAGCTACTAATTTATATAATTTAATTTTAATTTGAACCTTTCTAAAAATAGTAATAAATGTGGAAAAAATAAGACTTAGCTAAAAATAGACTGAGATGGTTGAGACATGGCTTGAAAATTTGTTGTATAAGGCTAGGATAGTGTTGAAAATTAAGATTTGGCTTTAATTTTATGAAAGGATAAGAGCATATAAATATGACACTTTAGGGTCCAGTGCTATAGTCTTATTCTATTGTTGTTGTCTAGGAGACCTAAGCCTTTTGGGTTTTATTCGATGTCCCTATGTGAGCATGCCTGTGAAGTTTTGGATGATAGATGTCTACATAACTCCTTGTAGAGATGATTTAGTATTAAAAACATAGACTTCATAATTCTTTGACAAACTTTAAAAAAGAGGGGGGAGGTTAGTGTGTGTAAGATGCACTATATGTGTATCCATGCCCCTTGTGTGGGCACACTGCCCACATACCAATACTCTGAAGAGGGATCAAGCTATATGTAGTTATCTTACTTGATGTGCCTTGTGAAATAGTGTGTATTAATATGTAAAATTCTAAAATTAGGTGTATTTGAGGTGGCTAGGGACTGGTGTAAGGGTTTGAATAAGCTTGTGGCTATATTGGAAGGCTATATACAGAGAATAGAGAAATATGCATGGGTAGTCTTACTTGTATTCTTGCCCCTTATAAATGTACTTTGAATGGGTTTTTATAGAGATCTATTGGTCATGGGTCATTTGTATTTATGCTAGGTTTACACAATAAGGAAGAGGAATCAAGATGAAATGGTCATTTGGGTTCAAAATGTGATTGGATAGGAGCATTAAACTTGAACACCTTAAGGTTCGGTGTTATAGTCCAAGTTGGGCACTATTGTCTTGAGGGTATAGGACCTAGGGGGATGGATTTATCATCAAAAAAGTAGCCTAGCTGAGCTTAAATCAGATTTTGGAAGCCTATGGATGATTGGGAAAAGAGAAAAGATGTCTAAAAGGGTCATGAGAGCATGCAAGAACTTATAGCTTGGGTGTCACAAGCCATACCCAAGTTATGAATTTTTATATTTTATATGATTATAATGTTTAACCCTAAATTGAGATGGGTCAATATAATATTAGGGTTAATAATATAAAAATGAAAAATTTAAAGTGTGATAATTAAATATATTGTAGATCAATTAATTTCTAAACTCAAATAAACAATGTTTTAAACTT
>JARHVA010002704.1:0-202500 GCA_037957365.1 Torreya grandis | reverse complement strand
TTTGAGATAAGGGGGTTATGGGCTAAATATCCACAACTTGTTAGCTCCCATCAAATGACAAAGATTATTTGAAAGTTTGTTGAAGGATTTTTATCTCACTTAATTTTCATGGAAGTTCATCTAACTTATCCATCTACACCTCTTGATCTACAACTAGTGATTGATGACCATTCAGTTATTTTTGGTGACATGCCAAAAGGACTTACACCTAGCTGCACACATGATCATGTTATCAAAATTATTCATGATATTAAACCACTCAAAATTAAGCCATACAAGTATCTCTATGCCTATAAAAGTGAAATTGAAAAGATTGTATAATAAATATTGGATGTAAGAATCATTCACCATAGCCAAAGTGAATATTCTTCACCAATTGTCATGGTGCAAAATAAAGATGACACTTGGAGGATGTGCTAGGATTATAGGGAACTCAACAAGTACACTATCAAATATAAGTTTCTTATTCATATCATTGATTATTCTCTAAATGAATTAAATGGTGGTCTTTAGTTTACCAAGTTAGATCTGTGTTTGGGTATCATCAAATCTAGATCCGTGATGAAGGCATACCCAAAACTGATTTTAAGACTCATGAGGGCCATTATGAGTTTTTGGTTATGCCTTTTGGGCTAACAAATGTACCATTTACCTTTTCAAGTTTGATGAATACTATTTTTAGGCCATTTTTAAGAAAATTTGTTCTAGTATTTTTTATGATATCTTCATATACAGTAAAAATAGGGAAGACCATTTACACCATGTGAAATAGGTACTCTCAATTTTGGAACACCATCAGCTGTATGCCAAACCTTCCAAATATATTTTTAGAGATTTTGAGGTTGATTATTTGGGTCATATGGTTCCACATACAGGATTAAAATTGGATCTTAAAAAAATCTAAGCAATGGTGGAATGGTTGATTCCTAAGACACTCAAGCAACTAAGGGTATTTCTAGGGATAACTGGTTACTATCATACATTTGTCAAAAATTATGGTAGCATTATAGCCCCACTCACATCTTAGTTGAATAAAAACTCTTTTTAGTGGATTGATATAGCTACTAGGACATTTGAATAATTGAAATTGGTGATGTATACCACTCGAGTGTTGGCTACTCTTGATTTTTCAAAGACTTTTATGTTTGAATGTGATGCATTTGGGTATGGTATGGGTGTTTTACTCTTACAAGAAGTTAGACCACTTGCATTTTAAATTCATCAACTAAAGGGTAAAAATTATCACAAGCCCATTTATGAGAAGGAAATGATGGCTATTTTGCATGCAGTCAAACAATGGAGGCCTTATTTGATGGGTCATCACTTTCAGGTAAAAAATGATCATGACAGTCTCAAATATTTTTTGGAACAAAGGTTATCATCTGAAGAGAAATAAAGCTGGGTAACTAAGATGCTAGGTTATGATTTTGGAATATTTTAAAAGAAAGTCAAGGATAATGTAGTGGTAAATGCACTATCTAGGAAGGATGAATCAATTGAGGCTTTTTTATATGTTATGACTATTCTATAGGTAGATTAGCTAAAGGAAGCATGACCAGAATGAGACAAGGATAATGCTACCCATGATTTGATTCAGAATCTTTAGCAAGGTTTGGGTGTATTTGAAAATTTTACATGGAAGAGTGATGCATTATGGCATAAAGATAGATTATACCTATGTAAGAATTCTCTTAAACAAAAAATACTTTAGGAGCTTCATGCAACTCCAATTGGGGGTCATTCAAGATTTTTTGGGGGAAGGACTCAAGGGGGATGTATAGAAATACGTGGTTGAATGTATGATCTATCAACAAAATAAAGGAGAAACCATCAAAACCCTAGGTCTTTTGCAGCCTTTATCCATCTTGAGCAAATATGGGGAAGAGGTGTCTATGGATTTCATTACAAGGTTACCAAGATCTAATGGTCAAAATGTTATCATGGTTGTGATAGATCATCTCAGTAAGTATGCTCATTTTTTTCTTTGTCTCAACCATTTGTTTCTAGTATAGTAGCTTCTGTTATTTTCAATATAGTTCAAAAATTGCATGGTACCCCTAAAATCATTGTCAATGATCGAGATCCCATCTTCACTAGTAATTTTTGGGATGAATTATTTGCATGTTTGGGCACCTAGTTGGATCATAGTTCATCTTATATCCTCAATTTTATGGACAAACTAAGGTAATCAACAAATGTCTAGAAGGGTATCTCCATTTTTTTGTTTCTTATAAACAAGATAAATGGGTTCATTAGTTTCCACTTGTTGAATGGTGGTATAATAATTTTGTTCATAGTTATTCCAAAATGTCTCCTTTTCTATCACTATATGGATACCACCCACCATCCATCACTTCAACCTTGAAGGTCCATCCTAAGTTTCATGTAGTTGAAGAACATATTCACCATCAATAGGAGATCCTTGCTAGTTTGCATGAAAATTTAGTCATGACCTAGAATCACATGAAACAACAGGTAGATCAACACAAGAGTGAGAGGTACTTTGACATTGGTGATTAAGTTTTTGTTCACTTATAGTCATATAAGTATATTTCCTTGAAGAAATATAAAAATGATAACAAGTTATCCCATAAGTAACATGGGCCTTATCAGATCTTGTAAAAAATTGGTAGTGTGGCCTACGAGTTAGAGTTTCCTTCTTCCACTCACATACATCTAGTATTTAATGTATCATTCATAAAGAAAGACATTTAACACAAAGTGGTTACCTAAACTGAGTTACCAAAAATGGATGAAGAAGGAAGAATTATTCTTGATCCTAAGGTGATCCTTCAAATGCACACTAAGTAGTTATGGTCTCAAACGATTAAGGAGTACCTAATCAAATGGAAGAATATACCCTATGAAGATGCTACTTGGGAGGATGAATCCTTTGTGTAACAACATCTAGATTTGACTCAATATTGAGAACAATGTTATTTTAAAATTGAGGGGCATGTTACACCCTTAACCTTTATCATGTCTTGGGATGTGTGTTGCCAACTTGTGGCTTACATACCTCTTTTATATTCTTGTTATATTTCTTTATGTTTTTAATTAGGTTAGCCTATGGAATAACCATGGCTATGTAGACTATATATAAGATGTGGTGGTTAGTATTTGAGGATCATGTTAAGTATTCTATTCTTAGTGCATTGTTATGGAGGTTTCCCCCTCGAAGTGGCTTTGCTATAATATCTAATATTCTATTTTGATGTCAATTATTATTGTGTGATCTCACATATTTTCTTATTTTGTGTGATGTAAAATCATTTTGTGTGAACATATACATAATTTTATTACATCCATATAATTATTTGAAATATGAGAGTTGATTTGATTTTCAAATTGAGGTGCTCTTTTACATGGAATATTTGCCTCATATTTATCTCAAGTTGAAACATGGGTATAAAAATGGTACCAATGTAAAGAGTGTTTCCACAAATGTGTTTTTTAATCCTATAACTATAAAACATGGCTAATTTAAATTTTTTATAAGTTTGGAAGACATGTTTCCATTGTATTCCCCCACTAAATATATAAATTATGAGTATTGGTGCAAGTGTGGAGAACATATTTTAGTAACATGCCCCCACTATAATCTAAAAAATTTGAGTACTAAATAAGTGTGTTGGTCATGCCTTTTTTTCATGCCCTCATTAAAATCTAAAATTATGAAGGTGTGAAATCCATGACTCTATGACATTCCCTCATTGATATGCCCTAATTTTTAGATTAGGGGAAGTATAAACTTGTAGTTACCTTACCTCAAAAGGATGAGATAAATGTATAATCTTTGTAGGGATCATGTAGCATATATAAGTAGCATGTTTATGTATATATGGAAATGAGTTACATATTATGTGATCACATCAACTCCTAATATACATTATGTGAATCATGGCAACATCTAGATACTAATAATACAATGTCAACTAACAATTAATAACACACATAAGAGTAATCAAAAGTAAGACAAAAAGTAATGGTCCAAGGAGACCTCAAATAAGGGGCATGTTCAAATGCCAAAAAATAAAATGGACATGACTTAATTAAATGTACACAAAGAAAGCATTTACATATTAAAATGTCATAACAATAATAAATGACATATTCAATTGTCATAAAAGGAAAACAAAATCACTAGGGATGCAATCAAAGGATCATATTTAAATTCTCAAACAAGAAATAAAAGACACTTAAGGAAGTGCATAAATGGAAAGTGTAGAACATAATAAAATAGAAAAAACATATCATATTAGTCCTTAGATATATATGTTATCATAATTTTCTAAGTACATAGCATAGAAAGTACAATGTGAAAGCTATAAACGTGTATAAAGGCATGTACAAGTATATAAATTCAAACATGATAATTTAAAATGATCATATAATGATATAGATTTTGTGTATCATTTTAAAATAAGTGGATTCCCACAATGTTCATATGACATAAGTAAAGGGAAGGCCCAACATCCTATAATGCACTGATCATGTGCCTAGGTATGCCTATATCACACTCAAAATATGTGTGAAACATGTATACATATAAATATATGATATGATATATTTCAACATGGAACTAACAACATAGATGCCAAGGAGATCATATAACATGTACAAGTTGAAAATAGTTTTGGATTTTGGATTTTTGTTATTTTTTTGAATATTGGAAAATAAAAAGCTATCTTATAATTTCATCCAAGGGATGGTTGTACGTAGTTCCCCACTCAAAACCTAGAATAATAAAATGGTTCTACTATCATAGATCATGTATAGGTGTAATATTTGGCATTATATCATCTATTATCCTATGTGTATGCATAATAAGACTATGTGGTTGTGAATAAACAATAGATGGATTATGGGTTTGTAAACCCCATTATTGAATTATCTATGTTTTTTAGGTAGAAATAATAGGAACATGTTTAGGTGCTATGTATATTTAAATATCGTGCATATTTATAGACAATATTTTATGGATTATATAGTACCTTAGTTTTAAACACTTAAAAACTTTAGACCTTGGTTGTTCCTCTCAGTTCTTGACCTTTCCCACATTTTAAAGTTTCACACCTACTCTATATTATGCCCCTTGGCCTATATCTTAGTGTAGCCAATCTTATGTTGATCACCCAAACCTTATATTAGGTCTATAATGCTTAAAACCTACTTATCTTACACATCTACATGTTTTGAGTCTGTACCTACTTTCATGCTCCCTAGATGCTAATGTCTAAGATAGATACCTACATTAACACTACTATGATGACCCAACACAAGTTTACAATGCCCTAAATTCATCTAATTTAAAAATTAAACATATCTTAATGGTCATCCTAAGTTATTTAATGTGAGTTATTTTTGAAAAAATATTGATATAAATAGAAGATCAACCCTTATTCATTCCTCACCTAGCATTTAAGCAAAATAGCATTCAATTGAAAAAGCTTCCCCATTCATTCCTATTTACAACTAGTTAAGGGATTTCATGTCTATAGGTCTAAATTACTGAAGGATAATCCCAAGAGCCCAATTTTCCAAGTTACAATATAGGTCATTATTGTACTTGATTTACACATATTTCATGATTCACATAAACTATAACACTTAGGGGAGAACTACATTAGTCTCAAGACCTATTCAAAGTATTGGATATGTAGGTAAGACTCATTAATAGAGAGGCCTTTAGGCTTAGTTTAAAACCATGTGTACACTAACTCATTTTCCCCCAAGGTCGCCATGAAGATGAAGAACTAGGGTTTTGCAATTTCATGAGAAGTGACAGTCCATGTGTAGACACTAGAAAACTACACACAAGTAGTTCTAGATATCTGAATGCCTCGAACCCACCCTAAGGACCACCTAAACCTTATTTACCCTTAACCCAACCCTCTTAACCTAACCAAAAACACTATTCATATGTCAATATTCACATAGTACTATTCAATAGTACTATTAAAAATCACTATTCCAAGTCACTATTCAAAATTACTATTCACTATCACTGTTTATGATGACATGGCATGTCACTACTTATGGTGACATGGTAGGTGACTCAATAGTGATATGGCAAGTGACATGCCTTGAAAGTGTGGTGGCCTGAAGTGAGACATCATACCCCACTTGGGACCCTTATCCAAGGTGCCTAATGACCTCATTAAGCACCACTGGGTCCACCCTTGGAATTATGACAAATTTTTTCCTATGGAGCCATACTAAAGCATGTAATTTTATCCTCATTCATGAAAGTGGCACTAAATTATGTGGGGCTCCTTGTTAAGTGCTTGGGAAAAGACAGAAGTGGGAAAGTATTTTGGACCCATATGAGCACATGGACATGATCTCCACCTATTTTGGACACACTTGAAAAGTGGGAGATACACTTAAGAAGTGGGAATTCCACCACCATTATCCCTTAAATAATCTATGCACCCACTTGTAAAATGGCACCAAATTTTGTGGGGCCCTTTGTTAAGTGCTTAAAAAAAGAAATTATCTTAGTGGAAAGTCTTTTGGACTCATATGGGTCCATGGGCATTATCTCCACTAAATTTCGACATATTATCAAAGTGGAAGACACACTTTTTGAAGTGGGAATCCCACCACCCTTATCCCCTTAACCCACTTATGAGCCCACTTGAAAAATTGCACCACATTTCACTATTCCACTCCTTTGTCATGTTTTTTGGCATGAAATGTTATAAATATGACCCCCCTTTCATCCATTGAAGGAGGCCTTTGGTTGGAGCACTTCATCTTATAGGTTTTAGAGGTCATTCATCTTACAGGAGAGGAACCTAAAGTAATAAAACTCTATAAAAATTACAAGCCATCATAAAACATAAACAACAACATCAACATCAACATTAACAACATCTTCAAGCAATATCAAAAGTAATATCATTTTATTTATTATATTTCAATTTCTTATGCCCCTTCACCTTCTCTTTTCTTGACCTCCAAACTTACCCCTTGGCCTTCTTTTATTTAACTCCACTCCCCAACCCCATAACCTCTTCTTCTCTTTAACCTTATTTCTTACCTTTACCTTCTTACCATTTACCCCTTTACCCCCTTTTCTGCCTTCTTGACCACTAATTACCCTTTTACCTTCTTGACCCTTATTTACCCTTTTTGCCTTTTGGACCACCATTTACCCATTTTTTCATCTTAATCATTTTAAAACCTTAACCATCTACCAAGCCCAACTAAACCATCTTTTTTCAACCCTTGTCACATTGCCAAACTAGAACCACACCTTTGACTTGACCAACTTTTAAATTAGTTTTGACCAACCATTGCTTTATTTTAGTCATTTCATTAGCAAGCATTTTTTTACTTAATTTTAGTTTTTTTTTTAATTTAATTTAAGTACCTTCTTTTTCATTTATAAACTTAATTGTTTAAATTAGGTGGATTGATAGCCTCCTAGATAGCTCACACTTTCTTAGATCTAGCTCCCGTTAGGCAATCCACATTACTCCTTATCTAAAAAACAATTTTCATTTAAGTGTTTTATTTTTCTAAAGCACTTAAGAAGGAGCCCCACATACTTTGGTGCCACTTTCATGCATGAGGACAAAATTACATGCTTTAGGATGACACCATAGGGAAAAATTCACCATACTTCCAAGGGTGGACCCAATGGTGCTTAATGAGGTCATTAGGCATCTTGGATAAGGGTCATAAGTGGGGTATGATGTCCCACTTCAAGCCACCTCACTTTCAAGCAATGTCACTTTCCATATCACTTACCATATCACTGTTGAGTCACCTACCATGTCACCTATCATGTCACCATGAATAGTGATATGCCATGTTATCATGAATAGTGATAGTGGATAGTGACTTAGAATAGTGATTTTAAATGATACTACTAAATAGTACTATGTGAATAGTGACAGGTGAATAATGTTTTTGGTTAGGTTAAGAGGGTTGAGTTAATGTTCAAGAAGGTTTAGGTGGTCCCACTAAGCATGCCAAAATTTAATCTATGAATTTTTCCTCATTTTTTAATTTTTGGAAGAAAGAAACTAATTACAGGTGAGGTAGGAATATCTGATAGAAGTGCACATGTTGATCTAGATGAATTATGGGAACTCCTCTTTGGCTAGGGAAGAATGAACTACAATAAGAAATCACTTAAATGAAACCTATTTGTTAGACAAGTAAGGTGGATTGCCTAGTGGGAGCTAGATCCAAGAAATCATCAGCTATCTAGGAGGTTGTCAATCCAATTATTTTAAACAATTAAGTTTATAAATGAAAAATAATGTGCTTACATTAAATAACAAAAAATAACTAAAATTAAATACAAGAATGCTTGCTAATTAAATGACTAAAATAAAGCAATGGTTGGTTAAAACTAATTCTAAAGTTGGTCAATTAAAAAGTGTATTTTTGGTTTGGAAATGTCTGAATCCTCGGTTATCCTTCATTCCTTTAATGATACCATAGGCACTATCTTGGGAACTATCATCCTTCATATCCATGTAGGACCTCACACACTCCCTTAACTCTTCTATGTTGTGAAAGGGGAATTCTAATACAACATCTTATTTGGATGACCTTGGATTAATTCCATGGTATGTGTTCCCTCTGCCCTCCATCATTGCATCAAATTTGTGCATGAAGGCTAGGTAATCACCATCTAAGTAGACCCAAGTCCTTTCTCAACATACAACATGACCTATCACCCAAACTATGTCCTCATACCCCCATCTAGCACACCTTCAGTAGTTACACCCTAACTGTCAACCATCAACGAAGCATCAACTAGCTCATCCATCCCTTCTTCACAAATCTATATAGAGGAACCCTTAAAATTTGTGTTACAACATCTCTTGTTAGTGGAGTAATTATTTATCTCTTGACACATTCCCTACTCCTCACAAGTATGGGCAACTCACCAACCAACCAAGATATGACCCTAATATCATAATTTTCATTCCCTTGGGACCTCCCAACCATTAGACCCATTTTTGTGTTTAGGGGAATTAATAAAACCCTTGATGCTTCTATCACCCCTTCCTCACCTTGACCATTTACCACTAATTTCTCTTACCTAGATAAACCAATCTTTGCCAAGACATAACTTCATCAGTGTGCTTAGAAAGGCTTTGCCCTTGAATGATATGAGCAGGGCCCGCATGAGTTGGTCACCATTGAGACCAAGAAACCTCATGAGATGCATGGCCTTGGTTTTATCTTACCCAACAAGAAGTAACCCAAACCACCTACCAGCATCATTATTAAGGAGGATACCCTTTCCTCTGCAACCTCACCTCCACTTGCATGTGAGGAAGATGACATCATCCCAACCAACTTTTTTTTCATCAACATGATCACCCTTAGAACACTGACTTATCAAAAAAATGGGGTAACCATCACCATCCCTTTGACCCATCCTGAGATAATAGAGAAAGGCTCTCTTACCATTAACATTATTCAATGTCAAGATGATGCTTCCATTCTGACCTACCTCAATATGAGGGATTCTTCTATCCACAAATCCCTTCCTCCTAAGAATGAAACCATGTTGAATGAATCCACTATCGATGTCAACTTAGGTACTTAGGATAACCCCTGTATTGTTAAAATAGATCAATCATTAAATTCCATAGAATAACAAGATTACCCTTCTTTCCTTTGTGACTAAAGCATAGCATTTGATTGGCCCTATTAGGATATGCATAGAATTGATCTTTCTATTTACCTCCATAACATTATTGTTAGGGTGTGGAGCTAAAAGCTTCACCAAGGAGCATACTAAAATAGGTTCAGGTCTACACAGACGCCGGTGTCGGTCAGGAGCGACCGACATCAGTCAGTAGCATTTGCAGAGGTACCGACGTCGGCAGTAGGGTCGGCCGACGATGGTCACAGGCGAACAGGCAGGAACTGACGTTGGTTACCTGTGTGTCCAGAAAGCGATTTCTGAGGACAGAAGCGAGTGTTTGCATGATGAGTTTGAGTTGTAGTCTCAAGCTCGCGTCTCTATTATTAGCAATATTATTTTTAGAGCCCTTGTTGAAGAGGCTTAACTGTTTGTTGTAAGAGCATGCTCAAGTTTCCTATTTCTATATGTAGGAAAGATATTCTTAGCTTAGAATTGTAAGAGAAGAGTGTAGAACTGTAATAGTAGAACATTGTGAATGTTTGAAGGATAGTACAGAGTTGCATCAATCCAGGTTGTTGGATTTGAGTGTACTTGAGAGAGAGCTCTTGAGGAATAGAGATCTAGTGAGAGATCTTGTGTGCATCTGAGAGAGGTGTGGAAGAACGAAGTTTCTTCATTGTATTCTTATTGTAAAGAGTTTCAATACAAGTTTTCAGGGTGTTTTCTTGTATATCTTATTCTGTGCTATTTATCATTTCAGTTACTTATCTATCTGATTTATTTCCACGTTTATTGCTTTCACAAGTGTAATCTATTGTTGGTTTGATCCCCCAACAAGTGGTATCAGAGCCTTGGTTACACGTTATAGGTTACAGATTATAGGTTGCTCACAGGGGTTTCTGCAGGGATTTCTGTTTGAGTGGGAGAAGCAATGGCAGAAGAAAGTAAGTTGAGAATGGAAAAGTTTAATGGCAAGAACTACCAACATTGGAGAATGCAGATAGAGGACTATCTATATCAGAAAGATCTCTACTTACCATTAGGTGGGATAGCAAAGAAGCTCAAGGACATGGAGGATGAAGAATGGGAAGTTCTTGATAGAAAGGCTCTTGGGTCTATAAGACTGAGTCTGGCCTCCACTGTGATATCTAATTTGTCGCAGGCAAAAACAACGGTAGAGTTGATGACTACGTTAGCAAATATGTATGAAAAACTCTCAGCTTCAAATAAGGTATATCTTATGAAGCAGTTATTTAATTTGCATATGAATGAAGGTGGATCTGTTTCTACTCATCTGAATGATTTCAATGGAATTGTTAATCAGTTAAGTTCTGTCAATATTGTATTTGAAGATGAAATAAAAGCTCTTTTGATATTATGTTCTTTACCTGAAAGCTGGCATGGCTTAGTAATGGCAGTTTCTAATACTGCATCTGCATCAAATATTTTGAAAGTAGAGGATGTTGTTAGTGTTATCTTGAATGAGGAAATACACAGGAAAAGCACAGAAGAGACATCTGGGAACACTTTAAATTTTGAGATCAGGGGAAGGCAAAAAGAAAAGAGCAAGAGGAGATCAAGATCTAAGTCTAAGGTGAGAGGAAGATCCAAATCCAGGAATGACAGGAAGCCACAATGCTGGAACTGTGGAAAGATGGGGCACATAAGCAGAGATTGTTGGTCAAAGCCTAAGGAGGACAACCAGCATGAAGGAAAGGAAGAAGCCAAGGTTGCAGGTATTGCATAAGATGCTTTAATTTTCTCTTTGCATAATAACATAGAATCTTGGGTATTAGATTCTAGTGCATCTTTCCATGCTACCCCTAACAGAGAGTATTTTAGTGACTATATCCATGGAGATTTTGGAATAGTGTACTTAGGGGATGATGAGCCTTGTAAGATTACTGGCAAAGGTAAAGTGCAGCTGAAGATGGAGAATGGCAACACATGGGTGTTGAGAGATGTGATGCATGTTCCTAGTTTGAAGAGAAATTTGATTTCTGCAGGTAAGCTAGGTGATGAGGGTTGTACAGTAACTCTCACAGCAGATTCTTGAAAGGTGACCAAGGGTGCACTAGTTATGGCCAGAGGTAAGAGAGAAGGTACTCTCTATTTGTGTAATTGTGTTACTAAAAAATCTCCTTTAGTTTTATCTACTTTAGGTGTGGATTGTAAATTGTGGCACTCAAGGCTTGGCCACATGAGTGAGAAGGGGATGTCAATTCTTAAGTCTAAAGGTATGCTTTCAGATTTGAAAAGTATGGATCTAGAATTTTGTGAGCATTGTGTATTTGGAAAATAGAAAAGGGTTAGTTTTCTCAAGACTGGGTCTACTAAGAAAAGGCAGAAGTTGCAGCTTGTTCACACAGATGTGTGGGGACCGGCTCAGGTAGCCTCTATTGGTGGATCACGGTACTATGTTACGTTCATAGATGACACCACAAGAAAGGTATGGATCTACTGTATTAAAAAGAAATCTGATGTTTTTGAGACTTTTAAGTTTTGGAAGGCTATGGTTGAGAATGAAACAGGCAGAAAATTAAAGTGCCTGAGATCTGATAATGGTGGTGAGTTCTGCAGTCTTAAGTTCAAATTGTATTGTTATACACATGGAATACATAGGCAAAGGACGGTTCTAAGGACACCTCAGCAGAATGGTATTGCTGAAAGGATGAACAGAACTATCATGGAGCGTGCAAGATGTATGAGATTGCATGCAGGGTTGCCCTTAGAGTTTTGGGCAGAAGCAGTTGACACCACAGTGTACCTGATTAACAGAGGACCCTCTACAGCTCTGGATGGTGGAATTCCAGAAGAGGCATGGACAGGTAAAAAGGTAGATCTCTCATATCTCAAAGTCTTTGGTAGTGAAGCCTTTGTGCATATAGATAAGGAAAATAGAAAGAAGCTTGATCCTAAGTCTATGAGGTGCACATTTATAGGCTATGGCTCAGATTATTTTGGTTTTAGATTTTGGAATCTAGGAACTAACAAGGTAATCAGGAGTCGTGATGTTGTTTTCAATGAAAGAGTGATGTACAGTGATCAGATAAGGAAGCTGGATCAATCTAGGTAGAGCAATAGTGAATTGGACGAAGTTATGGTTTAAAATGAGCTCGCGGGAAAAAGAAATAATCACTTGCAGGAAAACACAGAGACCGACATCGGCAGGTTAGGAACCGACGTCGGCAGTACAAAAACTGATGTCGGTCATACAGAGACCGACGTCGGTAGACCAGGCACTGACGTCAGCCAGGAAGAACCAGCGTCGGCAAGTAACAGGTCTACAGGTGGCCGAGGTCGGTCACTGTCAGAAAATTTGGGTGGACAGATTGTTGAGAACGAGTCTAAGACACCCATCAGGAGGTCTAAAAGGGTAAGTAAGCCTCCAATTAGATATTCTCCTTCCTTATATTATTTATTGCTAACCGATGGTGGAGAACCAGAGAGTTTTGAAGAAGCATTACAGTTGGAGTCCAAGAGTAAGTGGGAGCGTGGCATGGTTGAGGAGATGGAGTCCTTAAGAGAGAACCAAACATGGGATTTGGTTGAATTGCCAGTTGGTAAGAGAACACTAAAGAATAGATGGACCTACAGGTTGAAGAAAAGTGAGGATGGACAGATGCGATATAAGGCCAGATTAGTGGTAAAAGGATTTGCACAAAAGCCAGGTATTGACTTTGGTGAAATTTTTTCTCCTGTTGTTAAGATGACTTCTATAAGGGTTGTATTGTCTTTGGATGCTTTTGAGAATTTGCATCTCGAGCAGCTAGATGTTAAGACAGCATTTCTTCATGGAGATTTGGATGAGGAAATTTATATGGAACAGCCAGAAGGATTTGAGGTCAAGGGTAAGGAGAAGTTTATGTGTAGGTTGAAGAAAAGCTTGTATGGCCTCAAGCAAGCTCCAAGGCAATGGTACTTGAAATTTGACAGGTTTATGACTGAGCACGGCTATAGTAGGTGTCAATTGGACCATTGTGTATATTTCAAGAGATTTGATAATAGTAGATATATTATTCTATTGTTGTATGTAGATGACATGCTGGTTGCAGGGTCTCACATGCAGGATATCTCTGAGCTTAAGGAGAAGTTAGCTCAAATGTTTGCTATGAAGGATTTGGGAGCAACGAAGAAAATCCTTGGCATGAGCATTAGTAGAGACAGAAAAAATCACAGGTTGATATTGTCTCAAGAAGATTATGTGAACAAGGTGTTGGAGAGGTTTAATATGTAGAATGCAAAACTGGTAAGTACACCTATGGCTGGACATTTTAAGTTAAGTAAAGAACAATGTCTCGATTCACATGATGAGGTAGAGTACATGAGTAAGGTTCCATATTCTTCTGCAGTAGGGAGTTTGGTGTATGCAATGGTGTGTACTAGACCAGATATTGCCCAAGCAGTGGGAGTAGTAAGTAAGTATATGGCCAATCCAGGTAAGGAACATTGGAAGGCAGTTCAATGGATCCTTAGATATCTGAGAGGAACCAGCAACAAGCATTTGTGCTATGGAGGTTCAGATACTTCTCTACATGGCTATGTAGATTCAGATATGGCAGGGGATTTGGATGGCAGGAGGAGCACCACAGGTTATGTTTTTATTGTAGGTGGAACGGCAGTTAGTTGGATATCTAAGTTGCAGAAGGTTGTTGCCTTGTCAACTACAGAAGCAGAGTATATTGCAGCCACAGAAGCTAGCAAGGAGATGATATGGATGACACAGTTCATGGAAGAGCTTGGAAGGGAGCATGGGAGTTGTAGATTGTATAGTGACAGTCAGAGTGCAATCCATTTGGCCAAGAATTCGGCCTTTCATTCTAGAACCAAGCACATACAGCTAAGGTACCACTTCATACGGTAGGTATTGGAAGATGGTGAGTTGAAGCTGGAGAAAATCCATACAGACAAGAATCCTGTTGATATGCTAACAAAGCCGGTTATGAAGGAGAAGTTGAATCTTCATTCAACTTCTATTGGTCTTCATGATTGAGTTGAAGATGGAGGAGCTAGAAGATGTTGCTGTATAGGTTGGTGCAGCTGGTTTATCTCCAAGTGGGAGATTGTTAGGGTGTGGAGCTAAAAGCTTCACCAAGGAGCATACTAAAATAGGTTCGGGTCTACACAGACGCCGGCATCAGTCAAGAGCGACCGACGTCGGTCAGTAGTAGTTGCAGAGGCACCGACGTCGGCAGTAGGGTCAGCCGATGATGGTCACAGGCGAACAGGCAGGAATCGATGTCGGTTACCTGTGTGTCCAGAAAGCGATTTCTGAGGACAAAAGCAAGTGTTTGCATGATGAGTTTGAGTTGTAGTCTCAAGCTCACGTCTCTATTATTAGCAATATTATTTTTAGAGCCCTTGTTGAAGAGGCTTAATTGTTTGTTGTAAGAGCATGCTCAAGTTTCCTATTTCTATATGTAGGAAAGATCTTCTTAGCTTAGAATTGTAAGAGAAGAGTGTAGAACTGTAATAGTAGAACATTGTGAATGTTTGAAGGATAGTACAGAGTTGCATCAATCCAGGTTGTTGGATTTGAGTGTACTTGAGAGAGAGCTCTTGAGGAATAGAGATCTAGTGAGAGATCTTGTGTGCATCTGAGAGAGGTGTGGAAGAACGAAGTTTCTTCATTGTATTCCTATTGTAAAGAGTTTCAATACAAGTTTTCAGGGTGTTTTCTTGTATATCTTGTTCTGTGCTATTTATCATTTCAGTTACTTATCTATCTAATTTATTTCTGCATTTATTGCTTTCACAAGTGTAATCTATTGTTGGTTTGATCCCCCAACAATTATCACTTATCCTAATGCTAAGCCTATTTGGCAAAAACTTCATAGGATGCACGCTCACATTGCCCTTCTAGACAAAGAAGAGCTTCAATGCCTCTTATCTATCCATTTCATCCAACCCATTAACTATCCCCAATGGGTTTCTAACATCATTTCCATTACCAAATCTACCAAGGGACTTTGCCTCTATATCAATTTTTATGACCTCAACCTTGCTTATCCAAAGGATGACTTCCCTTTACCTATCATCGACCAACTTATTGACCTTACAACTGGCCACAAGATGTTATCTCTCATGGATGGTTTCTTGGGATATAATTAGATCTTGATTACACCCAGATATCAACATAAAACTTATTTCATCACCCCTTAGGGAACCTTATGCTATAGGGTCATGTTATTTGGTTTGAAGAATGTTGATGCAACCTACCAATGAGCCATGACCTACATATTCCATGATCTGATCTACACCATCGTAGAGAACTATATTGATCATATTTTGGTAAAATCTAAATATCGCATTGATCATCTAAAAGTTCTTGACATTATCTTTGAGTGCCTAATCTATTTCCATGTCTGACTAAACCCCAAAAAATGTGTTTTTGGGGTCCTATCAGGAAAAATTATTGGATTTATATCTCTCTTTGAGGAATCAAAGTAGATCCTACCAAATTCAAAGCAATTCTTGAAATTCCACCTCCAACCCACCTTAAGCAACTATGTACCCTATAGGGGAAGCTCCAATCCATCTATTATTTCATCTCTTAATTATCAGATAAATGTCAACCCTTTCACCATCTTCATAGGAAATATACCTCTTATAAGTGGACTAAGGACTACCAATAATCCTTTGATTCACTCAAATAATATCTCCTTTCTCCACCTATTCTTATCCCTCCCAAAGAGGATCAACCCTTCTACCTTTACATCTCCACCATTGACCATTCCCTAGGGGCAATGCTTGGTCACCATGATGAAAAAAACAAGGAACAAGTTGTTTACTATATAAGTCAAACAGTTATAAAGTATGAGACTCAGTACACCCATACTGAGAAACTTTTCCTTGCCTTAGTCTTTGTAGCTTCCAAATTATGCCATTACGTTCTCAATAACAAAACCTTTGTCATCACTAACACTGACCCACTCAAGTATATACACTATAAACCATACCAAAACCAACATATGGCTAAGTGGCTCATATTCCTAGCTAATTTTGACCTTGAATTCCTCTAGTATAAGTCAATTAAAGGGCAAAGCATTGCTTACCAATTGGTCAATGCTCCTTTACTAGACAACAAACCACTTCCTCTTGCATTTCTAAATGAATCCATTGGTACTCTTTCCCAAGAGGACATAACCTACCAAATGACTTTGTTATTTGATGGCTCAAAGTGATGGTGAGTTAAAGATGTCATGATTATTCTCATTCCCCTTAATAGCAAACCCCTTACTCTTTCTTTCAAGATTGATTTTGAGTGTACCAATAATATGGCTAAGTATGAAGCTCTATCATTGGTCTACAAACTGCTCTAGCCTTGGGAATTAAGATAATCAATGTCTTTGGTGATTCCCAACTCATGGTCAACTAGGTCAATGGCTCCTATCAATGTAATAATGATGTCTTACAAAAGTAAAAATAGCTAGTAGATGTACTCTTAGGATCATTTAATCATTACCATATCCAATCTATTCTCTGATCTACCAACAAATTTTTTTGATATAATGACTTGCCTTGATTCTAAGATCCCTTCTCAGCGTTCCAATTCTAAAATATTTTTCACCATTCATCATTTCACCACATCCTCTTATAACCAATATGACCTCCATATCATTTTTAGTGTGAAAGAAACTCCATCAGACATTTGGTACCAACAAACCTTTAACTACCTAAACATTAGCATCATTCCTCCCAACCTCACTAAGAATGCTCAAAGAGCCTTTGTTCAGAGTACCTCTCATTACACCCTATTAGGGGAATCCCTTACAAGCATGGTTTTGATAGTCTCCTTCTCTATTGCTTATGAAACCATGAAGCTTCTCATGATATTATGAAAATGCGTGATGGGATATATGAGGGACACTTTAGTAGTCTAGTTGTTGATAAACATATACTTTACCTCAGTTGCTATTGGCCCATGCTCAACCAAGAATGTTGTGATTTTATAAAGAAGTGTGTTATATATCAATAGCACACTAATCTATATCATGTGCTGACCAATGACCTCCAAGTATCCAAAAAAATTGGCCTTTCTCACAATGGGGACTTGATCTCATTAGGGAAATCAATCCTCATTCTTCACAACAACATAGCTCCATCATCATATCCACTGAATATTTCACCAAGTGGGTGGAAGCTATTCCTCTCATCTTAACCAAAGTAGAGAAATTTTTTTATTTTATTAATCACCATATCATCTATCACTTCAATGTTCCTCATAAGATTATCACTAATAATGGTAAATCTGTTAAGAACAAGCAAGTCTAAGGTATATGTGACATAGTCGACATTAATCTGAGTTTCTCCTCTCCCTATCACCCTCAAGGTAATGGATAGCCAAGGCCTCTAACAAAACTCTTTAAAAAATTCCAACTAAAATGGTCAATAAATTTGGTTGGGATTGGAATTTATACATTCCCTTCACATTATGGGCTTATTGCACTATCATTAGAACCCCTATAGGTGCTACACCCTTCTCTCTTGTGTTTGGATTAGAGACTGTCTTACCTCTTTAAATATAAATTCCATCTCTTCACATATATTTTTAATATCTTATTTCTAAGGATGATTATCATCAATACCATTTAACCCAGATTGAGCTACTTGATGAGCATTGTCTAGAATCCCTTGCCCATCTCCATGTCTATCAAGAGTGTATCAAGTGTGCCTATAATAAATGTCTTAAAGTGAGCAAGTTCAATATCAAAGACCTCATCCTAAAGGAAAATCAACATGTCACTAATATGGAGAAAAGAAAGCAAAGAAAGTTTGCTTTTAATTAGCTTGGACCTTATATCATTACCCATAAGTATGAATCAGGAGCTTATCGATTGTCTTCTCTCAAAGGCCACCTAGAACCTAAGCCCCTCAATGTTTCACATCTAAACCCATTCCTTTATTAAGAAGGATCAAGTCTACCTTTTGTTTAACTTAATCTCATTCTTTGTTATCCACCTACATTCATCTCCTTATTTTAGGGGTAATCAATTAACACTAAATCATGTGATAATCTATTATCATCATAACCTTAACTTGAATAATGGGTATCATGTCTCTACCCATGGCATGATTCTCATGGTACTTTTTAGCCCTTTTTAGGATGGATATGCTTGATCATTGTCACCTAAATATTTTTAACACCTAGTCCACCTTATTGTGCTTCTAGTTTTGCCTTCATATAAGTAATCCACTAAGTCAGCCTAAGAAATTTTATGCAAAGAAGAATCAGAGAAAAATAACATAATTCCTATTACTAGTAATCATGAGTCATTCCTAGCATTCACAGACTACTCCCTTGAAGGATAACTATGGAAAATTTATTTGAAATTTCCAAATATAAGGTAGACTACTCCCTTGAAGGATAGCTATTAAAATAATTAAACAAAGCATATAAACTTAGACCAATCCCTTGAAGTATGGCTAAGTCAAGCATTTGTCAAAAACCATATCAATTTATTGGAAGCTTCCCACATTGATGAGCTTCCCATATACAACAATACATCAAGAGACCCATTATCAAAATCAAAGAAAAAGTAGACAAATATCATGAAATTTGTAATCAACTCTCAAGTATCATAATAAGGTGGAAGCCACAATCGGCTTTCACAAGTAGACTTTTTGCATCAATCAATATACATAATTTTTTCATAGACTTGTTTATAGCTGACTCTTTAAGTACCTATAGAAAATTCATGCTAGTCTCACAATAGGGTTCCATTTTCACCCATCTCCCCTTTACACTATATGCAAGGTATTATTGAGATTACTTAACCTTATGTGGACAAGACACCTTTCAACTAACCAATGAATGCTCATGCAAAGCATTTGAAGGTCTTATGTTTATTAAGCCTATCCCACTTTAGGTCTATTTTTAGTCCTTCTCAAAGAATAAGTATAGTGCCCTCTGCTTATCCTAATGTGCTTAGTTGATATTTTCATTATGACAATTATATCTTCATTATATTCTTCACTTTACCATCTAGTGTTGTTCATTGCCTTACCTTGCATGCTTTACCTTAAGAAAGATAACAACCACCATAAATAACATCTCTCATAATATTTAACACATTCTATACATTTTTACAACAAACTATGTAATATTTTATTTAAGATGTGAGGAGTCACATGGTACATACAACATCATCAGCTTACACACACATCACCTAAGGTGCATACATACATTATTTTATTACGTAAGCATTATGTTGATTATTTGATGAATCAAGATTTGTATTAATCCATATTCCTTATTAATTGCTTATTGAGTTAGCCTTAGTAGCATTCCCCATGTTGATAGCCACTAGGGGCATATGTTGTTCCCCTCTTCTGAATTCCTCCCCATAGGATGGGAATCAAATTCCACTCTAGGCCTTTTGCCTTGCTCAACCATCACAACCATTTCCTCCCTCTGATCTAGCTATATATGTAATATCTTGGGTCATGCAACTTCCTAATGGTAAGGCCTCTTTTATTGGAACCCAAAGTCATTGGCTATAAGGTATTGGGATAGAGGATGCATACATGGATACCTTTTACCCAAACTAGATATGTAGCTCTTGAGTAAGGCATAGTCCATCCTCTATCACTCACCACACTACTACTTTTTTACCATGTGGAATATACTAAAACTTCAAAGACAATCTTTACAAGTCATCACTTCACTATTTCCCATAAAAATTAGCTCCTAGTGATGATGAACTTTTACCAAAGAGACTATGCAGCTCCTGATAGATTCCCATCTTCTAAAACTTAGCTTGTAGCAATATATGCCATCACTATGCTTATACTCTCACATAATTTTATAAAGCATAGCATCCTCATGAAGCCACCTATTCTTTGGATTATCTCAATTTAAGGACATTTATGGTGATTATCATTGTGTTAACCTCTTATTTATCCTACCTTGCTAGTGCATATTTTCTCATCCTCATGCATGTGGGATCAGTATGGTGACTATTCATCAATCTATGACCGCTATTTTCACCATTATATAATCACCTTTTCCATACACCCTCACCATCACCTTCACCAAAACCCAAAGTCTCCATTTAAATAAAAACCTTCTCCATCAACCCAACCTCAACCCTATGGTACATCAAATTAGGGAAACCTATTTGAACACCACTTACCAACCCATGTTGAACTACATTAGCCTAATGTCCATGGACTATATAAGCACTTCTTAACTTCTAAGGGAAGCTCAACCACTAACAACTAATTACCATCCCCTTTTTCTTCTTACTAATTTCCATTGCTAACAGTTCCCTCTTGCTTGGGGTATCCTAGATCAGGGAAGCTTTGAATATTTCTTAGCATCCTTATGTTTTAACATCATTTAATACTTCTTATTCATTTTTCCCCCATTTTTAGGAGAAATAAATTGGCTTGAGGTCTTTTTAGACTATGTAGGCAACACTCAGTTACTGAGGTCAACTCAACCACATCCTTCATTTTATTTTTCCTTCTCACCTAAACTCTCTTCCTCCACTTCTCTACCAATCTCTTCACCATCTCCCTACCTCCAGCTTGTCAATCTCTTTTAACCATTTTTTCAACTTGTCAATATCTTTTAAAACAAGGATTGATATCCTTCCTCATTTAATTCTCTTACTTCCTATAAATACACCATCTACACTTCTTTGTTTGCCTCCTCATCACCTTTCATTGCATTTCTTGCACTTCCTTTATTGCTCACTTCCCTACCCACTTTTTCTATTTTTTGTCTCTATCCTCTTCTTACCAACCTTGCTCTCCATCTCCTTTGTATTTTTTCACCATCCTCATCATTTCCCCTTGCCCTTGGTAATTTATCATACCCTCTTCATCACTCTCTTTTCCTCACCAATTCCATATCCTCCTATTCCCTTGCACATTGATGGACATTTTTACATCTTTCTCTTCTTTGCAACGACCTTATTATTTCTCTTCCACTTCTTCTAAGCCATTTTTATTCCATTTTTTTTCATCTTTCCCATCTTTTACATCTTGCATGTTTTTGGTTTCTTCTACATCCCACTTTTATTCTTACATGTGCCACCATTTTATTTATATTTTCCACTCTTCCCACCTTTCCCATTTTCCATTATTCTCGTTTTGTTTATTTCCATCACTTATATCTTATTTTTTCCTCCATAACTAGCTTCTCACTATATATTTATCCTTTGAAAAGCCTTTCATAATTGCCCTTTTATTCTTATCTATTCTAGCCTTTTGCATTTTCCATTCCCCTTTTCCTCTTTCCATCTATGTCCACACTTCTTTTTTGCATCTGTGTGAGTATCTATGCTTTATATCCTTACCAACCCTCTTATTTATTCCTTCTTCTTTTTTTCTTATCATCCATGATCTTCATCTCTTATTTTCATCTCAGTCCCTTTCATTATGTTTTTCTATTACTTCACTTATTCCCTTTCCTCTCATCCATTTTCCATTTTCTCTCCCCTATTTCTTCACCACCTCACCACTTTTCATCTTATCAATCTCTTATAATCACCGATTCAACTTGTAAATCTCTTCTAATAAGATGATTTCCATCTACCTAATCTCTTCACCTTCTTATCCACCCATCCTTTGATTCTCCTCATTTTTCTTAAACCCTTTCCCATCTTCCATCCCATTATTCTCTCCAATGCCACCATATGATTTGCTTCATCATTCCTATCCTTAGCTATCATCACTTCTCCTATCCATGCTTACTTGGTCATGATACCACCTACTTCTTCACTCTCTTGTCATCCTTTTTGTGTTCCCATTCTGATCTGTTTTCCTCCTATTTCCTTTTCTTCCATGTGTTTCCTTGTTTTTCATTTTCATGACCAACATATTTTTTCCTTGGTCTATTTTAGACCTATTTTAAATTCTTTCTTGTCCTACCATATTTATAATCCTCCCCTTCCCTTTCATGTTTGTTAACCTTCTCTCCCATTCCTTTTCAATTCCCCAATCTATTATTTTTTAGTACATTCCTCACAACCCCATCTTTTACCATTTATTTTTCTTCTCATTTCTCTATTTCATTTCATTTTTATCTTTCTCCTTAAAGACAATCCTTGTGCTTCATGATCTATTTTTCCTCCTTATCCATGTTTAGATTCTTCCATCCTTATCCAAACTCATCTTTATCTATGACCTCACTATCTTATCACTCCTACTTCATCCATCTCCTTATCTACTTTCACATCACACCTTGTTATATCTCCCTTATATTCTCCCATTCATACTCCAACTCCTCACTCATTAGAGTATGGTCATAAATTTGTATTGTTTCTCCATTCATATCCATGTCTTCTTTCTCTTATCCTCCAATCTCTTGCTTTAATACATAAAATCTTTTCAAGTTCACTAATTCAAGTGCATCCATTTCTTCCTTTGATGTGTTTGTATGTTGTGCATGGGCCCTCTTTTTATCTTGTCCCTCTCCAACTACTCCCTTCACACTGCCTATCACCCATTTTGATCTTACCTGACATAATATGATTAAAACACCTTTTTTTATCAATCCATGCATGCTAATGTGATGCATTCTCATGGCTTATATTCCTTAATCTAATCTAACCTCAAGTTTTATTTTTTCCTTACCAAATGAATATGCACCATGTCTTTCTTCTAATCCTCTCATCATTGGTTCATGTAGATGTATGTATCTTGAATCTTACCTCTTTTCCCACATATATGTTTTTTATCTAAATTACTTTCTATGCTTCTAATCAGGCATCATAACCATAATCACATCCATGTACCTTCAACCAAACCCAACCATGTGGTACTTCCAATTGGGGTAGCCCCTTTGAACACCACTTTCCCTAATACTTAAGAACTACATTTAGCCTAAATTTTTGTTTGATATTACTTTCATGAAACTATGTAGGTAGTGTCCACTTGCCTTGTGCATATGGAGTCATCTCAGCCACCCCCTACTTGTACCTTTTCAAACCACCCAACCAACCAACCATTCAACCACATCCCCTTCGATGTTGATAATTTTTTTGACCTCTAACTATTTGCATACTTTGTGTTAACTATGCCTTGGTCCTTTTGACTATACCAACCACATTTTACTTATTAACCATTTAAATTTACACCACCTAGTGCCCAAGCAAACCATTTATGTTTTTCAAGGGAGAACTTCCTAGCTCAGATACATATAAATAACATTGACTTTGTCTAAAATACTAAAAGGTGTACCTAGTTATAGTTATGGTCACATGGTACATTGCTCACTTATCCCTTAAGATTGATCTTTATTGTTACCAGCATTGATAACCTTAGTTTGTGTGTGACATTATCTATTTCACTTAGTCACATTCTTTATGAATGTTTGTGTTTCAAATTCCCAACCCTTTTTGTCACCACCTAGTGACTCATCATTAACCACTTATCAAACCTACACCCAATTTTTATTTCCCTCATTAACTCTTTGTTTAAGGGGGAACACCTCCTACCATACTTGAGGAAACTATACCTCCAACTAACCAATCCATTTTTGTTTTGTATCTTATTAATTCAAAGCCACATAACAAAAAGGGGCAAAATGTAGACACTAGAAAATTGCACACAATCAGTTCTAGATCTCTAAATGCATCAGGCCCATTGTAGGGACCACCTTAACATTTTTGGCCCTTAACCCAACCCTCTTAACCTAATCAATAATACTATTCACCTATCACTATTCACATAGTAATATTCAATGGTACTATTTAAAGTCACTATTCAAAAGTACTATTCATTGCCACTATTCATGATGACATGGCATGTCATTATTCATGGTGACATGGTGGCTGACATGACAGGTGATATAGAAAGTGACATGGCTTGAAAGTGTGGTGGATTGAAGTGTAACATCATATCCTACTTGGGACCCTTATCCAAGGTGCCTAATGACCTCATTAAGCACCATTGGTTCCACCCTTGGAAGTATAGAAAAAAATTCCCTATGGGGCCATCTTAAAGCATGTACTTTTGTCCTCATGCATGAAAGTGGCACAAAATTATGTGGGGCTTCTTTTTAAACGCTTGGGAAAAGATAAAAGTGGGTGGTAGAAAGTATTTTGGAACCATATGAGCACATGGGCATGATCTCCACCTATTTTGGACACACTTTCAAAGTGGGAGACACACTTATGAAGTGAGAATCCCACCACCCTTATCCCTTGACTCATATATGCACCCACTTGGAAAATGGTGCCAAAGCTTGTGGGGAACTTTGTTAAATGATTAGCAAAGATAAATTAGCTTGGTGTAAAGTCTTGTGGACTCATATGGGTCCATGGGAATTATCTCCACTAAATTTGGACACATTAACAAAGTGGGAGACACATTATCAAAGTGTAAGACCCACTTTATGAAGTGGGAATCCCACCACCCTTATCCCCTTAACCCACTTATGAGTCCACTTGAAAAATTTCACCACATTTCACTATTCCACTCCTTTGTCATTTTTCTTGGCATGAAATGCTATAAATATGACCCCCTTTCATCCATTGAAGTAGGTCTTTGGTTGGATCACTTCATCTTGTAGGTTTTGGAGGTCTTTCATCTTAGAGGAGAGGATCTTAAAGCAGCAAAACTCTACCAAAATTGCAAGCCATCAAAAAGCATTAACAATAACATCAATATCAACAACATCTTCAAGTAATATCAAAAGTAATATCATTTTATTTCTTGTATTTCAATTTCTTATCCCCCCTAGCCTTCTCTTTTCTTGACCTCAAAACTTACCCCTTGGCCTTCTTCTTTTCTTAACCTCCAAACCTCAACCCCATAACCTCTTTTTCTCTTTACCCTTATTTCTTACCTTTACCTTCTTACCATTTACCCCTTTTTACATTCTTGACCACCAATCACCCTTTTTCCTTTTTGACCCCCATTTACCCTTTTTGAATTATAGACCACCATTTAAACATTTTTCAATCTTAGTCATTTTATAACCTTAACCATCTACCAACCCCAACCAAACCATCTTTTCTCAACCCTTGTCACATTGCCAAACCAAAACCACACCTTTGACTTGACCAACTTTAGCATTAGTTTTGACTAACCATTACTTTATTTTAGTCATTTTGTTATCAATCATTCTTGTATTTAATTTTAGTTATTTATTGTTATTTAATTCAATTACCTTTTTTTCATTTATAAACTTAATTGTTTAAATCAGGTAGATTGACAACCTCTTAGATAGCTCATGCTTTCTTGGATCTAGCTCCCACTAGGCAATCCATATTAATCCTTGTCTAACAAATATGTTTCATTTAAGTTCTTTCTTATTGTAGATCATTCTTCCCTAGAAAAAAGTTCTCATACTTCATCTGGATCAATGCATCCACTTTTGTTAAGTATTCCTACCACACTCGTAATTAGATTCTTTCTTTAAAAACTAAGAAATGAGATAAAATTCATAGAAACACCATGACCTAGATCTAAATAAACTAGAGAGAAGGTGAAGTCAAACCTAAAAGAATATATGTGCTCACATAATTTTCCAATAGGTATTCCATATAGGACACTTAGGTCAAGGTTAGATGGTAGCATTAATGCAACCATCCCAAGATGACATTAGTGTTTAAGACTCTGAAATCATCAAATCCATAATATGATGATTATTCTAGAATTGTATTCTAGTCTACTTTATACCTGTTATAAATCCATAACTACATTAACATCATAATAATCTAATCCCATTACCTCTTTGTTATTTATATACTTAGTTGTAATTACTATTTTTATCTTATCTCAGTTAATAAATTTAATGTATGTTTATATCTGAGTTTAGCACAAAATTGGCCTATTTTATATTTGATCATCACCATTGTGTGTTATAATTTCTATATTCTTAACCCTGTATACTAAATAAAGATGCCAATATCAAATTTAGGTTTTAATATTTGGTGGATCTAATTCATATGAATGCAAACATTTATGATTCCTAGGGGTTTCAATTAACTAGGGTTTTAGATTGTTCAACTTTTTCATTTCCTACTTATATTATTTTGCATGCAACCTAGGACAATCCCTAAATTCATAGGTTTGGCAATTGAATGCATATAACTTCCTCACCTACCACCTAAAACCAATGAGGAACATAATGCTATGAATCATGATGATACCAATATTGAGAATGAAAAAAATAATGATAATATCATCATAGAATAAGATTATGATAATGATAAGCATGATTCTAATGAAATAAATAAACATGAAAAAATAAGCCATGAGCAAGTGAAATAAGCTATATTGTTAAATGTGTGTATCTATATAAACACTAAAGATATTGAAAAAATCCTTAAAACTATATTGGAAACAAAAAATAAAAAAGGTATAGTTTGAACATCCATCCCCTTGATCACATTACAACTTAATACTTCTAATGGGGGCATGGGTTATGAATTTAAACCTTTGTTTCCTAAAAACCAAAACACTATTACCACAACTACTATGGAAGTACCAATTGTTTCAGCTCAAATACTAGTTTTGATGCATATTACTATGCAAACCATGTTTACATCCCCTTTAGTGACTACTTGACTTGTTAATCTAAATATCAATGGGTCTACATTAAAACACTCCTTAAAGGTATAAATACCTTAGAGGACAAGGTTACAAACATTGAACAAAATGTTTTAGAGTCTCCTAATGATATTGATTCCCAAAATGTGTTGCATAACCCTTTTTAAATTTAGATATATTTTCACCCTTTACCAACTGGTTTAGTTACACCTAAGTTCACATTTTATTATGGAAAGGGTGATCTTGAACAACATATTTTAAAATTTTATGTGAAATGCATTTAATATGCCTCCAATGATAAAATTTTGACCAAATTATTCCCAAGAAGCCTTAAAGACTATGCTTTGAGGTGGTTTTATGATTTACCTCTCCCATTTGTGAAAGAATTCAAACCTATTTCTTATCAATTTTTGGCATATTTTTCCATTATATTACCAAAAAGGTTTACTATACTCAAATTTACAAAATCAAATAAGGAATAAATGAACCTATCAATGAATATGTCTTGAGATATAGGATAATGCTAGCTAAAATGAACAATCTTATTGTAGATAAAGAATTGCAAGACATATTCAAGAAAAGTTTACTTTCTCCTTTACATGAGTCCATTGTTTTCTATAAGTTTAAATATTTTCATGACTTATTACATGTTGTATGGGACCCTAAATTGAAGCTTATTTAATTAAATAAGATCATGTATGTATCAAATACACTAGTTAAATCTACATCTAGTACCAAATTTACAATAAAATCAATTTATAAGGTAAAACCTCTTGAGCCTAAAAAGGAAAAAAACTTAATGGTTAATTTAGTTTCATAAAAACCTAATCAACTTATGTTATCTAATACATTAAAGATACCATTTACAGACTTACCTAAGTCTCACACCTCACTACTCTTGTAGTTAGTAGAATGTTATCTTATATCTATCCATCATCTTATAGAGGTTGATATAAATAGACCTATACCCAAAGGATATGATGCAAATGCTTATTGTGATTATCACTATGGACCAAGACTTTATAAGGATAGAATTTTTACCTTAAATCATAAGATTGAAGACCTTATTGATGACCAAAAGATTACATTTGATGGCACTTCAAAGAAATCTAGTGATCACCATAAACAGAAAATATTTAATAATCCCTTAAAATACTATTCTAAGAATGAAATAGAAGTAAAAATGGCATAAATTCACAATTACCTTCATAAAATTATTAACACCCATTAGATTGGATTATTGTTACTTATACATAACATATACCTCTTATGGTTTAGAGACATTCTATTTCTTTTGATGATAGTGAGATTAATGACGATGTGTCTAATCTTCATTCTTTATTCATTCGAGAATAACTTTATAAACACCCTACACATATTTTTATGATTGATAATGGTGTGAGAGAGAACATTTTCACCATGACATTACTTACGTAGGTTACAGTAATCATAATTTTCATCCTTCTACCAGATTAATTAGAGCATTTGATGGGACCTCCCAAAAGGTTCTTGGTGAGATTTACCTATATTTATAGGTTGGTCCCACACATATGGTTGCTCCATTTTCAATTATATGACATATTTGATATGTTATTTGGAATACATTGGATATATACACTTCAATCAGTACCTTCTATAGTACATGGGCATGTTAAATACATTCATGCCAATTAGTTAATTATAATTTATAAAATACCACATGAGCATCTTCATGAATAATAAAAATATATATCCATGTAGCTAAATATCAAACTTACTAAGGTTAATCCACCAAAAAAGGATAAGAAATAATCAATCCCCTTTACTAGGTAGTTAGTACTTAATAAACTATTATATTAGAGACATAAATTGGCTTCTATGGAATCCTCATCTACTACACAAGATGTTTAGATATCTAGAGCACCCACACATGTTATTATCACTTATATTCCAAGGAAACCATAGATAACTCAATCATGGGTTTAATGAACCCTTAATCCTACTACTCTTACTATTTTTTTAAGACCACAAAGTCTTATTTTACACATGTAGAGCATCATAAAAACTACAATGACATATATTGCACATATACATGCTCCTCATGCTATGTACTTAAAGATATGATATATTAATGTATATGGGTTGATGGAGATGCTAACATGTGTCCCACATCCCCCATAGTTATATGATTCCAATATATTAGGATCCATATAAGTAACTATGGGGGATGTGTGCCACATGTTGGCATCTCCATCAACCCATATACATTAATATATAATATCCCTAGGTAAATAATACCCTCAAAGTTACACAGTGGATTATTAGAATGTATTTTATTATTTTGATATTAATTACATTATATTTTAATCCTCTAAGGTTTTACACATGGGCTCTTAGGTCCCTTATAATATCTCTTGTCTCTTCCTTTCTCACTCTTTCTTAGCTATACATATTGATAGAGTTTTACCCTTATCCCTTAGATCTTATACTATATATTAACTATTAATACCATTGACAACAACTATTTTCCACAATCAATAATTATTCTCTATCAACAACCTATTTTAGTTTGAGTGACACATATGTGTATACACATAAAATTTTCAATCTTTTATTGATTACTGACACTTTGTATCTTACAAGAACCCATCGAGTCTCAATATCTCTAAGTGCATTCCTTAAAGGGTGCACTAGGAAAGGGGTGGGCAGACCATTGGTGCTTAGTAATATTATTGTCCATTTTTGCCACATGTTATCTACACACTTATCTCCTAAAACCATTTACCCTAAACTTGTTCTTCTTAGTTAAACCCATTCTAGACTTGTGATACATTTTATCCTCCTTTTTATTACCTTGATCCCATTTTTTTCAGTCAACTATATAGGGTTGATTGGGTCAACCCTATATAGTTTTAGGTTATTTTCACTTAGGAGCTACTTTGACCTTTGGTCAACATATCTTAGGACCTAGTGAGTTATTATCCAAAATTATACAAGGTCAACTAGGTCACCCATGTCGACCAAATTTTTTGGAATGGTTTAGGTAAATATCTTCCTATATATACAATTTCATTTCCCACCATTTGATAATAAAGAAGTAAATGATAAGTGTGACTGAACATCTACTTATTGACCATTCTAATTGAGAAGTAAACCTTAGGGTTCCATAATTTTTGTGGAGAAAAGGATCTTGTCTTGTGGAGAAGTATTTTGAATACATTGACCTTACACGCCACAATAATTTCTTGCAAATCACTTTAGCGAAGGGAGAGATTGAGGCTCAGTAGGTTCATCTTCAAGGTAATTATTCCTAACTTTATTTTTCCTTTGCAAGAGTAGATAGATAATGCATTTTTTATTATATTTCATGTATTATAATTATATATACATTAATGTGAGTATATTTATTCTATGCATGTTTAGTTTTATTATTTCTAACCCCACTTTATTCCACAAGCTTTGGTGAGCACTAGATTAGATTTATTTTCTTGTTAGTACCATAGGAGAAATATTAAAACCTAGGACCCCCTTAAGGTTATTGCATAATTATGATATACTAGAGTCTTTGGAACCCTCCTTATCATGGTTTATTATGATAAATACACCCCTAATCAGTCTATTGGATCCCCATATTGGTCATGCTCCTAGTTAAATAATGTATTCTCAATCAAAAGTGTAGGTATGCTCTATCTTCTCCAAGCCAAGATGATACATTTTGTGTACTCGATGTGAACTAACCCTTGTAATATTTATTCACTTATTTTTATTTTTTTATCATATATTTACCATACTAAGTTGATTACATCAACCCAGTTCTAAATTCTACGTACAAGTTTTTAGATACATGATATTGGATCAACTCAATCAACCCAATATAGTTTTCCATATTTTTAGACATCTAGTTTAGACTAATATGTCAACCTAATCAACATTGTACATTTTAAAACATAAATTTTAGCATACTAGGATGACCTAGTCAACCCTATACAGTTTAGGCACTTAATAATAGGCTTATGCAAAGCTATATCGACCCAGTCGACCCTGTTAATAGAATTTTCAAGCATTTTTCAAGGTTTTTTGACAATAATCTCACTTATTTGCATCTTTAAAATCACCAAGGGTAGAGATGGCACAAACACCTCTAGTTTTTAATAATCCTCATAGGAGTATGCTCATGGATCATGCTATGACTAAGCCTTACCACTTTTTTAGGGACCTTAACTATCATATTTGGTTTACCCCTGAGATGAGTGTGACCCTTCTTAGGCCTTTTTTAGATCCTACCCTTCCCATAGTGGAACTAACTTTGGAACCCATTATTGTTCATGTTATAGTTGAATCTATTGTTTCTCCCACTATAGTTGAGCCTATTCTTTCTTTCATTATTGTTGAGTGTATCCCTACTTTTTATCCCATTTCTCCTTCCATTGAGCCTAATCCATTTCCTTTCCCACCACCACCCTCCCTTCGTGATGGTTTGCTTCCTTTACCTAAGATGTCTCTATTGACCACCAAATAGGCTGATGAGTCTTCTTTGGCTCCTTCCACTCCTATTACAACTCCTCAGATGAGTGCTTATGCTAAGACCACTCATAATCATATTTAATGCTTCCATGGAATAAACAATCATTCTTTCACCTATTATCACAAGATGTGATAATATATTGATACTTTGCATCCGTCTTCCCTTTAGTCCTTAGACAAGACCATGCCTCCCCCAAAGGTTCTTCTTGAATATATGCCTAATTATGGTGAGATATATTGTATATGGCACTAATGTGGCACCCATCACACTGATCACTATTGCATCCTTCAACAACACCTTAAGGATCACCTTATAGCTATTCTCAGACATTCTTCCCATAAGTCATTAATGAAAAAAGGATCCTCCTTCTTCTCCTAGGGCTCCATATCTTATGGATACATCCCCTCATGTGGTTCCTTCATCACCTTCTATGCCTTCACTTGTGACCCATTTACATATGGACCTTCCCTTACCTATGGATCCTTCTTCACCTGTGAGTCCCTCATCTGTGGATCCTTTTACACTAGTGATTCATGCATCTCTTATAGAGCATTCTCACATGAATTCTCTCAATAATACCTTATATTATTTCCTTCCTCAACATGATACATCCAAAATTATTACTTTTTTTATGGAGGAGATTAGATGATAAGTAGTTTCCTAGTTTTCATTGAAGATAGATGAGACATTTGTATCAATTCATGTCCAAATTCATAAAGATCTATCCAATGTTTTGGATAATGTGTGTGGGTATATTTATCATTATTTATGAGCACATGCATGGTTTATTTATGTTTTACATTTGGATTGGATGTATGCTCCAATCTTATCTTTATCCATCTATTATATCATTTGACACTATGTCAAATTATTAGTTACCTTACATGGTGACTTTATTTTTGCACTCCATATTGCTTATATTGTCATTTATGTTTTAGATGTATTTAGTTATCATTGCTTTATTTTTCCTTATTCCTTTCTTTCACATTCCTTTATTGTGTCTTTATGATTATTTGCTTTCTCATCTCTATTTTTCATAGCTAATTTTCATTGTGAGTTGATTATATAAACCTGGTTCCCTTTAGTCATTTCATATTAACATGTGATCAGCTAGAAAAAAAAATCATCTCATTATATTTTCCTTATAACAATCCACTTTGGATCTCCTTTTTCCCTTTATTCCCATTTCTCACAAACTAAGCATATATATGGTTGAGACTTGAGATAACATGTTACTTCATTGTTAAACCTAAGTGTCCTAGTCTATCTTATCTTTGGTTACTTAGCTTATTTTCACCTAAGCCTACAACTCATTTGTGTGTATCACTTTCTCTCTATTTATTGGTCATTCCATGTTTGTATGGAGGAGGAATCTTAAAAATCCATAAAAATATGCAAAATCCAAATCATTTAACAAAAGGCAACGTTCAAAATTCTTAAAAGTCTAATCACACTAAAAGACATGATTCAAAGCACATATCTTTTTTCTAGTTAAAGCTCAAAATCCATAGCTGGCCTCATGGTAGAGATAAGGCCCTTTGGGGTGTGGTAGGCTAGTAGATTAGAAAAGGAGAATTAAAAAATCTTTTAGTGTTACCTACTTTCTCACACAAGTACCCAATATTCATAATAGATCGACAAATCTGTAACGGTTCCTAAAGAAAGGGGAACATGTCATGGGAAGGTAGGTCTATTTTACTTTTTCTATACCAATCTACCTTTATTAATTTATCTTATTATCATGCTTATTTACCTACACATCTTAGTATCTATAGTGAACATGTTTCCTTTGTACATTGATGGTCACTAGTCACTTAGTGTCATCTCATGTCCTTAGTATGCTTCATGTCTCCTAAGGTCTTTTGATAATATGCCTTAGTTATGATTTTTACATTCCATTTTTCATTCCTTAAATTCCTCATATTTCTTCTTGAAAAGTATTATTTTTTTCACTAATCACTGCCCTTGGGATTCCATTTATGAGTTGCATTGTAAGACCATGGATAGGACCCAACCATCCTCACAAATTACCACATTCTACCTTCCTATTACCCACATACTTTATTACCCAATTTTCACATTTATTTCACCTCATTGGTGTTATCTTTGTGAGTTGCAGTGTAATATCATCAATAAGACCTAGCCCTCCTCATAAATTTTTCTAATAATCCAAGTCACAATCACAATTACATGTGTTAAATATGAGATAAGATGTGATCGATTATGAAGTTACACAGCATTGGCATGCTTCCTAGATTGATTTAGTATGTTTTATGCTTACTTAATTTCTCTTTCACTTTTTTATTATTTTTTGATTGCATGTAAGAATCCAACCATTTCTTGAATTTCTCATACTTTCTAACTTGAATTAGTGTGATAAATTTAAGACCAATTTTTTACCAATTTTGTTTTTATCTTATACTTCCCAACATGATTTAGTATGATTTATTGAATTAATTGATTTATTTTTATACCATTTGTATTTTTACATGACTTCCACTTTATTTCAATATTTTTCATACTTTCCAACACAATTTAGTGTGATTTTACTTGTTTTTGGTTCCAATCTTTCATTTTATTTAAAAACAAATTCATTTTTACCATCTTTTTTTACCACCATTTGGTTCTTTATACTTATTCATTTTCTTATCCTTACACATTTCCCAACTTGAAATAGTGTGTAGTACATTTTATTTGATTGATTATTTTTTACCAAGTCCTTTTTGTCTATTTATTTTTAACTAGGCATGTGTCCTACATAATTCTAGAAAATAAACCACCCCTCATATATTTCCTATAGCATATATAACAAATAGATGAATCCATGTTTTAAAAAGAAATATATCTAAAGCATTAATAGCCATAGCCATAATGACAACATATACAACCAACATCTAAATGCCAAAATGATCCATATATATATATATAGGGCCCAACCATAGAGATGAAATATTGTATATGATTGTATTTTCATATCAAAATCATGATATATATATATATATATATATATATATATATATATATATATATATCATGATTTTGATATGAAAATACAATCATATACAATATTTCATCTCTATGGTTGGGCCCTATCCTACCTATCTCATGGCCTAGCCATGATACCCATCGATGCTTTAGTCTGATCCCTCTAAACATAATTCTTTAAGGAGGTTGTTTGAGATCTTAGTCTCAACACCTACCCCTATAGATGAGATACTAGAGCCTACACCTATGCCAATTAGGCTAGGGTTACCAAATGTGTCATTCTCTCCCCCTCTTGTATCACTCTATCTTAAGCATGCACTTATGTCATCTATGTCACTATATATAGATGTGCATAACTCTCCTCAGCCAGGGCCTACCATGTTTGTGTCTCTTATACACCCATATTTTATGATGTCTATACCCTCTCTTTATATGTTTGTATCTATCTTAAACCTCTCCATCTAGTCTAAACTAGCTCACCTAGGTTAGGGTAGATGGTACATTAGGATCCTCCAATGACATGGGATCATATGGCATCATTGTCTCACCTAGGATACTATAGAGTGATCCCCTCACTAAGGACCCCCATTTGATATCCTCCTCTGATCCACCTACAAAAAACACACTAGATAGATATTAAGTCACTGATATATCTCAAAATCTATCTATCTCTAGTATATTTCAAATAACCTTAAGTAATAATTTAATCATCTTTTATTTACTTGTCTATGTATTAGCCATTATTATCTCACCATCCACATGACCATCAAACATAGTCTCTCCATTTGTGTGGATTTTAAGACCTCCTATACCAATCATCTCCTAAAAACAAATCCTATAGTCATAGCTCAATTTTATCTTAGGCTATGCCTGAGTGGCCTCTCTTTACTCCAACTCTACCCTAGCCTACCTACTAGGTCATTTGAGACATCTACAGTCTCTAATATGCCCTAATGTTACTACCTCCATCAATGTTATGTCCTTTATGGTCATTGATCCTCCTATTATATAGCTATTGGTGGTACTTCTAGTGCTCCTACCTCTACACCCATATCCTCCTACTCTACTTCCTACCATGTTTTACCAATCCATGATCTCCCATGATATGGCCTGAGTGTCAGCCTCACCACTAGTGGCCCTATCTCCATCTCAATCCTCAAAGTGACCTATCATCAACTACATGGGGCAACCCAATTGACTGATACATGAGAAACCTCTCATAGATCCACATCATTAGTAATATGATTAGCCTAATAAACTTTTTCCCTTTGACCAGCATTCCATACATGTCATGTACAAGCTAGACCTAGATGACAAACCCTAGATCATATAGTACTCTCTCCTCTAGTATCATTTGGGTCAAATCTATCACACAGTAGTACCTTTCCATCTAACTTGTGTCACAACATTCATGATGTCATAAATCATATCATAGCCTTCCATATATCTAGAATCTATGAGGTATACATGTCAAACATACTCACTCATTGGCCTACATTTATCATCTCTGAGACTATATCCCATACAACTAAGGCTCTCCTCTCCTCATCACTATCTAGTATCCCCATCATCATGATTGTCCATGCTATCAACAAGCCTAGGATGGCATGTACATTGTCTAGGGTGATATCTATCTCTATCATATCCCTCCCCACCTCCAACATGAAGGTGTTAATCAACCATTCATATCATCCCAAGAACATGACTAAAAAATTTGAGCTCAAGGGTATCCTACACATCTATGCTATATGACCTAGACCTATAGATATCAATCTCACCCTATCCTCTATCGTCAAACACTCTAGTAGATCTGGTAGCCATGCCACATTTACTATTTGCTAGAATTTGGGTCATCCTTGTAATCAAGAAACAACAAAAGATGTATTAGATCCTCCATGTCATGTATAATCAAAATATATTATTTTTACAAATTTACTCATAAATAAGCTTAAACCACTTTAATTTATTCATTTGAAACTATTTTTTTGCCTACTCACCCTTTTTATCCCTTAATTGGTCATTTTAGGTCATTCTAACACTCTTTCAGCCACTTGTATGCATTTTTGTACTATTATAGATCTTTGCTCAAACTAGTTTAACCAAAATTTCCCTATTTTTGACCTGGTTGACTTAAAAATCTAAGTCAACCCTCTCATTTTCCTCCCCTAATATTGCATTATCATTATGTACTTTTTGGATTAGTTAGCAAACTATACTAGGTTGATAGTCTAAAAAATGTATAGGATTAACACATACCTACTAGGTCATCAGTGTGGATTTTTCCAATTTTTAGCCTACTAGGTCAAGTGGGTTGACCTAGTTGTTTTTCAGTATTTACCCCTTACATTTTGTATACAAAGTTCCTTATAGTAGTTTTATCCCCAAACCCTTCAAACCCATGTCTCTAATTGGTTTTTCCTACCCATAACATCTAATTTGGTTTCATTTTGACATATAAAAATGATTAAAATTACAAATTTCTAACAATACACTTAAAACACTATAATATTATAAAACTAGCTTAAGATTCTTAGTTGTTTACCTATCCTGCACCTGCTACCATCTCTGGGGGTCCCTCTTACCTAGCCTATTGTCTCCTCACCATCCTAGCTCGTTTGGTCTTTCAAATCTCTTTTTATCTCCTTTACAAGTCAAAAATAACAAATGACTTTCATTTTACCCTTTTTAAAAACACTTTTCAAAATTCAAATATTTTAATTATTTTTTGATAGATTCCTTATTTTGTCTCTATCTTTGTTTTTACTCATTCATTTTTGGATCCATAAAATTTTCTAAATTCATGATGATGTAAAGAATATTTTTCACTATCATATGCCTATATTCCAAAAATTTTGATTTTTGGCTATTTTTTGTACTAACTTCTACAGGTTCACCTAGTGTTATTCACATTGGATGCCTTCACTTATCTTGTAGTCTACTTATTTATATACAACACTAAGGTAAGTAAATTTATGTGTTTTTCAATTTTGTCTTTTCCTTTATCTTATTTATTGCTTACTACATCTTACTTAGCATCAGCATTATGTGTTATCATGTTCTATTTTCTGAAGCACCATCCCATGTTGCACTCATGTGACACATGATGAGATTCAAGTTGGGCATATGTATAAACATAATATTTTCAAACTTTTATCGATTACTGACACTTTAATCTTAAAATAACCCATCAAGTCTCAATATCTCTAAGTGTATGCTTTAAGGGGTGCACTAAGAAAAGGGTGGGCAGACCATTGGTTCTTCATAAGATTATTGTCCCTTTTTGCCACATATTATCAACATAATTATCTCCTAAAACCATTTACCCTAAGCTTTATTTTCTCAATTAAACCCATTCTATCCTTTTGATACATTTTATCCTCCTTTTCCTTACCTTGATCCCATTTTTTTAGTCAATTATACAGGGTTGATTAGGTTAACCCTATATAGTTTTGGGTTTTTTTCACTTAGAATCTATTTTAACCTTTATTCGACCTAGCTCAAGACCTAGTGAATTATTATACAAAATTGTATAGGGTTAACTGGGTCAATCCTATCAGTCAACATTTTTGAAAGGGTATAGGGAAATATCTACCTATATATATATATATATATATATATATATATATATATATATATATAAGTTTATTTCCCACCATTTGATAAGAAAGAAATGAATACGAATTAATTGTGAATGAACATATACTTATTGACCATTCTACTTAATAATTAAAGCTTAGGGTTATTTGGAGATATAGGTCTTGTCTTGTGGAGAATTCTCTTAGATGCATTGATAGATTGTGTAGCCTAGAGTTGATTTGTCTTTGTCATCCTTATATACCACAATAATTTCTTTTGAAGCACCTTGGCCAAGGGAAAGATTGAGGCTTGGTGGGTTTGTCTTCAAGGTAAGTATTCCTAACTTTATTTCTCCTTTGAAAGAGTAGATAGATAATGCATTTGTGTTTCTCTTCCATGTATTAGAATTCCATATTAATTGATGTGAGTATATGTCTTCTATGCATATTTAGTTTTATTATTTATAACCTTGACTTTGTACCACAAGCTTTGATAAGGACTATATTAGATTTACTTTCTTGTTATTAGCATAGGTGAAATATTAAAAATTAGGACCCCCTTAGGGTTATTTCATGATTTTTTAAGACTAGAGGATTTAGAACCCTCCTTAGCATGGTGTATTATAATAAGTTCTCCCCTAATCAAGTCTAGTAGATCCATATATTGGTCATGCTCCCACCTAACAAATGTATTCCCAATCAGAAGTATATGTATGCTCTATCTTCTTTGAGCCAAGATTGATTTATAGACATGCTACATTTTTTATTACATACAATATGTATCACTATTGTGACCTAGTCACTATCTTATTTGGATGATGGAATGGATAGTTGTTTCCAAGTAGTTATGGTTCTAATGGTAGGTCTATGTTAAGGGTATCCTAGGTTAGGTCAAACATTCATCCTTGTAATTCTAAAAATAATTAATTTATATTTATTTTGTATAATTTCTTGTCTCTTTCATCACTTCAGTTATAACTTTACTAAGTGTCATCCTTTACAACTAGTTGGTTGACCATTGGTTCTTTTTTCTCTTGATATCTGTGTCTGTGGATTTTCACCTTACTTATATGTTTCCATGTTTTAGGTGTTTCCCTATTTTTTCACTACTTTATTTACATTACTCCTTGGAATATTTTTATATCTTTATTATGTTGTGTACCATATGTGTGTGCCTTATTTTGCTTGTGTGTTGATCTATAAGTTATTCTATGTTATCCTATAACATTAAGTTTAATATATATATATATATACACACGCACACACTTCAAGACTTGATGATGTAGGATAACTGCATCGTATAATCCATTTAATGAGTATATTTAGAGAAAACTTCCTCTAATTTCAATATTTGGCATTTAAATCTAGAACAATTTGCTCAAGAAATGATAAATTAGGTGAAGTTATAATTGGACCTTGTGCAATCATCAAGGGTGGTATATATGATTCCCTCTTAGAAACAAACATACTAATGTGTTTTAAACCAATTTATACCCCCATACCTAGGGGTGTTTTCACATAAATAATTGTAGGGGTTGGAACAAAAATAGATACAATAATATAAATAGGAATATCTGAAATAGGCATGGAAGTTGAAGCAAATTTATTTGTATCCTATCTTAAAATGTATAATAATTCATCAATATTATGTGGGTTTGAATTAATAAATTTTGTTAATTATTTATCTACAGTAGATCTATCATTCTCAATAATAATCATAATTCTATCAATACTATGTGTATTATATCTTATAGCCTTTTGAATGTATAAATGTTCTTGTTACAAAGTCATACTTGATTTTATTTAATTTTACATTAATTATGATTGTGCATAGCATTGAAAAACTATTTAATCATATTCATCAAAAATATCTATATCTTATATTTTAGAAGAGGTTGAATGAACCTAAATATGTTCTATAGATATTCAATTTAATCTTGCTATATGCCTTATAATAATAAATGAGTTAATCTTCTTGAGTGGTATATCCAATATAAATAATATATGAGATTCACAATATATAACGGACAAATGTTAGTTATTTTTTTTAAATCCAAGAGATTTTTTTTAATTTAGTAGTTAGAAAAAATTTAAAAAAAATTGTAAATCATTCATCCTTTATGATGAATTACTAAAAATATTAAATTGTGGTTCTATGAAATATGGAAAATATTTTGATGAATAAAAACAAGTTTTTCACCAACTATTTATGATAAGAAAAAACATTAAAATATTTTTAAAATATTTTTTTAATCTAAAAATGAGTTAATCAAAGCAAAATAATATTGATAAAAATAAAGGGAGAATGGGTATAACTAGGTAGGGTGTGCTTGCTTTTTAGTCTCTCAAATATATTGATCATAATCATAAATAGCAAATAATGTTATGAAATCACTCACTATGGATTATTCCAATATCCTTTTAGCCACACTATCCCATCTATAAGGTACACCAAGAGTAACTTCCAAGGATTAATTACATACCAACACACTATAAGAACAAATGGAAAAGGCTTCATATGGATGAAAGCAAAACCTTGAGTGTTTTTGATATATTTTGAGGTAGATGAAAACTAAAATTTATGAATAATTCTTTCTAATGGCTTGATTATTGGGGAAATACCCCTCACACAATGGCATAAGTAAAAATAACAAAATCTTTAACCAAAAGGATAGATCCTATGAGTTTTAAAACTATTATAGCACAATTTATATGATAAAAAATCAAAATCAAAATAAAAATTAAATAATAAATATCAAAAAGCAAAGGCTCAAAAACAAAGGTTCACCAATATGTTTTACCCTATTTTTTATAGAACCCAAATAAAATATATTATATGATTATATAGATGTAAAAGTATAAATATCATAATGTTAAATATATATAATAATTAACTATTATGATTTTGAGAAATTTCTAAATATATAAATTTATATTTTGGAAAATTCTAGGAAGATAAATACAGAGGTTTTCATAATGAATTATTTTGAATGTTCTAACTATCTACAAGTGGAAAATAGAAGAAAAGGTGATTGTACAGGATTGTAATTAGAATCAAGAATAGAAAAAAAATATGGATAGGTCCATTATAAGTGGATAACAATGTAATGAAATTAAGTCCATTGACCATGGACTTGTCTCAGTTGATTGTGACAGGTTGTTGACAAAAAAGATAGAGAAAACAAAGTTATATAAATGATAGATCAAAGGTAAAAGCATAAGATGATTATGGATAAAATAGATATAAATGGACAAAAATTTAATGCACATGAGTCCATTGACCATGAACTTGACTTGGTTAATTACATGTAAAAATTATCATTGTTCTTTTTATACTCATTGGTGTTGAGTAATATGGTATATCGCACTTAGGGTTTTAATGCATAGAAATAATTATTTTTCTTATATTTTATTTTGAACCCTTAGGTCACTTTGATATATTTTAAACCTAAAATAAAATTATTTGAGATTAATTGGTTGAGATTAACTCAATCACCCCCTTGATTATTGATTATTTCCTATGTATCAAATATTCCAAAGAGGTAAATCAAGGCCACGCAACTCTCTCGCCTAGATTGAATGTGAAATTATGATCCTTTTAATATTTATATGTATCTATAATATTTAATATATACTTTAAAATGATACCTATTGACTTTATTTATAGGGATGTATTATTGGCTTATGGTTGCTCCTTGTGGGTGATTTAGAATCTAGAGAGAATATGGCATATTTTCTCAATGTGTAGAAGTGTATATGTTTGTACCAAGTGAATTTTAATTCCCTTTAATGTATGAACCTTGGTATGTATTTATAGGAAACTATTTTTAAAATTTATTTTATCCAACCTTAATAAACATGGGAATAGCCAAAAGGATGTTTTGAATTTCAAAAACTAGTTATTATTTAGTGTGGTATGTGGCCATTGTATATGCACAAGGGTGAATTAAACCTTTGTCCACATAGCATGGATATATCCATAAGGATTAAAGATAACTTTAATCTATCATAGATAGTCTAAAGTTGATTTTAGATGACTTGATCATTTGACATTGCTAATTTCGTGCAAGGTATAACATAAAATAGAGAGTTGATTTGCATATAGACAAATGGCTTAGAGGAATGGTGAATAATATTCATGTATTTATACATAATTCTTTCAACTATATAATTAGAATTTTCAAGTACTTGTGACCAAATCTACGTGTCTATAGTAATATGATAATTATGGGGCATTATGTGATTAGGACTAAATATGATATAATTGGAACTTGATTTGACACTAGATGGAATCCAATAATATAAACATTAGAATATAATATCTCACTAATTAAAATCAATGATAACAATATTGGAATCTGATATCATATTAGCTAAAAACCAATAATTTTATTATATAAATCTAATTTTCCCAATTATAAATTTAGAAATGGTAATACTATAATTCTAGATTCTTGGACATATGTCCAGATTTAATGAAATGATGGTTCAAGTATAAAACATACCAAAATCAAATTAAATCAATTATTTTCAAGTATCAAATACAAATAATAAATTGAATTTATATAGAAAAGCATCAAAATTTCACAATAAAACTAAATTAGAAAACTACATGTGGATTTATTTTCCTCGGAGTATTTAATACATAGGTAGCGATCAATCATTGATAGGGGTGATTTGGGTCAGCTCAACCCATTAAACTTTCCTTTTTTCCAAGTCTATCTCCCTCACAAGAATGCCTATGGATTTAAAGTGAAAAAATATATAGATTTCCACACATCATCAAGGTTTGGTATCACACATATTGATATTTTAGAGACATACAAAGGTGATCATATGGTCACATACCCATAATATGTCACAGGTCACTACCAACCTCTATAGATTAGTATAAATATTCAACTCTAACCTAAGTCTAAAGGATCCAATCCTACATAGATATAGATATAGTTCCTAAAATTGATGAATCATAGGCTTATTCACTATTTTTTATACTTTTACAATTCAATCACACTCAAACAGTCAATCAAAAAATCTAATTACTATCCCTTTGTTTTACTTATTATATTGATCATCTGTCAATTTTCAAATCATTACAATACACTTTTAGATTTTAAATTAATATTTATGCTTAATTTTCCTATTTATTAATCTAAAATCATATAATATTTTCTATCCTATTAGGGTTTCTAAAACAAAATTAAGGTAAAAATCCACAACGGGGATCCACCTCTAAATACGAACTTAGCATAAAGTCCCACTTTTTTCAAATTAAACCTATTATAGGTTCAATATTAGTTAAATGAGTAGTGTGTATAATTTTTTTTCACTAAAATACAAAGAACTTATTCATATTTATTATGTTTGGGGTAATTTTATTCCCAATCCATGGTTTTAAATAGTGGCACTAACCTTGGTGAATAATCACCATAATATCTAATACTTTAAATGGAAACAAGTGTTCACTTAGCTACATGTGTATTCCTTTCTCTTTTAATTTTAGATATGTCATTTATCTAATTTATTTTAGATCGCATATTATATATGGAAATTATTTGGTTAATTTTTCATTGTAAGTTTTCATGGATAAATTTAGACACTCAAATCCTCTCCCAATTATAGAATATGGTTACACACTAAGGTGCACAATTTTATTATCTTTTTAATCTATCATCACCAATACTAAAATTAAATAGGGCATTTTTAGACATATAAATATTGTATTAGATACTTGAAAATGTCAATTTTAACCCCTAGTTACCATACATGACTTGTGCATATATATATATATATATATATATATATATATAACTCTTGTCCATGCTCTATCTTATTTATTTATTTATCAACAGACCTATCCTTCCTAATTTTATATCAGTCACCTAAAGTATCCCCCTATTTTTTTACCTAATCTTCTTATTATCTTAATCATAATGACTCCTAATAATTATATAATGGTTTCTTGTTTCTTATATGCCTCTATATGTAATTATATGATTTTGACTTCTTGATTCATCCACCTATACCATATTTATCCTACACCTTGTAATGGTAATTTTATTAAATTTAAAATATTTCCTATGGGTTGGCCAGTATATTTTTCATGTCTATGATCTGAAAATTTATCCATAAATTTATATATTTAAACACACTAGTTTGAATCATATTCTTATATGTCAATCGTATACCTATCTCCTACTTTTAGGACATTAAAACATTTAGGCATTGAGAAGAACAACCCTGAATATTACAAATCAAAAAACTCTTAAAGAATCAGGCCCTAGCTAAGTCTATCTGAAGCACCTAAAATAAGTTAATCTTAAATATTTACATGTTTATAATGCTAAATTATAGGTTACATCCACAATATAGGATCACTATTGCACACATGCACCCGACTAGGAGAACTAAGTGTGGTTTGAGCCCTCTTCATATTATTGTAAATGTAGGTGGCGCTTAGCCACTTAATGGAAAGTGATTGAGGCTGACTCAAACCATATTTTCCATTCTATTTTTTTTTTAAAACCTATTGTAAAATGTGGATCTAAAATTATGTAAATATACACAATAATGATCTTATGATATTACACAAAAAAAAGTCTAGAATTAGACACAATGATCTATGTTAGAATAGTTAGACACATTTCATAAGGACTTTTTTTGAAAAGATAAGACACCTTCAATTTTACATAAGCATCTAGTTGCTACAAAATCCTTCCTAGAAGATCTATATAATATGTTTCTAAATCTGGGTGACTCCAAATATAGTATTAGTATTTAATTCCACCTACACATAGTCTCATACCCAAATTAAAAGTAAAAAGATAAGTACCCTAGTTCTCTTGGTAATTTCTATAAATAGTAGAGTGAATTGAATCTCTAATTTTACATTTAGATATGCTTAATTTATACATATCTTAGACAATATTTTGAACATTCATGATTCCATACTTGTTTAGATTATTAATCCAAAATAAGGTAAAACACATACATGTGTATATGTACTTTTACATTGACTATTATTCTATCCCTTAGCTTTATTGTGGTTATGATTTTTCATTGGCCCTTACATTTTGATTTTCTATCTTGATCTGAACATTCATGATATATATCTTTTGATGACATATTATTTACAAAAAATTGATCTTATTACACATTTCTTGAGTCTCACTACACATTGATGTGACATACTACTTATCCAACCCTACATATTGAATATTTACTTTTATTATTATGGCCTACATTGAGTTTACACTATCACATACATTTTATGCCTACATATTATGGCATGTGTATACATTCCAATTATTTCTCATTATGGGCAAGTATCCTCCTATCTCGACATGATCTTATGAGACATGAATATATGATTCCCATATATTGGGGGTCACTTACTTTGACACTAATTTTCTATTAGACTTATTGCATATTATGTGTTGATATATTCTATGGATTATTTGAATCTATTATATTCTTATATTTTTGAATACTTTTTAATTGGCCTTTCTTGACTATATAAATGTGTGCTTAAATTTAATACACACACACACACACACACACACACACACACACACACACACACACACACACACACACACACACACACACACACACACACACACACACACACACACACACACACACACACACACACACACACACACACACACACACACACACGTACACATGTATGTATGTATGTATGTATGTATATGTATATGTGTGTGTACATATATACATACACATTGACATGTCATTTGACATGACAATGCTAATGTTGGGATTTTAAGGTCAATTAACCCTATTAATCTTCTCTTGAAAAGAGTCTCAAGTAGGAGAGTCTACCTAAGTTATATATATACCAAGTTATAATGCATTGATCTTCACTCAGTTGTGAATTATGATGGTTTAAATCAATGGGTCTACTAGTGTGAAACTTGAAACTAAAATTTGATAATGTTATAATCCTTAAATTAAAAAGATAATAATTATATCTACATGTTTTATTTAACTAGGTTCCAATCAGATATTGAAAATAATGAATCACATGAATACATTTACCAAAATACAAAGTTAGGGTTTTAGAAGAAAATAGTTTAAAATGCTAACTTTAATTGCTCATTCCCATGCATTTAGTCATTCAATAGTACAACCAAAAAATAGTAATGAAAAAAAGAAAGAAGTCGAGATAAATAAGTAAAAATGGATTGTTATTGAATGAATCCCTAGTTTAAAAGATTTGATAATAAAATGAAAAAGAGAAGGGATAAATAAATAAAGCCTATTTTAATAAAGACAAATCCATATTTACTGACCATGTCAATATAAAAATTATTCTCTTACCTTACCATCATGTGCATAATCATGAATGGAGTTGATGCATACATCAAAAGAAATTAGACAATGAAGAAAGATCCCACAACCACCATTTAAATGAATATCTTGAAAATAATAAATCCAAATCCTTTTATTTATCAAGATGTTATTGTTGATAATCACATTATACATTCACCATAATCAATCCATCAAAATTATTCTAGCATAATAATAGGGTTACAAAAGAGGGATATGATAAAAACCAAAGCAACTAACTCTAAGTGTTTTGGAGAAACAAAGATCCAACCCTTTATAATGGGAAGGGTGGGTTAAATTTATATACTTTATGGTGATTTATTTCCTACCTAAATGCTCACTCACTTTTCCAATCCTGTCAATTTGCCTTTTTTTCTCCGTTTTAGCCTATGAAAAGATTAAAAAACAAGTTACATTTTGAAATTAAAATCCTCCAGGTAACTTATAAACTTAAAACTTAAAAATATCATTTCATAGGACAAATTTTAAGAAAATAAAGGTGCCAAAATAGGATTCATATTTCTATAAACTCTAATAGTTTCAAAATTGGGTTTATAGGGACCAAGTTATAGCTGAAAAACTATCAGGGGATCTAAAGAAGTACCTAGAAGACCTATTCAAGTTTAAGAAATAAAAATCCTTAGTTATGATAATATTTTAACTCATGAAAAATTGGATGAAATTTGGGTTACTGATATGACCAATCCAAAATGAGATTTTTTATGGTGTAAGTGGTTTAGAAAACTCACTCATGGGGTGAATGTTATGCCCCTCAGAGTGACAAGTGGTCTAAGTTGGTCAATGGGGGAAAATGGACTCTCGACATCTAATTTGTCATTGAGAAATACCTACTATGAATCGAGCTACAACCCTCAATAAACACTAGTGGTTATTGTAATGTCCCCTAGATCTTCTTGAGTCTTGATAGGCAAAAATAGGGATATTTAGGGTTTATAGGGTTTGAATTTTTCTTTGACACACTTTTCCACTATTTTGAATAAATTTGATATGTTTTAATTAAAATCATTTAATAAATATTTATAATAATTTAATTAATCAAAATTAAAACTATTATAAATAAATGAAATAAAATTAATTAAAATGAACTAAATTTGATAAAATACAATTTAAAAAAACTTGAATAGTGGAGGGTCCCTTTACATTACCAAAGGCCTAATTAAAAATATCATTTTCTTGAATAACATTAAATTTAAATGTGTTCAAATTTGAAGGGGAACTAAGACTTGGATAAGACCTAATCAAAATTTATTTTACAGATACACACTATGATATACACATCCAAAAAACCTTGATTGGTAATCAAGATACACATCCTGCATAGCAATACTACATTCATTGGAGGGGCTCCACATATTAATCACAACAAAATGTCTACTTAAAAAAGTGATTTGATAGCTCTATAGGATCCACATCCTAATTAGATTCCCCACTTTTCTAATCAAAGAATAAATTCTAAACATAACTAATTATCCCTAATAAACCACGACACAACCTAGTCAGGATTTAAATATCAAATAACATTAGACACCCCCTCAATGAATTCCTGAAGACTAAAGCATGACTATTGAGTCCAATTAAAATAGACTACTATGAGAACATACCCAAAGACCTATTTGAGATTTCAAAACCTGAGTAGGTCTAAGGGCCTAAAATAATTTAAACCAAAGTAAATCCATCTCAAAAATTTTGATTAAAACTAGTAGACAAAAAAAATGACAAGATAGACCTAATCAACAAAAATTACAAATTTCTTCCCTTAACAAGATTTTATAAACTCCATACAGGGGTCTAGAAGTCATCAGGGTAGAAGTGCCAAACATGAAACTTACTCAAATGAGCCTAATAAATGTTATGGAGTAAGTTACAAAGATCAAAACTACATATAAATCAAAGTGATCTCTCGAAGTGGCTATAAGAAACTAAGATAACTTGTAGGAAAGAATGTTGTGCGAGAAGAAGTGTAGAAAAACTCTATTTTAGGGCCAAGTGTTACATATGAAAATTTATCATTCAGACTTGGTCATTAAAATGGGATAGGTTTCAAGGACTAGAATGACATGGAAATTGAGATTATTTCTTGGGGTATATTGAGAAGCCTAGGGGAAGTAGAAAGGAATGTCTTTAAGAACTAGCAAGTAGGATAAGTGCCTCAAAAATGTGTTTCCTTGCAAGAATTAAAACATGAAACTTATCCATATGAGCCTAATTAATAAGATACAATAGGTTTTATAGGCTAGAACAACATGTAAATAAAAATGAAACCATGGAGTGAAAGGGAGATAAGAAAGCTAACAGGAAAGATGACCAAGTGAGTGTAAGTGTAGTTAGACTCCATTCTGGGGTCAAGTGCTTTCTATGAAACTTTATCAATCAAAATTGGTCATAAAAATTAGATAAGTTTTAGGGGATAGAATAAAGCAAAAATTAATATAGACCATTGGATCATATTGAGAATCCTATAGGAATTAGAAAGCAATGCTTTCAATAACTAACAAGTAGGATAAGTGCCTTGAAAACATGTTTCTGTACAATAAGTAAAACATGAAAATTATTTGTATGACCTTAATTAAAAGGAAGGAGTATGTTTTGGAGGCTATAATGACATGTAAATCAAAATGACCCCCTTGGGTGGAATGAGGTCACTAAGAAAGCTAGTAGGAAAGATGCTCAAGGGAATGTAAGTGCAACTAGACTCGGTATTAGGGTCAAGTGCTTTATATCAAACTTTACCATTCAAACTTGATCATCATAATGGGACATGTTTTGGAGCCCATAAAGGCATATAAATTGATGTGACCTTAATATATAAGTGATTAATGCTTTAAATACAAATTTGAAGGTCAAGACTCCAATTTTACACTAATTGTTATATATGATTTTTTCTTGCATGAATGTGGTATTTCCAATGGTGATGATTTAAGTACCTAGTTTGGCATACAAACCAAGATGGAACACCAAGGAAACTTAAGAGTGTTGAGACCATGAGTCATGAATGCAAGTATAAGTGGTTATAAAAGTAAAAAAAGGCTCTTTTATTCTTGGATGAATTAGGGCATGCTATGTAAGCAACAAAAAATGGTGACTTTGCTAGAAAATACTCCTGAGTATTTTAGAATGAAATAAATGTGTCTATGAACCCAAAATATTTGGTTGAGACTAAACATGAAATGTGAATAGATTTGAGAGAAGATAATATGAGATTGACTAAATTAAAAATTCATAAATTATCATTGAGCTTGTATACAAATGAGTTAAAATATCATTTTTTAAAACTTGTAAGGACTAACTACTATAGATGCAATCATTAGGATAGTGAATCCTACGTTGAGAATGATTACCTAGACATTACTCTACTACCATCTAGGTGTCTATAAACATGAAAAAGTCTTCTGTAATACCACTCTAGGTCTTGTTCCATTTTCAATCAAGTGTCCATAGCCCTAGTATAGGTTATGTGAATCACTCAAAATTGAATTTTGTTAAAATTGGTTTTTATTTTCTTATTTTCTTTTCACAACATCTAAATTCTAGGTTGGGGACCACCATAGTAAGTGAAAGGTAGAATAAATGTGTCTATGAACCCAAAATATTTGGTTGAGACTAAACATGAAATGTGAATAGATTTGAGAGAAGATAATATGAGATTGACTAAATTAAAAATTCATAAATTATCATTGAGCTTGTATACAAATGAGTTAAAATATCATTTTTTAAAACTTGTAAGGACTAACTACTATAGATGCAATCATTAGGATAGTGAATCCTATGTTGAGAATGATTACCTAGACATTACTCTACTACCATCTAGGTGTCTATAAACATGAAAAAGTCTTCTGTAATACCACTCTAGGTCTTGTTCCATTTTCAATCAAGTGTCCATAGCCCTAGTATAGGTTATGTGAATCACTCAAAATTGAATTTTGTTAAAATTGGTTTTTATTTTCTTATTTTCTTTTCACAACATCTAAATTCTAGGTTGGGGACCACCATAGTAAGTGAAAGGTAGAATTATATATTTTCAACTTAGATTTTCACCATATCATATTTGTCCAAAAAAACCCATAAACCATTAATATGTTATTTTTGTGCTTGGTTTTGAGAGAATGTCTTCATCAACCAAATAATTTACCCAAACTTAACCCACATAATTTGAGCTTTTGAAACCAATATATAAATAAAATATAATGCCACAAACTACTTAGATTACCTAATACTATAATGTCATTCATGTTACCTACATACATGCATTTTATTCTTCACTCCTTAACCAACAAGGGAACCTATAGGAAAAAATAGATAGACCTGACTAAAAAGAGACAAGTAATGAGGCCAAAAAGTTAAAATATCAATAAAAACAAACTAAACTAATAAAAAATAAAGAAATAAATTAGGAAAGGGAAAGAAAAAGTATTTAAAATAACTTACTAGGCTATCTCAAGCCTAAAAGTAGTGTTTGAGTAATTATCCATTGATAGGCAATGGGACATCTTCACCAATTAGACACCTTAGGTGAAATGAATTCTCACCTAAGATTTTGGAGATTTGGTATGGACCCAATTAGAGGGCATAAAATTTTCCATGTTATCCCTTTTTCTCATGAGTCTTATCCTAGATAAGGACTAGATCATAGGTTCAAAAGGATTTTACTTTCATTCATTTATCAATACAATGAAGCTGACTCCTTGGTGTTTTATAAAATAAAACAAAGTTTTATCACTTTTATTCTAATTATATAAATTTGAGTTAAACCTCTATTTTATCATTAGTCTCCATGTAATATATCATGAACTATAGCGTAGGGATTCTTAGGTTAACTGGTTGGTTGTAAATAAGATGGTTCAATGATATTCCTAGGGTTGATTTACTTCTAGTCCTATCAAACCATAATGTAAATTTTAGAACATTATGCCAATACTTAATATTCTTTACCAATATTTTATTAATTACATCAAGAAATTTCTTATTAGTTGATTTAACTACCTCATTACCTTGTGGGTAATAATTAGAATAGAGATTTAGGATTACCTACTTTTTGTAGACATGTTCATTAAAGTGAAGAGAAGAGAAAGAAGAACCATTATCACATACAAGAGTGTAAATCATCAAAAACTTGGTGATGGTATGATCTAATAATTTGATTACCACATTGGTTGTGAAATTATTGAATTTTTGTGCTTCAGTCTAATGGGTAAAATAGTTAGTTTCCATAAGAATGAACTTATTTCCTATGGAGGAATTAAAATTGATCACTCCAAAGAAGTCCAATATTAATTTTATAAATGGTTAGACCTCAATAAATAACTACAATGGCATGATAGGGGTGTGTTCTCTCTGCATAGTAACTTGGTAGGTATGATAGCTTTGGACTTAAGAATGATCATATTTAAAAAAATGCAGCTGGTAATACCTTACCCTAAGTATATAATGATATTTAACACTCCTTGATCCATGACCAATTCCATATTTCTCATGTAAATAACTTAGTACTTTAGCTACTTATTTTTTGTTTAGGCATCCCAAAAATATGGCTCTATGATATTTTATATATTGTTGGACCCCAAGTTTTTGTAGTAATACATTCTAAGTATTTTGGAGAAATAATGTATAGGACCTTGGCATAGGAGAGAATGAAATATAAGAGAGACATGGAAGAATAGTGTAAAATACCTTAGCATAAAAGATCGAGCTATAGAAGATAAGGAAATGGAGAACAATGAACATAAGAAGTAGGACTCAAAATAGTGGAAGATTAGGACAAGGTCACCAGAAGCATAGATAGTTACAAATCAATTTTTGGAAGCATTAAAGATTAATAGAAGCATGAATCTAAGGAGGATAAGAATGAACACAATTACTTAGCATAGATAAAGTATATAGGGGTTGATAGGCATGAATCAAAAGGGACTTAATTATAATTTCTCACCATGACTTCTTTGATGACAATAGTTATTGGTATGTTATTTATAATGTAGTAATGACATAACTTGAGAGGGGTTAGTTTGTATAAATAGTCCTTAGCTTTGTTTATGAATGAGATGTATATTTTAAGTTATCTTGTAGATATATATCTAGATAGATTGAGTACTAAACAAAATATCTTTGTAAATTTATCATATGAGATCAATGGAACCATTACTTTATGTATGAATCTTGATGTTTTAATATTTTGGTGTTAAATCTAATTTTATGATAATAAATAACTACATGGATAGTGTGAATTAATCAAATGGCTAAATATAGAATGATTTTTGTACTAATAATGAATAAATATTATAACCCAAGTGCCTAAGTAATATAGAGTCAATTATATCCACCACCATGTGGTAGAATCAATAGGAACCATGCTAGGATACATGCCTCAAGTGAGTGTGTGAGGTCACCACTTGTGTGATATGATGACACGCTAGCTCATTTATTTTTTCCTCATACTAGGTAAACAAATAATACTTAGTCAAGAAAAAAAGGGACAAAAAAACCCCAAAAATTTGGTTTTGTTATCAAGACCCATTGCACTTATTATCTCAATGGTAGAAATATGCTTGAGCAGCTCTCTTTGGAAAATTTTGAGCACTGGGTTGGCACCATAGAAGAGGAATTTGTGATTTAGTATATTGAACTAGGATTTTATATGCACACATGGTATAAAATCTCTTATATGATTATCTATATGAAACATTATTTGTATGCACTTACTTGCATGCTTGTATTTTGACATATACACAAGACCATTCAAGAAATTACAAACACAAGGCTCCCTAGTTAGTATAGAATCAAATATCCTTAGCTAATTAATAATATACTTGGACATGTGTGGTAGATGTGTGGTGGAAAATATTTATCAATAGATACATTTTGGAATACACTATCTTGACATATTCCTATCTAGAGGAAGCATAGTTTAACTTTATGAGGGAACCACATGATAGTTATCTCAATCAATTTCCCTTATAAATTAAGAAACCTATTGTTGAATCTAGACTTGATAACTTCTTCATGGATGGATAAACTCTCTCATGCATGACTGGCATGACTAGTCAAGAAATGGAGGGGTATGCATGGGTATGGGATTGGTAGTTTAGTTTAGAATTTGATCAATGATAACTATGGAAATATAAATATGATAAGGCAAAGCATAAGGATAAGAGAGGAAGTGATGCTAGGGGAAAATTAGAGGATACTGGAAGCTATGTGAGAATATTCAAGGGAGTGGAAATCCATAGTGAATACTCCCTAACCATGGGTCCATTCCCTTCATTGGCATAAGTATGCATGGAAGAAGTAAAAAAAACATCGATGATAGTGAAACCCAATTAAAATAGTCCCAATTACCCCACTATAGTGCATTTTCATGAATTTGAGTTTGATGGAATTATTATAAGAAATTAGGATACTGATGGTGTAGAATATAAAGTCAAATCTAAAGATGAATCCCTAGAGGATTATTTAGGCATGCAAGTTCAAAATAGAAATGTACCATTAACCTTTACTTTTCCATTGAAATAAATATCTATGGATCACCTTAGCATGATAATTGGACCAAATGTAATTAGTGGGAAAAATGTAGGCCTAAAAATAAATAATCAACCTCTTTTAGCACCCAATATTTTAGGTGCACCTATTACTGCAAGAGGTGTGGGAGGTAATACTAGTGGTGGTTCTACTAGTGCTACAAGAGGATCAAGAGGTGGATCAAGAATTCTTTGTGTTCCTCTACCATAAGGTTCAAGAGGAACTAAAGGATCACTACCATAGGGTTTATTGAAACCACCTAGTATAACTATAATCTACTATGAGATGGCACTTCATCTACCTAAATATTGAGGTGTCAAAAATGTAAATAATCATGTTCATAAGTGTGAACTCATTTGGTAGGTGTAGGGTATAAATTATACTAAGAAAAATTCAACTCAATTTGATAGTACCTTATTGGTTGGAATACATAAATGGTATGAAAAGTTTGATCCTTAACAAGCCATTGTAAATTATGAACTATTAAATACTACTTTTCTCCAACAATTTGATATACATGAGTTTGAATAACAAATCATTGTTACTCTAAAATATATCAAGCAAGAGTTTACTAAGAGTGTGTGTGTGTGTGTATGATGAACATTTCAAAATGCTTCTTTTAACTATATTATTTGAGATCAACCCAACACATCATGTTTAGTGGCTTTTGGGAGGGTTATTACTTCTATTTTGATGAGCCTTATCTCATAAGAATATCATTGATCTATGTGAGGTATTAGGAGTTTCCCTCCACACTAAATCCATCAAAAGTTAGATATGGGGATTATCCCATTTATAGATGCTCAAATTACTATTATGGATTCTAATCTAGATTATTTTATGGCTAATAATTCTCATAACACATATAGTGGCTTATGGTGTGTTGACTATGAAGTGGAGGATCATAATAAGAACAACTATATATGGAGGAATGTTTGTGTTGTATTAAAATAATCCTATGAGATCTGTAATGAAGATCATTATGTAAGGAATTTTCCCTTACTTCAACATGCCAACTAAGATAAAGTGTCAATATATAAAATACGTGATGCACATACACATGATACTAATAATTATTAGGTCATCAATGATATCCATGAAGCATACACATGAGATACTCACCAAACCTATATAGCTAACACATAGGAGGCTAGTAGAAGTTGATATTTTAGAGGTTGAGGGTGTGGAAATATTTGTGGAGGTGATCACTTTCCACCTAGTACATGTTATAAGTGTGGATATTCATACCACTACTAGCATTATTTCATGGTCTACCCAACCTACACCTTTTATAAAAATGAGCATCAACTAGAAGAATTTCCATATTTGTATGATGTCATTACCAAAGAATAAAATGAGAAGGTTATTGGGATGATATGTGTTAAAAAAATTTGAATGCTCAATGGAGGTTGTTCCCTACCACTCCACCAGCTGGACCTAAGGTAAATATTACTACACAGAGTGGCACTCATTCCTAACCAATTTTAAATCCACCTATTGAAAAGGTTCAGTGTGAAGAAAATCATGCATAACATTATGCACATTATTAATGTTATAAATAAGTATTACATGACATAATTTCCTTGGTATGAAAGATGAAAGGTGAAATTTAAACCTGATAAAAATGCTACCATGTATGCTGAGATGCAAAGAGATATGGTACCCTGGACTCAGGGCATGATGACTTTTTAGATTTTTGAAATTTATTACTTAGTGAGGACATCGTCCCCCTCTTGAATAATTGGTTATGATAATAAATGAAAAAACATTCAGATGATCATCATTTGAACCATGAGTAATGATAAGAGAACCGTATCTAGCCAAATTTAGAATGTGACAAAGAGGTCCTTATCAATGCATCCATTAATTGTTGGATGAACTATGATATCCTGGTGGATACTATCATGTAAGTTAATGTTATAACTAAACATGCATGGAAAAATATGGGGAGCCCTATCTTGAAACCTTCCACATATATCTTTTTTATGGCCAATAAGACTCAAAAAGTACTCATAGACATTATTAAATATGACATCATCAACATCTTGGGTGTCATATTCAAGGGTTATTTCAAAATGATCAAGTTTGTTTAAGATAGTGATTTTACAGCTCTTTTGGGTTAACCTTGATGCTATGTGAATAATGGTCACTTACATTTCAAGAATCATTATATCAAATTTGAGAATGAAACTAAGCACATAGACATTCCTCTAAATAACAACCAAGGACATCTCTTTATGTAACCCATTGATGTTGATGAGGATGTGAACACAGTTTGTAACATCACTACCTAGGGAAATGAAAATGTGTATCCTACTCTAGATGACATTTTGTGATGGGAAGACATGAAATCCATTTTTGAAATTACCAGTATCACTTAAGATTGATGGGCTCAAGGCATATATGATTTTTAAAAGTCACATCTTTGGTGTTCTTGATATCTGCCTAAATTATTCCCCTAATTAAGCTTAGTACCCCAAGAATGTTCATCTCATTTATCTACCACCCTTAAGGCTAGACCATACACCTCATTTCCATGGTTGAATTAAGGCTAGGGAATATTTGAAGTGTTGAATACTACTATGTTAATAAAGATTAACATTTACATGCACTCAACTTTTTATTTTAAGGAAATACTGCTCAATGGTGGTTTACTCATCGATAACAGTTTTTCACACATGGGAACAAGTACTTGTATCCATGCACTATTGCTTCCACCATGAAAAATGAATTCACACCACCCTAATTTATAATGGTATTTTATCTCTATAATACCATATAATATCCTTCTAAACACTTTGGAATTCCAAAGAGATTTTTTTACTAGAATCTTTATAGATTTATGCCTTTTATGGTACTCTTTGTACTTGGGATAGAGTATGGTACATCAATCAAGAAAACTAGAGGGAAATGGATTATTGGAAGTGCATAAAACATAACCTAGTTACAACATTTTCATTTTATTCTCTATGAATTTATTTTCATTTGTATTTTAAATTAATGTATCAGATACTTATATGAGATCAGTCACCAATCAAAGACCACATATAGCACAAACATGGTGCACTAGAGGAAAATTTGGATATATTTCAAGAACATGATATTATTACCTTGAATCCATTATATTTTTACCCTAAATATGAATATTACCATCAATAATATATTTATAAGGGCAAGCAAAAGATCATATACTAGGTTTAGGAGGGTACCAGTTCTAATCTTCTAGAGTCAAAATTTGACCACTTAAATCTATGTATGGAATATGGGGCATGTGATGTCAGAGATACCCATGCTAATTCAAATGGTTCAACATAATATTGGGACAAAGGACACACCTAAAATGGATGCTATGGGTAATTACTAGTCTCAAGTTAAGTTAACCAAAAAACATTAACTCCTACATGAGTATCTAGACATTTTCCTATGGAAATAAACATAAATGAAGGGAGTACGTCCATATTTTGGCAAGATTCAAATAAATTTGGTTGAAGGATATCAACTAGTGAGGAAAATACCATATTGGATGAACCCTAATCTATGTGCATGAGTTAAAGAGTAAATTGATAGCATGTTGTGCACTGGAGTTACTACTCCCATTGATGAATCTAAGTGGCTTATTCCAATGGTGAGAAACATCAAGAAGTATGGTCACATTCACATTTTCATATCTTAAAAGATACTCAATGTTGTATGTGTAACTGACCCTTTCCCAACACCTTTCACAGAGGATATTTTGGAAGGTGTTGTTGGGTATGATATATACACCTTCATTTATGTATTTTTTGGCTATCACTAAGTATAAATTACTAAGGAAAACAAGGTAAAAATAATTACAATCAAATGGGGTTATTTTTCATATAATGTTATTCCTTTTGCCTCAAGAATGCACTAATAGTGTTCTCATGCATTGTGGTATAAGCCTTCAATTATTTCATCCACTTATTCCTTTAGGTGTACCTAGATGATTAGACCATGTATGATTTAGTGCATGACCATTATGATCATATGTGCATCTTACTCAAGTATTACCACCATATTCATATTTATTTAAATCTAATTAAGTGCATATTTTCCACACCATTTGGAATCTTCTTAGGCCATATCATTTTATGGGATAGACTACTAGTGGATTTGGCTAAAATTATTTTCACTATTCAACTCCTAGCTCCAACCACTCAACACTAGGTCTAGGCTTTCTTAGGCCACACAGGGTGCTATCAGAAGTTCTATCAAGGTTATGATAACATAGCCACACCAATGAAATAATTACTCAAACACAATGGCCTCTTTCTATATACCACTCAACACTAATAAACATTTGAGGCTCTAAAGGAAAACTAGTGACTATGCCCATTATCCAACTCTTGAACTAAACTCAACCATTTCATTTTCATGTCAATGCTTTAGATGGTTATGGGCTCTATCTTGGCACAACCTTGTTAGAAATATTGTCATTGATGTCAAAGGTATAACATTATTGGTGATATATGCCTCATTACATTTAATTATGTTTGTAATATTTATATCTTGGCTCATGTGTGTTAATATTTATTTAATATAACGAATATATTTTTGGTTGCATATGAGATAAAAGAAGGGCCCATGGAGAAGTCAAAGAGTCACAAGGTAAAGAAAAAAGAATAATGGGATGAATTTTCCCATGAAGAGTCATCTTGTGGAATCCCAAAAGTCACCAAGTGAAGAAAAAAGAGGAAGGGCACAATTTCTCATGAAGGGACACTTTGAGGAATACGAAAAGTCACCAAGATAAAAACAAAAGAGGAAAGGATGCTTTTAATTATGAAAGGTCACCATATGAATTTTCAAATGAAAGGATATGAAGGGTCATGCAATTTTGGTGCCATTTTCCATGAGGATTGAAGGGTCACAAAGGGGGAAGGCCAAAGGTCATTTGGAAAGCTATAAATAAAGGCTTGAGAAGCCATTTGTAATATGTGAGAGAAAGTTTGATTTAATAGTAATATCTAGCTTAGAAGATCAATAAGAGAGATAAGTATGATTTTTATTTGTTATATCTAGATTAGAAGAGAAAAGGTGAGAGAGGAAAGAGATATTGTAATGAACTATCATTTGTTGAGATAGCAATTGAGAGATAGTTGTGTGGTATACACAAAGGGGTTGGTGCTCCTATGGGTTGGTGCTCACAAATTATTGTTTTGTTGGTGCTCAACAAAGGGGTTGGTGATATTATGGGTTGGTGCTCTTGAATGGTTTCTATGTTGGTGATCAACAAAGGGGTTAGTGCTCCTGTGGGTTAGTGCTCACAAATTATTGATGTGTTGGTGCCCAGTAAAGGGGTTGGTGCTCCTGTGGGTCGGTGCTCATGAATAGTTGTTGTGTTGGTGCTCAACAAAGGGGTTGGTGCTCTTGAAAGTTGGTTATTGTGAATATTTTGTTTTTATTTGGTGCTCATTCATATACTTGAGATTGTTCTCTGTGGTTTTTCCCATATTGGGTTTCCACGTTAAATTTGGTGTCTCTCTCTATCTTGTGTGGTGTTTGTTATTTCATTTTTATTACATATCTTGAATGAATGTTAAAGTGGAATTTTATTAAGGGAAATTTTATAATATATATTATATACTAATTAACCCCCCTCTCATTATATCCCATGCTTAAAAATTGGTATCAGAGCAGGTTCCTTTAGAAAGGGTTTAACAGCTTGAAGGTAGATCAAGGGAAAACACGATGGCTAAATCACATGAAAGATTTTATACAAATAAGGTCCCTTTGTTTGATGGGATGAATTATGCTTTTGGAACATAAAGATCAGGACTTATTGGATGGCCCTTGGATTTGACATATAGAAAGCAATGGTGGAGGAATATGAAGAGCCACAGACACTTGTAATTACTCCAGCAGAAAAGAAGGCAAGTGAATGTAATGTTAAAGCTTTAAATGTTATTTTATGTGGTTTATGTGAATTTGAATTTGTTAAAGTTATGCAATGTAAATATACTCATGAAACTTGGGTAAAGCTTGAGAATATTTACAAAGGTGATGGAAAGGTTTAGCAAGCTAAGCTTCAGACTTTTAGAAGATAGCTTGAAAGTTTGAAGATGGAAGAAGAAGAAGATATAGCAAGTTATCTTTTATGAGTTGATAAAATAGTAAATCATATTCAAGGTCTTGGAGAAAATTTAGAAGATTCAATGGTGGTAAAAAAGGTTTTGAGACCTTTACTAATGAGATATGATGCAAAGGTTTCGGCAATCGAGGAGATGAAGAATTTAGCCAAGCTAAAGATGGATGAGCTTCATGGTATACTCATGGCATATGAGATGTGGACTAAACAAGATAAACCCTCAAAGAGAGAAGTGGCTTTCAAGACATCAAATAAAGAGAAATCTAAGATTCAAGAATCAAGTGATAGTTCCAGTGATGATGAAGATGAAAACGGAGCTCTTTTCATTTGCAAGCCAAAAAGAGGAACAAGTAAATATCAAGGAAAATTACCTTTTAAATGTTTTTTAGCTAAATGCCCAAATAAGGGTAATGATGATGAAGAAGAAGGAAAGTATACATACAAGAATAATTTCAAAGGTAAATTCAAGAAGGGATTCAAGAAGAAGAGCTTGTATTCTAAAGATCCTAGCTCAGCCGAAGATAGTGGAGTCAGTGATTCAAAATAAAAAGAGATTCTATTCATGGCCATACATGAATATGCCTCTGTAAGCAAAAGTATAGATGATCAAGAAGAAGAAGAGGTTGAAGCTGAAGTGAATCTAGAAGGAGAACTCATTTATGCCTTTTAAGAGTTAGAAGCTATTGAAAAGAAGAATCAAAGATTGAAATGCCAGATCAAGAAAAATGAAAAGGAGTCAAAGGAAATAATTGATGATCTAACAGCACACATTGAAGAAGCTAAAAGGAATGAAAAATATCTAATAGTACATTTGTAAAAATTAAGAAAATTATGTGAAAGGTATGTTATTGAAATTGCCTCTTTAAAAGAAGATATTGAGAAAGCAGTCAATGATAAAGTAGTTAGTGATTCAAAATTTGAGGATAACACTAACATATTAAATAAGATATTATAAACTCAAAAGTAAAATTTAGATAAGATAGGTATCATATTTGAAAAGAAAAAGAGCTATGTTGAAGCTCTTATAAAAGAGAAAACAAAAAGGGAAGAAGTGAAGAATACATAAGACATTTCAAATAAAGGAGGTTGGAGGGAACAAAGCTACAAAAGATAATCAGGTCAGAGATATACATATAGGTCTTATTTTTATGGTTACTATTTTTATTGTAATGGATATGGTCATAATAAATTAGAATGTTGAAAAAGAGTTAACAATTTTAGAAATAAGGAGAAGGAAAGTCGTGTAGAGTCAAGTAAAAGAAACAACTCTTTTTCTCCGCTATCAAGCTTTGGTGAAGAGGCCATAATATGTTACAAATGTAACAACTTCAAACACATAACTTGATACTATAGAAGCATGTTTGATTCAGTCGAGAAGAACCAGAGCTTTAATGCTCCATTCATCAAGAAGAAGGTTTAAACATGTTCATGGCAAAAGAAACAACCTGAAGATTCTATGTTGGTTCAGATAGCTTTGCATGTAAGAAATGAAGATCAGCCATGGTTAGTTGATAGCAGATGTTCAAGGCATATGACAAGAGATAAGAGTAAGTTCATAACTCTAAATAAGATCAATGGTGGCATAGTGAAATTTAGAGAAAAACCACTACTAGAATAGCCAGAAAAGGTACTTTGAGTTTGGATAATGGTAGAACCAAGACTAAGAATGTTTTGTATGTAAAAGGTCTTAAGATAATCTATTTAGTGTAAGTCAAATATGTGATCAGGGATACAGATTAAATTTTCATACAGAAGGTTGTGAGATTAGAAGAAAAGATTCAAATGAGTTGATTATAGATGCTCAAAGGATAGGTAACAATTTATATGTATTATCAGATATCTTCTCAAAGGCATGATAAAAGGACACATTTAAGGATCTATGAGAGGAGTTGGGAGTAATTTATATTACTTCCTTCCATTGATGTTTAGCATCAATTGAGGGAGAGATAAGTGTTAGCTATAGGTAGGCCCTTTGCCATTGATGTCAAAGGGGGAGAATAAAAGGTACAAGGATAGGTGCAGTAATAGGTATAGGGAATAGGTACAAGTTACTACAGTAAGGGGGAGTTACTATATGTTATTTAGGTGATAGTATGTGTAGGTTTCAGGATGTGGTAGTTTCAAGATTGAGGTTTCCATCAATGATAAAGGGGGATATTGTTGTAAATATTGTCATTGATGTCAAAGGTCTAGCATTATTTGTGATAAAGAACCCATTGCATTTAATGATGTTTGTAATAGTTATATCTTGGATAATGTGTTTTAATATTTATTTAATATTAACAAATATATTTTTGGTTGTATATGAGATAAAATAAGGGCCCATGGAGAAGTCAAAGAGTCATGGGGTAAAGACAAAAGAAGAATGGGATGCATTTTCCCATGAAGAGTCATCTTTGGGAATTCCAAAAGTCACCAAGTAAAGAAAAAAGAGGAAGGGCACAATTTCTCATGAAGGGACACTTTGAATAATCCAAAAATTCACCAAGATAAAGACAAAAGAGAAAAGGATGCTTTTTCTTATGAAGGGTCACCACATGACTTTTCAAATGCAAGGATATGAAGGGTCATGCAATTCTGGTGCCATTTTTCATGAGGATTGAAGGGTCACAAAGGGGGAAGGCCAAAGGTCATTTGGAAAGCTATAAATAAAGGCTTGAGAAGCCATTTTTAATATGTGAGAGAGAGAGTTTGATTTAATAGTAATATCTAGCTTAGAAGAGCAATGAGAGAGATGAGTATGATTTGTATTTATTATATCTAGCTTAGAAGAGAAAAGGTGAGAGAGGAAAGAGATATTGTAATGAACTATCATTTGTTGAGATAGAAACATTAAGAGATAGTTGTGTGGTATACACAAAGGGGTTGGTGCTCAAGTGGGTTGGTGCTCATGAATTGTTGTGTTGGTACTCAGTAAAGGGGTTGGTGCTCCTGTGGGTTGGTGCTCATGAATTGTTGTTGTGTTGGTGCTCAACAAAGGGGTTGGTGATCTTGTGGGTTGGTTCTCATGAATTTTTGTTGTGTTGGTGCTCAGCAAAGGGGTTGGTGCTCCTGTGGGTTGGTTCTCACAAATAGTTGTTGTATTGGTGCTTAGTAAAGGGGTTGGTACTCTTGCAAGTTGGTGCTTGTGAATATTGTGTTTTGAGTTGGTGTTCATTCATATACTTAAGATTGTTCTCTGTGGTTTTTCCCATATTGGATTTCCATGTTAAATCTGGTGTCTCTCTCTATCTTGTGTGGTATTTGTTATTTCAGTTTTATTGCATATCTTGAATGTATGTTAAAGTGGAATTTGATTAAGGGAAATTTTATAAGATATATGGTATACTGATTCACCCCCCCTCTAGGTATATCCCATGCTTAAAAAACCTAGTGAGGGAAACCTTGATCAACATATTTATTTTTCTAGATAAATGCTCACACTAGAGAAATAAAACTAATCTAATACAGACCGTGAGGATTTATCCATGGTTTACACACTCTAGAATTTTTACAAATACTTTATGGCCAATCCATTTATTTTCTATATGGATCATGAAGTGCTTAAGTATTTGGTAAATAATCCAATATAGAAAGGATGCATCTATCAATATATTATCCTCTTTTGGGAGTTTTAGTTCTCCATGTTCATTAAACTAGGTAAAGTTAACTTTAGACTAGACTATCGATTATGTGTTTAATTTGGTGAACCAGTGCATTCCATAGAGGATGATTTACTAAATTTAAATATATTTAAAGTTATGTATGTGCCTGAGGAATTAGAATAAACTGTGTTTTTTCTTGTAAAATGATCATCACTAGGTCACCTTAACACCTAAGTGAAAAGTAGTTATCTATCTAAACTACACCTTTATAACTTATTAGAGGAGAAGTACAAACTAGGGCATGATGAGGTATTAATAATGTGCATAATGCATCAAAATTATGTTGAAGTCCTTTAGGGGGTCTATGAGGGTATCATAGAAGGATATTATACTAGTGATGTAATCACAAGAAATTTTTTACTAGCTGGGTTATGATGGCCCACCAATGTGATATATATCAGTGTGTAGGTAAACCAAACTGAAGGGATGTCATGCCCTTTCATCTAGTACTTTCTCATGAACCATTTGAGATATGGGATCTTGATTTTATTAGCTTTATTCAACTTAATATGAGATAGAATGGCACATGCTACATCATTACTACCATAGACTATCTCAAAAATTGGGTTGACAAAGTGCCTACATGGGATTATAATACTACTACCATTGTTAAATTTGTATGGTAAAATATCATCACATGATATAGTTTCCCATTGAGTTTAACAAGTGATCATGGCATTCACTTTATCAATTAAATAGTGTGCATCCTCTTGGTTGAATTCATAATTATGTACCATAATACCACACCTTAACACCCTCAATCCAATGACACAACTAAAGACTTTAATAAGGTCTTAGGTAATACACTGAAATAATTTGTAATATTGGGCACATAGATTAGGTGATCGTGTTTTAGACATCTTATGGGCTTATCAAACCATATATAAAAGTTTCAATAAGATTAATCCTTGTAACCTTGTCTTTGGTTCTATTATAGCATAGAATTTCACCCTTGTGGGAGAGTTTTTTAGACTCTCTCACTCTCATCTACAATATTGGAGTAACTTTAGGCTATGGGTATCCTATAGTGAGTTTGAACCTATGGATAAGGTTGGATTCCTCTTGGTAGATCACCTAAACTAATAATTCTACTTGGAAAATAAATATAAAGGGGATATATGATGACTAATAACACTAAAAAGGTGATACATCTAATTAATTGACACTCATATAAGCTTGAAACAAACACTAATTCAGCGTAATAAAATCCTTACATAATCTCACAAACTTAATTTTCATAAGTATTTCCTAAACTAGGATCACTAAGTAATATATAAACAACTAAAATGAAGTAAGAAAGAAGGACAATGGACATGGAAAAATAATTCTTCACAAATACATCATACACAAGCTTGATAAATACAAGTTAGAGGCAAGATATAGGTGAAAAATGATATTTATTACTTCAAAAGTTATTTCTTACAAATTTTGACAAGGTTTTGCTTTGTCAAATGAGAATAATTTTGCAAAAAATTGGGGAGAATGGGAGATATATGAGAAAATGGGAAGAGAGAGAGGATAATCAAGCAATCATAAATCAATAAATGAGACACAATCACCTTTCATAGAGTCTCAACCAATTTTGGATCAATTATCACTAATCCTTCCTCAACAAACTAACTCTCGTTCACCCAAATAGTCTTCAAGCCCTCTCATTGGCTTAGAAACACACTAGAAGATAAAACTTTTTGAGTATGATGATGTCATGATCCACTCACAAGGGAAAAGTATCAAAAGATTTTTAAAAAACATTGAATGATCCACTTGTCTTCTCAACCTCCAAACTTCTCTCTTTTAGACTTCTATACCCCCATCCACTTGCTCTTCTAGAAGATGCTTGGCAAAAGGTTAGTTGACTTAGCATTTGGTACTTAACTGACCATGTAGGTTATCTTTTAGAATTTGATTTTTTATGTTTTCTTCTATTTTAAACTTAAATTTTCTCCTCCAATCTAAAATAAAATTCATGAAACCTGTAACTCTTATAGACTCCATTGATGAAGGTCTCAAGCTTGAGCCAACTTCAACTAACTACCATGAAACCTACTCCCAAGGCCATTTATCACCCTAAAGACCACTTATGGACTTGTATAATACTTATTTGAATACATATCATTTATATGATATAAAAACCATAGTTTACACCACCTTCAATACCTATAACAAAGGTGAAAATCACAATTAAACCTACAACAATCTATAAAATGTCAAAAAACCTAAGTTTTAAACCCTTCAACTCAGCAAGGCACCCTATAATCCTTTTTTAAGATCTCTGAGTGAAATAAAATTATTTTTTAGGTCCCATTAATCCTCTTTCATGGCTTTATACCATTTCTCTCTTTGAAGACCTACAAAAATAAGCATTTTTGAGCCATTTTTCACCTCGAGGCACCCAAATGTGCCAAATTATTCATAAAAATAGGTTTTTCATGATATTTAAGGATTCCTTTACATTTTATAGGTCGTTTAAAAGTGATTATATTCCATTTTATGGATGTATGAGTCCAAAAACATAAAACTAGTCAAAAAGCTCCTTTGGCAGCTCAAACAAGCTCACCTTCAAGATCATTGTTCATACAATGTGGACCTATATTCCAAAAATTATATCCATGAATATATATTAAATATACCCATTCAACACTCTAAAATTATTGGTATCCCATGTGAAATTTATGAAAATATACATACGTAAAGATAATTGCCTATAGGGTTTGAAAGCATTCTAGACATGCTAACACTCTTTGCGATTGTTCATAAAAATCAAACCCTTAACCAACCTAAATAAATAATTAATTTAAATATAATATGGGTAATAAAAACATAATCAAATCATTTTTACCAAATCCTTATGGTGTGAAAGATACGAGCATCTGAAGAGGGGCTAAAACTGGGTGTCTTATGCTTGAAAAACTCAAATTCCTTCAAAGGATCAATTTGACCTTCCCAATGATTTTATTTTGTTGAAATTACCTTAATTAAATATTTAAAATCTCATATAAACTCTTCAATAATTCATCTTTAATTGGAAGTTCTGAGAGTTCCTTTTGGTGCATATTTTATCGTGTAGGCTCTTTTTACTAGAAGCTAGTTTTGAGCTACCTAGTTTTTTATTATTCTTAGGATCATGACTGAACTTGTATTATTTCACCTTTTCATGATGGTATTATAATAAAAATAATAAATTTATAATTTAATATTATTCCTTTCACATTATCCTTGCCCTCCATTAGTCATTTCTCAGCCTTATACACCTTGAATCTATCTTCAACCTCATATCATTATCCAAGCCAAAAAGATGGTTGTAGGTGAATTTCTCATAATGAAGGCTTTAGATCATGAACCCATTGAGTATTTTGACCATATTATAAGTTATTAGTTAATATTCATAATCTTCTTGTCCATCATGTTATCTTGGAGAAACTTTGAACTTGATATGAAGAGGCTTTGAAGAGGTTTGAATAGTAAGAACTCAAGAAATAACTATTTACCTTAAACAAATCTAAAATACCTTAATTTCTCCAAATAAGAGATTTTTAATGTTTTTTCTTGACTAAAAATATCTCCATAAGACTTAATTCCCCATGATCTCATTGTTTTCCTTAAGTAATTGATGTGATTATCACTTAGTGTTCTTGAACCTTTGACTAAGCTCCTCTAACACCATCAAAACTTCTTATGACATCTACTCCATGTGACTATTGTAGGTGGAGATTTTTCTATATCATTTTCCATTACTTGACCTACTAAATAATTTCATGATATTATTAACCTTGCTTTATTGATATTCCATATGTATTTATTCAATAAACCTTGATTTGTCTCATTAAACAAATAATTTCACTTTCAGACCTCGGATAATACCCTTGTTTATTGTATCTGGTCATTTAACCTTAACACTTACCAAGGCTTTCATGAAGGTTTTAAATTGATATCTCACCTGATGTACTATCATCTCACTTGATTTTAGGATGATTTGGAGAGGTAAATTTAGTCCTCTCAATGTTCACACATGATTATTACCAGCCCTATGATCATAACCTATTGGTCTGACCTGCTCACCAAGATATGGAGATGAAGGTACATTACTAGACCTCAAAGTGTTCCTTGGTACCTTGAGAGAGAATGAATTATTTAACCTCATTTTAAATTCCCTCCAAGACTGAAATAGAATTATTTAGGTACTTTGAGAGAGAATGATCATGATGACACCATTTTAAATCATTCAAACACTAGAAAATCATATCTATAGTTATACCTTATTGAAGATAGTAAAACACAAAAATCATATCAAAGGATAATATGATAAATATAGAGGATTATTAATATTTTATTGGATTAATTAGGTATTAAGTGACTTAATAACTAACTTGAGAACCTCTAAAGATGAGTTCACTTGCTTGATAACCCAAGTTTTGCTCCAAAACACCAATATGGATTGTTCATAAAGATAACATAGGAAACATGTTTTATGTCATAAGTACCTCCCTAGAAGGATTTATCTAATGAAAAAAAATTAAATTTCTTATTTTAACCCTTAATAACTCCCCTAAAACAATTATTTCTCTTTGGATTTTTTAGCAAATAAATAGAAGAAAAACTAGACCCTATCTAGATGAATAAGCCATCTAGACACCCCTACATTGTTAGAGATTGTTCATAAATATGGGGAGTTGAACCAAAACACAAATCACACAAATTTAATTAAATTATTTTTCCTATCATTTCCAAAAATATTCTTGACCAACTCTCTCTCTCTCTCTCCTGACTATACTGAGTGAAAACTTAAGGCTCTCCTAGAGTTGTCCAAGACTGCCCAAAATGGTTTTTCCTTAGCATGAAGAAATAGAAGCCTATCTATGATATAAAACAATTGGTAAATATTTATTATTATTGAAATTACCTTTCCTTCCTTATGAAAAACTTTTTAACTGCTTGGAACTCCACTAATGGTAGGAAACCTGCTTCATGCCTAGTTTGCAACTAATAGGTGTTCCTTACCTATGTTGGTTCCTATGCTTGAATATAATTTTATATGCCTATGAGAGAATATTATGGACACAATTTATTTATTCATATGATATCTGAGCCTCTTCATCAATCAAAATCTTCAAAAACATGTTCATCCAAAGCTCTAAAAGGCTCCAAAATGCATCCTTTTGCTTCCAAACTCCTCTCCTCCACTCCAAATGAATTTAAATGGCCTTAAACATGTCCAAAATGGTAAAAAAACTCCATAAAAATGTGGTAGGCATTAAAAAAAATTAACTTCCTTAAAAAGTTACTTTTTCACTTCAAATTTCTATTTTGAAGACCCTTAAGTCATATAATGCACTTTTTTTTTTTTGTGGGGGGGGGGGGGGGGGGGGGGGGGGGGGTGGGGTTAGGCATAATAGATTCTCTAGACCTCAATTTTTACTCATTATAAACTATGAGACTTTTTGGATACCTAATTAATTTCCATAAATGCTCTAACATCCTAGAAACTAGTTGGATCCTTCACTTGTAGTTTAAGACCCATTTCTAGGCCTTTTTCTCAAAATCTCTAGATTCACTTTAAAACTTACTTAAAGTGTTCCAAAATATTAAAAGTGAAATGTGGTAGGGTCATGAGTTTTTTATTATCTTTCCACCATTTAATCATCCACTACATAAGGACTATACTCAATTCCTCACACCACACTAGGATATCCTAGGATACTGCACTGCATCATCAAGCCAAGACCAAAAAGGGACTATTCATGGGGGTAAAAGGTTATTAAATGGTCCAAAGGATTATCCTAATCCATCTATAAAAAAATTTTGTATGTAGACCAATTTTTACCAACATTTTTGGTGACCTCTTGGGATTACATGCCTGTTATGCAATAGATTAGTTACCTTATCTAATCCATTGGGCGTACGGGGTCACAAGACTTTCTTTCCCAGTTGATATGAAATGATACAAGACTATCTATTTCTAAAAACTTCCTCTTGAAATAGTAAGGAAAAAAAAACCAACACTATACCCATAGCACTTAGGTAAGGGAAACACACAACTGAAAAATAAATGTGCACAAGGTACTTAGAGGAAGGGAAAAATAAAATTCAAGGCTCAAGGACACATCTAATTTAATATATACAAGGCTAAAAACTCACCAATACCTTCCACCCAAATAAAAGGGATAATATTTTGTATCACCTTATGATATGAGTCAAGGTGTGAGAGAGCATGCTTGGGTGTCAATTTGCTTGGTGCTAATATGACATTGGGATGATTGATTGTCAATCTTATTGAAATACTCTCAAGTGGATAAAAAGGTAAAAACATGTCTCCAATGTATATATATTGGTCCAAGTCTTCAAATCTTACTTCATGTTGGACTATATGAGCACTTGTAATCTGCACACTTGATGGCTATTTTGAATGTGAAGGTTGAATATCTAGGGTTAGGTAAAAGATTTATAATTCATCCCAAAAGTTAGCTTCCTCTTGGTCATTTATAGGAGGGGTAGTCATTTGAGGTTCTTGATTTGACCAATATTCTTCAAACCTAAAAACATCAGTATTGCATTCAAGTGATACTTCATCTCATGATTGAGCAACTATTGCAACCTTATTTACCCATAGTTGATTTAAGTGGCATATTTGGCTCTTAGTATCCTCTTGAGGAGTTTCCACTTGTTCATTCCACTTCTACCTCATTTATTGGGTCACCAAGACTACCTCTAATTACCTTAGCCAACTCAGAATTACCTGGCAACAACATATAGCTTGTTTCCAACACTTCAAACAAGTCTTCCTAGTTACCTTCTTCAACCATTTATTTCACATTTGAAGCATCATTGAGGACATCTGCTTGTAACTATACTATATCAAACTCCTCAATCTCACCAAGATGTTTTAATAACTACTCCTCTATCTCTTTATCTTGCTCATTTATGACATCTTTAACATGATCAACTAACTGATTGTTTACTACAACCATATCAATTTCTACACCTTGTTCATCTTCATCTTCAACCATACCAAATCGAATCTCTTTAAATAGATAAAAATATCTTTTTCTCTCAACTATAACCTAAATATACATCTCTTAGAGTATGAAGTCATTAGTATTGGATTAAATTAACTTTACCACTTGTGATTGGTCAACCTCTATAAACTCATTTTGCTCTTCTATTTCTTCATTCATAGTAGTATTCTGAGGGCCTATTTGTATATCTATCATTTCCAACTCATCAAGCCTTTCCTCTTCATCCTGGACTAATATAATAGGTTCCTTCTTAAAGATGGAGATGGTAGGTGGGTGAAAAAGTTTGTCTTTCTTAAAAATTAGGAGAGTATCCTTCCAACTAGGGAATTTGAAGGCTCTTTTACATGGTTCTTAGAGAAAAGAGAGCGAGAGAGTCTTGAAAATATTGTAGAGCAAGATCATTGAGTTTAACTATGGTATCTTGATTCATTTTTCAAAAAATTAACTCCTCCAAGACTACTTCTTAGACTACCTTAACTAGCACCTCCTCTTTCTTTTTAGTGCTCTCCTTAACTAGTTTCCATGAGAGGAATATTTAGGGTACAACCACCTTATCTTATTATTGAATGGGTATAAGAGAGGGTGGTTTCAAAAGAGAGGGCATGACATAGTTAAGGTCTAAGGTGTAGGGGGTGTCCAAGTTTAGATGGTTTTAAAACATTTAGTGGGAATGGGTGTATGGGTAGGAGAGGGAAAACTAATTGGTTTGGGTTTGACATATTCATCCTCTCAATAAGTCAACATCTCCTCTATCAAGATTATCCATTCCTTTACTTGGTTCTTCTCAAATTCTGGATAATCTCCCTCCTCAATGGCTTCCCACACATTTCAAAACTCTTGCAATAATTCCCTTGTCCTATTCATGGCATGAATGGGAAACTCTTTGCCAAGGGATAACTCTGCATTAACCTACATGATCGATCTCCCATGGTCTAGAATGATTTGATTGACTCTTAACAAAGATGATATTTGACAAGGTTGACTAGGGGATTTATTTGAGCATAAAAAGGGGTAGGAGAGTTAAATTGGGGTCTAGGATTGGTTGTTGTCATTCTTAATAATAATTGATAGTTATTTTTTTTCCTATCTTGGTCTTGCCCAACCAAGCACTCTTCCTAAAACCTCAAATCTTTTTCCTAAACAAAATCTTGGTGCTCAATATTTTCTTTCTACCTTTAACACTCTTCCACCTTATTACTCTCTCTCTCAATTTTATTTCAAAATCAATTTTTATCTCTCTAAGAATCTTTTATAGATGACTAAAGAGAGACAAACTCTGACAAGGCTGATACACTGAAGCTTGAGAGCCACTTTGGGTAAACCCATAAACATTACTAATCTTATATGAAGGATAAGGGATCAAAAAACATGAATTTTGATCAAGTGAGTGATAATACATTTAAATAATGATTATTAGGTACTTGGGCTGCTTATACTAGATGATAAATACTTGGAGTCACCATTAGTATTTACACACATTCCTCCAAAAGTTGATTGGATGAAGAGAACACCAAAACTCTTCACTTAATGAACAATGTGGTCTAATCAATCATGCCAAAAACTATTGTAGCATATAATTTCACCCTTGTGGGAGAGGTTTTTAGGCTCTCTCACTCCTAGCTACAATGTTGGAGTAACCTTAGGCTATAGGTATCATGTACTGAGGTTGAACCTCCATAGAAGGTTTACTTACTCTTGGTAGATCACGTAAGCTTGAAATAAACACTAATTCATCATAAGACAATCCTTGCTCACACAATCTCATAAACTAGCTAATTTTCATAAGTATTTTTTAAACTAGGCTCACTAAGTAGTACATGAAGCAAAGAAGAGTTATAAAACTCACACCAAGATTACATTAATGGCACAAAAATCTCAAGTTTAGACCTGAAACTAGCTTGAAAACACCTAAAAAGAGGCAAGAAAGAAGGACAATGGACATGGAAGAACACTTCTTCATAAATCCATCATACACAAACTTTCTAAACACAAGTTAGAGGCAAGATATAGGTGAAAATGATATTTATTACTTTAAAAGGTATTTATTACAAATTTTGATAGGGTTTTTCCTTATCAAATGAGAATAGTTTTTCAAAATTAGTGGAGAAATGGGAGATATAGGAGAAAATGGGAAGAGAGAGAGGAGAAACAAATAATCCAAAATCAATAAATGAGACACAACCACCTTCCATAGATTCTTAACCACATTTAGATCAATTATTACTAATCCTTCCTCAACAAAATAACCCTCATTAAACCAAATAGTCTTCAATCCCCCTCATTAGCTTAGAAACACATTAGAAGACAAAACAATTTGAGGATGATGATGTCATGATCCACTCACAATGGAAAAGTATCTAAACACTTTGAAAACATATTGAATGTTCCATTTGTCTTCCCAACATCCAAACTTCTCTCTCTTAGACTTTTATACCCCCCTCCACTTGCTCTTCTAGAAGATGCTTTCTAAAAGGTTAGTTGACTTAGCATTAGGTGATTAACTAACCATGTAGGTTATCTTTTGGTGTTTTATTCTATTTTCAAATTCACTTTTCTCTACTAACTTAAAATAAACACCATGAAACCTATAACTCTCATAGACTCCATTGATGAAGGTCTCAATCTTGAGCCACCTTTAACCAACTACCCTAAAACCTACTCACAAGGCCATTTGGCACCCTGAATACCACTTATATACCTGTTGAATACATCATGGCATCCATATCATGCATATGAAAGAAAAAAAAAATATTCTAGCTTCAAGACCTGCAATAATGGTGGAAATCACCATTAAACCTACAATAATCCACAAAATGTCAAAAAAAGTTTTAGACCCTTCAACTCAGCAAGGCACCCTATAAACCATTTTGAATATATCTAAGTGACATATAATGATGTTTTAGGTCTAATTAATCCTCTTCCATGGCTTTAGACCATTTCTCTCTTTGAAGACCTACAAAAATAAGCATTTTTGAGACATTTTGGGCCTCCTAAGCACCCAAACATGCCAAATTCTTCATAAAAATAGGTTGGTCAGGAGTTGGAGGGAGAAATTTACATTTTATAGGTGTTTTATAAGTTATTCTATGCCATCTTATGGACATATGAGTCCAAAAACACAAAATTGGTCAAAAAGCTCCTTTAGAAACTCAAACAAGCTCACCTTCAAGATGATTGTTCATATAATGTGGACCTATATTCCACCACTTATTTCCATGAATTTATATTCCATATACCTCTTAAAAAACCTTAAAATATTGGCCTCCCATGTGGAATTTATGAAAATATACATACGTAAAGACAATTGCCTGTAGGGTTTGTAAGCATCCATGACATGCTTATGCTCTTTGTGATTGTTCATAAAACTCAGACCCTTAACTAACATTAATCCATAATTAATTTCAATTAAATATGGGTACTCAAAACATATTAAAATAATTTTTCACAACTCCTCATGGTGTGAAAGATATGATCATGTGAAGAGGGGCTAAAATTGGGTGTCTTAGGCTTGAAAAACTCAAATTCCTTCAAAGGATCAATTTGACCTTCCAATTTATTTTATTTTATTTTAAAAAATTACATGGAACATATAACATCTCATATAACCTATTCATGAATTCACCTTGCATTGGAAGGTCTGAGAGTGCCTTTTGGTGCATATTTTGTCTTGTAGTCTCTTTTTACTAAAAGCTAGTTTGAGTTGCCTAGTTTTTTATGTTTCTTAGGCTCATGATTGAGCTTGTCTTATTTCACCTTGTCATTATGGTATGATATTATTAATAATTAATTTATAATTTATTATCATTTCTATCACATTATCCTTTCCCTTCATTAGTTGTTTATCAGCCTTATACACCTTGAATCCATTTTTAACCTCATACCATTATACAAGCCAAAAAGATGGTTGTAGGTTCATTTATCATAATAAAGGTTTTATATCATGAAACCCTCGAGTATTTTAATAATATTATAAGTTATTAGTTCATATTCATAATCTTCATGTCCATCATGTTATCTTAGAGAAACTTTAAACTTGATATGAAGAGGCTTGAATAGTAAGAACTCAAGAAACAACTATTTACCTTAAATAAAGTTAAAATACCTTAATTTCTCCAAATAAGAGATTTATAATTTTGTTTATTTAATAAAAATAAATACTCATGACTAAATTCCTCCATGATCTCATTATTATCCTTAAGTAATTGATTTTCTTAACACTTGGGGTTCTTGAACCTTTGACTGAGCTCCTCTAACACCATCAAAAAATCTTATGACATCTATTCCATGTGATTGTTGAAGGTGGAGATTTTTATATATCATTTTCCATTACTTAACCTACTAAAAAATTTCATGAAATTATTCACCTTGGTTTATTGATATACCATATGTAGTTTTTAAACAACCCTTGAGTTGTCTCATGAAACAAACCATTTCACTTTTAGACCTTTGATATTACTCTTGTTTATCGTAGGTGGTCATTTGACCTTAACACTTACCAAGGATTTCATGAATGTGTTGACTTGATCTCTCACCTGATGTATTATTAGCTCACTTGATGTTAGAATTACTTGGAGAGGTAAATTTGTTACTCTCAATGTTCACACATGATTATTAACAACCATATGATCATAACCTATAGGTTTGACCTGCTCATCAAGATATGGAGATGAAGGCACATTATTCGACATCAAAGTGTTCCTTGGAACATTGAGAGAGAATGACTTATTTAACCTTGTTCTAAATTCCATCCAAAAATTAAATATAATTCTTTTATCACTTTGAGAGATAATTATCATGATAACATCATTTAAAACCTTTCCAACACTGGAAACTCATATCTATAGCTGTACCTTTTTAAAGATAGTAAAACAAAAAAACTATCTCAAAGGATAATATGCTTAATATGGAGTCTTATTAATATTTTCTTGGATTAATTATGTATTAAGTGACTTAATAAATTATTTTATAACCTCTAAATATGAGTTCACTTGCTTGATAACCCAAGTTTTGCTCCAAAATACCAATATGGACTGTTGAGCAGGATAACATAGTAAACATATTTTATACCATAATTACCTCCATATAAGGAGTTATATGATGATAAAAATTTTAAAATTTCTTATTTTACCCTATAATAACTCCCCTCAAACCATTCTTTCTCATTGGATTTTGAAAAATAGAAGAAGACTTGGACCCTGTCTAGATGATTAAGCCATCTAAACACCCCTATATTGTTAGCAATTGTTCATAAATATGAGGGGATTAACTATAAAAAAAATTACACAAAGTTTAATTTCATTAGGTTTCCTATAACTAACCAAAATATTTTGGACCAACTTTCTCTCTCTCTCATGACCATATCGAGTGAAAACATGAGGCTCTCATAGAGTTGTCCAAGACTACCCAAAATGGTTTTCCCTTAGCATGAAGAACCAAAATATTGATTATGAAATAAAAAACTTGAGAGATATTTTTAATTATTTAAATTACATTTCATTCCTTTTGGAAAAATTTTGAAGTGCTTGGACCTCCATTAATGGTAGAAAACCTGTTTCATTCCTAGTTTGTAACTAATAGGTTTTCCTTACCTCAACTAGTTACTATACTTGAATTTGATTTCGTAGGACTATTATAGGATATTATGGAAACCATTTATTCCTTAATATTATATTGTAGCCTCTACATCAAGTAAAATCTTTAAAAACCTATGTAGCTAAAGCTTTAAAAGGCTCCAAAATGCATCCTTTTGCTCCCAAAATTCTCTCCTCCACTCTAAATTACTTGAAATGGCCTTGAACATGTCAAATAGGTTAAAATATTCCATAATTTTGTTAGAGGAATTCAAAACCAATTAGAATTCCTTAAAAAGTTACTTTTTCACTTGAAATTTCTATTTTGAAGACCCTTAAGCATCTAATGCACTTTTAGTGTTATTTTGGGCATAATAGTTTCTCTAGACCTCATTTTTGACTCATTATAAACTCTAAGACTTTGTAAAAACCTCCTTAATTCCCTTGAATTCTCAAACACCCTAGAAATGATATGGATCTTTCACTTGTAGTTCAAGATCTGATTCTAGGCCTTTTTCTCAAAATCTCCAAATCTGCCTTAAGACTTGATTAAAGTGTTTCAAAATATTGAAAGTGACATGTGGTAGGGTCATGAGGTTTTTCTTGTATTTCCACCATTGAATCATCTACTACACAAGGACTCTACTCAATTCCTCATACCACACTAGGACCTCCTAAGATACTTCACTACATCATCAAGTTAGGACCACAAAGGGACTAGTTATGGGGGTAGAAGGTTATTGAATAGTCCAAGGAAGTGGCCTGGTCTATGTAGGTAAAAGTTTTTTATGTAGTCCAATTTTAGCCAACAAGTGATTGAATAAGTTTTACCAATGGATTTCCTTATGTCTTCCTTATGTATTATGGACATGGGAAGATTAGACAAAGAATATTCCCTCAAGTCTCACCTAGATGATTTTATTTATTTAGATGAATCATGCATTCTCACACACTAGAGTCAAGGGGTGGAAAGGAAAAAAAAAATCTTGGTATGAGCATCCTATTATGCATGCCTTGGTATATGATTCAAAGTTTTCACACCATCTAGGTAAACTATAGATCTAGTGGAATGATACTTTTATCATTAAATATATCCTTATAATAGGATCCTATAAGTTGAAATGATTAGATGGCCAATTCCTTATAGGCCATTTTAATGGTAGTTAGCTCTGATCCTATAATTATATGTAACCCTTAAATTTAGTTAATAATGTGTATGCCACTATCTTAATTTAGGACTTGGTTTTCATTATCAAATAAGTGTTGCATTGGATGTTTGCCCTTTGTAGTTTGGTTTTAGCATTTTTAGTACTCTTTGGTTTTCAAAAATCTATTCCCTATCACTTTCTTGACAAATAAATTTCACTAAGTTATGACATGGAAGACCATGCACATCTTTTAATGTGGGGTAGGTTTAAAGGTGGATAATCTACTTAAGCTAACGAAAAAAAGATCAGGATTAGGAGTCATGTGAGTTATGGCACATGAAGATGGCATACAAGAGGAGGTGCATGACAAAAACACATAATATGTGGCACATGACTCACAAGTGTGTAATGAATATGGAAAAGAAAACACTTCTATAAATATGGGTTAAAATGAAAAGACATTTCCCATGAATAAAATAAGAACTTTGAATTTTATAGCTAGCATGCACAATAAGAAAGGTATAAAAACTCTCAAAGGAAGGATGAGACATGCTTTTATTAATGACACAAATGGAAAAACATGTGAAATGGGCACCAAGGCATGACCATTTGAGGTATTAATGGTTGAAGCGATGGATTATGGTGTGGAGGGTAGTTAATGTAAAACATTTGTTCTACTTATAAAAGACCTAGAGGCATTTCATTTACAATTTTTAATATTGAAAACTTAATGATTTTTGAAGATAAAAAAGCATGAACAAGTGATAGGTAAGGAAACTACATAGTATTTTGTTTGAAAAAAAATCAAAGTAGAGATTGTGGTGAAAATAATTCAACAAAAGAAGTGACAAAGTGATCATAGAAGCAAGTGTGAGAGAAGTTATAGGTTTCAAACACTACAATAGTCATTAGATGAGGATAAAGAAGGAATCTTAAGTATTTTGGGTCTAAGAAAAGTAATCAAGATGTATTCATTTGGCATAATTGGTCAACTATATGTTAACCTCCAGGGACCCTGATTGGTGATGTGGCCAAAGTAGAAAGGAAGAATAGATCAATTACTAATCATTCTAAATGTAGTGGAACATGGGGCATAAAATAAGGAAGTGTAATTTATATCTAGGAATAAATATATAGTTTATGTAGTGGAGAGGCACTAGGGATGGAATGTGTATTAAATAAGGTAGACACCACATCACCTCCACCACCAATTCTGATTGAATAAATGTAGTACCCCAACATAGTTCTACACATAGACAACTAGGAGTCCAAAGTTTCCACTTGACAAGTTCTAGATTATAATCATTGATAATCTAAGAATGAAGGTGAATATAGCATGACTACCAAGTCAAGTGCTAGAATATAGGAAATGAGATGATTTATGATCTCACGCTTCATAACTTGTTGGAGGATATGGGTGTTCTCCAAATTTTCCAGCTACCTAACTTTGTAAAACCCCATGAGGTAGTTTGGTTCTTGATTTCATGCATCCACAAAGATTATATCTACTTCATAGGGCTTAGAATTATGATACCCCTTAGTATATCAGTAAGGTAATAGTGTTACTCTAATCTAAAACTAATTTCAATGTGGATATCTGTTATCAAGAGGTAATTGAATAAATGGTGACATTACTAAAACACAAGAAAGAAGGCCACACAATGTATATAACAAGTCTTATAAATCTTACCATTTATGTATCTATACACTTAGCCATGATTAAGCTAGGGGGAATAGATAGGTAGAAGGAGTGGATATGGCCCACCTTTATATTATAATGTAAATAGACAAAGGGACCAAGTATAATTATTCCTAGTTCTTTACAGAGAAAATTGAGGATGTTGTAAAGGTGTATCTCCTACCAAACCATGAGCTTCCATTGGGTGAAATTTTGATTTAAATTATTTTTGATGAGATTTGCATCCTAAAATTTTATATAAAATAATTTAAGTGGGTTTACCCACTCGAGCATAAGTACCATACCAAAAGATTCAAATAGTTCACCTATTCTGACATTATCACACCCTCTTACAAGGCAAAGATGAAGGGTTGGTATGAGGGGATGAAGGAAGAATTTGTAAATGAATGGTGCATGCCCAAGTATCTACACATGCATATGGTAAGATATGTCTATTTTATCATCAATAAACACTATTCAATAACACATATTTGGTTAGATACCATCAATAACTTTTTAGGGTGGCTCAAGTTGCCTTATACCTTCATAGCAAAATAATTCATGGATTCAGTTAATCACATTTTGGATACATGCCTAGTGAATATTGGTGCTGATAAAATTGATGTTGGGATTCACACTCTTCACATTCTCTATGTATATCTTGGAAGGAAAACATATACAAAGTAGCATGATTCAGGAAAAACTAACATCAGTCCCTTAAAAATAATCATGCAAGGTAGAATCTAGTTGGTTTATTATATGCTTAGGTCATGAAGGAAAACATCAAAAAGCTAGGAGGTAGATAAGGAACCACTCACCCCACAACTAGAAACATGCATAGAAGAAAGGGCATGAAATAAAGAGAAAAGGCCAAGACCCAAGGTCACTAATTTTAGAGGGGTGCATAAATAGCCTTTGGAAACTCTAAAATGACAATAATAGGCCTTGTCTCCAACAAGAGCCCAAAGGATGAATATATAAAAAAAAGAGGATATTGATGCATCCCATATAACTACCCAATCAAATCTTGGGCATGAATCACCTCGAGTGGTGATTCATAAAATAGGTGAAACATCTATAACATAACTTACAAAAGAACCCACTCCTAAGCCTAACAAATAATAGTATATTACTAATAAATAAATGTACATTGTGTTGATGTTTTAACATTGCGCTTGATCTTAACCAATCAACAATGGGAGGTTTCAAACTATGGGACTATGAGGCTTGAAACAACCTCTAGATTTTAGAGAAGCTGGTCTCTTCTTTTGTATTGGGTGTTGAGGAAAAGGGATAGGAGATTAAACAAAAATGCAAAATGCAGGAATTGAAACCTAACTATGGCGATGCGCTTGAGTGTAATCCTAATCCTAACCTAAACACAGTGAGACTATTATAGGATTCAATTACATTTAAGAGTAGCCAAGTGCATGATCAATGTAAAAGGTCAAAATAATAGAAACAGAGGCTCATAATAGGGAGTTCTTTCATTGAGACATAGAGAATGTCAACAAAGGCATAGTGTTCAATCTTCTTAATAGAATTTTCCAATCACATAAGAGGCACAGAAGTCACGTATAGTTATGTAAACCTTCCAACTCAAGAAAATGAGACAAAAGCAAATGACATCCCTAATCATAACTTCAAAAAATCTACAGTATAGACTACTTCACAAATGACACAAATAACACCAACCAAGGCATGGAGCTTAATCTTCTTAATTCATTCAGCCACATAAGAGGCACAGAAACATGCACAGTTATATCAACTTTATAACTCAATAAAATTGAGACAAGAGCAAATTATATTATTGGTTAAAAACTATAGAAAGTCTAAAACTATAAGCCAATCCCCCTCTCCTTGATTTTACAATTCTTCTTATATAGCTTTGGATGTCTCCTTGCATCACTTTCTTTCCCATGCAATTCCACTCCATCCTTCACTTGCAAGGGACAAAATAGATGGCACCTTCAATGCTTTAGGGGCTCCAAAAATCTACTCGATGAACTATTCCATCTACTCAAATTAACTTCATCTGATTTTCCCTCCATTTCACTTTACGACAACAGATACATGGAATGCTTTGAAACGAGAGAGGACACTTAGTCGATTTCCTAAAAATCCTCGTATTCCTTAGGAGGCACCAGAAAACGACACTAGGTGCTTTCCACCAGATTCATCTAAGACATGCAGCTCCCTCTGCTTTTCTTTATTTGTGTTTTAGTATCATTTGAGACACATATTAGACTTTTGCAGATGGTGACACTTGGCAGCTTTCGTAGACTTTTGTAGTAACACCTGAGGCCCACCACAATCTTTATTTAGCAATGACACTCAAAGATGATCTCTTGGGCATTGACACTTGGAGGCTTCCATGGCTTTGAGGAAGATACGTGGCATTCTCTATTTCTCCTACTAGGGTTATGTGGTGCCCTTCACTTTTTTTGGGGATGGAGTAGAAAGGGACTTTAAGAGTGACACTTGGCAACCTCCACTACTTTATGGCACTTAGGCAAACAAAATGATGCCTTTCTTTATTGAACCAAAGCATTGGACCTAGGCATTGAACTAAATTCTCTCAGATGTCAACACATGATGACTTTTATTGCTTCTTTTCAAAAGGTATTTTAGGGCCTTTCGCGACTGCCACCACTTTCCACTTTTTTGTTGCTTAACTTATTGAAAGTCTTTGCTGAAACATAGAATGAAATGTGGATGCCTCTACAAGAAATGGATGTTGACACATGGTGACTTCCACTGAGTTGATATTAGGTACATGGCACAATTTTTAGTTCTCTATAAAGTTACAAAAGGGACCTCAGAGGATGCCAGTTGGTCAGCTTTGTTTGTTAGAAAGTGACACTTGGTGGCCTCTATTTGAATTCTAACATTTAGGCAAAATGAAATGAAAGAAACCAAAGAGGAGAAAAGAGGCCCTACACTCAAAAAGTGACACTTGGATAGAAAATTGAACCCACGCTCTACCCCAACTCTGCTGCTACAACCAAGGAATGCTGGAACCAAAATTGCAGTACTCGTCTGAAAATTTGAATACAACATAGAGTAAAATTTACTCTACAGTTACTGGAGACCCTCAAGACTTTTGAGCCTGCTCAAAAAGAAAACTCCACCTCCCACTAGATTAAAATTGTGAAAATTATAGCCTCAAAAGAGCCATTGACATATGTTTAAAACACTTATTTAAAAGGAAAGTGGGAAAACAATGGAAAAACAATGCGAGAAGGGAAATTATTTAACTATAATACATTAGAGATCCAAGTCAATTAAAATGTTTCAAATAGGTTCCATTTATAGGAATCTCTTCAGGCTCCCCTTCCATCGACTCTAGCTCGAAAGAATTCTTCTGCTTGCATGTACAAATTCTATACGGGCCAGTCCATAGCACTTTGAACTTGGTATGTTGGCCCGGCTTAGTGGCCCTTACATCCCATTTCAGAACAATCGAGCCTACTTAAAAATTAGGATTTGAAGTCCTTTTATCAAAACAATTCTTAACCATTCCCTAATGTTTGATCAATGAATCATGGGCTATATCCCTCTTTTCCTAAACTTCCAAAAGTTTTGAGTCTGACCTACATGGGGCTGTTCTCTTCAATCTCAATTTACTTGATCAACTGGAGAGCAGGGATTTCCAAGCTTAGGGGAATCACGATAGATTTTCCATATAGTAATTCATATGGAGACATCTTGATTGCTTTTTTGGGTGTGATTCTACTGGCCCATAGTGCTAGATTAAGCATTTTGTGCCACTCTTTGTGATGATCAGCCCCTCCTCTTTTGATGAGTCTTATTAGGTTCTTGTTGGTTGATTCTACCAAACCATTACCTTGAGGGTAATAGTTGGATGAAGTTTTTAGATATATTCCATGTCTTAAGGCAAAGTCAAATACTTTAGACCCCAAGAATGCTTTAGCATTATCTGAAATGATGGTGTGGGGAGCCTCAAAGCGAGTAGTGATTCCCCCTAGAAAATCTAGGATCACATTCTCTGTTGCTTCTTTAAGTGGGACTACCTCAGTCCATCTAGTGAAATAGTCTATGGCAGTTAATATCCATTTGTGACCCATGCTAGACACTGGATTTATCATTCCAATGAAGTCAAGACCCCATTGAGAAAAAGGTTCATCCATAACTATAGGACTCAGTGGCATGGCTGTGTTCCTCCTCATCCCCACATAATACTGGCAAGATTGACATTTTCTAACTAGCTAATAACAATCTATAAATAAAGTAGGCCAAAAATATCCTACCTCACTTATCTTTATGGTTGTGGTCTTTGTAAAAAAATGCCCCCCTAATGTTCCATGATGCATTTCGTGTAGTATCCTCTTAGCTTCAGCCTGTTCGACACACCTTAACAATTTTCCATCAGAATTTCTTTTGAAAAGGACTTGTTCAATTAAAACAAAATGAACTCCCTATATCATATAATATCTCCTCTTGTTTCGAGGGAGTTTTCTTAGATAAACCCCATTTTTCATAAATTGAATCCTACTTGTGACCTAAGATTCTTGATTAACCTCTTGTAATTTTAGCACCGTCTTTGGCTCTCCTTCTGAATCTGTTTCCTTAGGTAACATCTTTTCAAGCTCTTGAGTTATATATTGGCATAGACACCTACCTCTGACTAGCTTGGTGGGTCTAACCTCCACATCATATTCAAGGATATTAGTGATCTAAATGGCTCTTTTCTCAATAATTTCCCCCTCCATGATGTCTTCCCTGACACTTGGGTGAGCCACAAGTATCAGAATTTTGTTCCCTGATATCAGATGCCTGAATTTCTTGAGGGCTTTTTCCATGGCATAGGCTTGTCTTTCCACAAAATTGTACCTGGTCTCATAATCTTTGAGAGTTCTTGAGAAAAAGGCTATTGGGTTCTCCCCCTCTAGCCTGTCATTCTTTTGAGTCAAGATAGCAACAATACTTGACTCCCCTCCATAGACATACATTATGAAGGGCATGGAAAAATCTGGGTTCTTGAGCACTGGGGCTACTGAGATAGCCTACTTGACCCCCTCAAAAGCTTGCCTTCCTTCTATATTCCACCTAAAAACTAGGTCCCTTTTTAGCAAGAGTGTCATTGGTCTAACCAAGCCTACAAAATTAGATATGAATTTACTGACAAAATTGATCTTTCCTAAAAAGGACTAGACTGCCTTTTTATTCACTGGAAGAGGTAAGTCCATTATAGCTATGATTCTCTCGATATCTATAGAAACCCCTTCCTTAGATAGTATGTGCCCCAATATTTTACCCTGAGGTATAGCAAAAATACATTTCTTGGGATTCAATGATATCCCAAAATCCTGACATTTCTTGAAGACAGCTTCTAAATGATCAAAATAATCATCAACATTTTTTAAGAAAATAGTGAGGTCATCCAGATAGACCAAAATGACCTTGTTTATAAGTTCACCAAAGGCTATATCCATAGCTCATTAAAAGGTGGCTCTTACATTTGATAATCTGAATGGCATCTTCGCGTAGGCAAATGTCCCCCATTTGGTAGTGAAATTAGTTTTGTACTAGTCTTCTTCAGCTAGCCAAATCTAATTATACCCAGAGAAACCATCAAGTAAAGAAAACCTCTCTGATCCAACCATAGTTTGTAGAATTTGTTCCATGGAGGGCAAGGGATAGTGGTCTTTTAGAGATGCCTTATTTAGATCTCTAAAATCTACACACAGTCTTACATCTCCATTCTTTTTCCTAACTAGGACTAGGTTTGATACCCAGGTTGAGTGTTTGATTGGAAATATTATTTTTGAATCTAAAAGTTTCTACAACTTAGCTACCATTAGAAGCTCAATCCTTGGATTTACTGGCCTCTATTTTTTTTTGATGGGTTTGGACCCTTCAATCAACTCTATTGTGTGCTGGATAATGTCTCTTTTGTATCCATGAAGGTCTTCATAGCTCCAAGCTATGACTCTATCATACCTTTGGCACAACTCAATTAGTTTTTCCTTCTCTCCCTAAGTTGTAGAATTTCCAACTTTTAGCCTCTTCCCATCACTCACATCTACCTCAGAATAGTCTACTTTATCTACCTAGAACCTTTTCTTTTCCAAGCTTACATCCTCTGGGTCAAACAAGTTTTCTAAGGTGATCAATCCCTTAGGGAGATTATTAGTCCTCAATTATATAATCTAATCACCATATGCCTCTTCAATTTTAGTTTGCAACTGATCTGCAAACTCATCTAATTATTGTAAGAAAGAGACTACATGGGCATCATTTTCAAACACTTGCCAATTTTCATCATTGTCTGGGATGGTCAGTCTCACTATAACTTTTACAGACTCATTGTTAACCAATAAACCAGTTGCTAGGTTGAATTGTGAGCCAATCTGAGCCATCCTATCAGCCTCAAATTTTTGACTTCTCATGATATTTCAATATTGAAAGCTTCAAAATCTTCTATCAAATCCCAAATCCTATGCCTATAGGATCTCATTCTCACATTCTTGGCCACTACCTTTTCCCTAATTTGCTTTACTACTAATTCTAAATCTCCTTTTACTTTTAGGTTCTTTATCCTCTTTTTCTTGGCTAACAGGAGCCCATGTATTAAAGATTCATATTCTACATCATTATTAGTGCAAGCAAATTGAAATTGGATAGCCCTTAAATTTTTATCACCGTTTGGAGTAGTAAGACAAATTCCTACTCCAGCACCATGTTTACTTATAGCCCCATCAAAATTCAAAGTCTAAACCTCTGAATCTTGGGCAATAGGTGTCTCTTTCCTTATAACATTTGGGATCACCTGATCCTCATCAAAAATGACATACATCCCCAAACCAGTAGAGTCATAGTTCCCATACGGGTCACTATGCATCATAGCCAACAACTGGCTATTTTCTTCTTCTTGATCATGCTCAGTCCAGTCTCCTAGTTCTTTGACAAAATTTATTTCTTCTTTATTCAACATGGCATGATTTGATTCTAATCTTGTTTTTGGTTCATTGGTGATGTGTTCTTTGGACAGTGATTCAAATAGAATTTTCATCTTTGAACTGTATGTGGTTCTCAGGATGAAGTGAGACCAGTCCAGAGACATATATCCTCCTATTTTTGCTGTAAAGTCTTTGGATAAACATAAACCAAAGATGAGAGGTATATCTATGACAACTATATCTTGGTTGAGAATTATGTTGGGACATGTGTATAACTGCAAGGGAAGTTGTTTAATTCTCCTTATGGTTTGCACTATTTTGCCATCTAGCTGCATAACTCCCTTTACAAGGGGTTCATATTTTATTTTCAAAGCATTAGCTATTTGCTTGGGAATCACAATTGTACTAGCTCCCAAATCTATCAATGCATTATGCAGGAGTTTCTTTTCAACTATCAGAGTTAAATAGAAAGGCTCTGGCTTGGATTTACTTACTTGTGTTGCATTATTCATGAAGGTTGTTGTCGTTGGAGGAACTGTATCTTTGAGTTTTTCCTTTCCAGTAGGTCCTTCCTTGGTAACATCACCTTCGAGCACTACTTGCCCTTGTAGAGCTTCTTGTAGTATTGTCTTTTGCTCAATAATAGCCAAGACATCCCATATAGATACTTAAGTTGTAGTCCTCTTTAATTGGTCCACTACATTGATCAATCCCAGAGATTGAGTTTTTTGGTAATAGGGATACCTCATTTTTTCTTGAATCTAGGTAAGAATCCCTTGGTCTTGCACCGGCTAAGGTGTCTCTTGTCTAGCAGTGGCATTTCTTTGCCCTTGAGATGGAGGATTATTCTTGGCTTAACCACTTACAAACTCAGGTTGCTCCACCATTCTCCTCTTCGATCTGGTATAGTAATCAGATTGCACTAGTGGCCTTTGGGAGGTAGATGCTTCATTCAAGAAAACTATTTCTTCATCCTCAACCCATGAGAACAAAGCATGTTCGAGGGCTATTTATTCCTCCTATTTCAAGGACATTCCTTGCATCCAAGCCACTAGAATTGAATTATGCATGCCAGGAGACTAGTATACTTGACTGCTACTAGTACTGGCAAACTGACCATCCATTCTTCTCTGCTCAGCTACCCTTTGTTGAAGATTACCTCTAGGACAATCTCTAGGGGTGTGAGAATCATTGTAATGGAAACACCAAGCATTAGTATCATCCACATAATTATTCTGACCTAGAACCATCTCCCTATTTGAGTTAGGAGGAAGGGTCTGTGAGGGTGTGGGAACTGCAACTAATTGATTTGTTGGTTGATGATTGGTTTGCCTTGGAGGGCCTTGATATTGGTTTGGTTGGGATGAAAACCTATTTCCTTGATAGCCTTGATAAGGAGGCTTAGGGAAAGTATTCTATTGCCTCTTTATATTAATCAGCTCATTGGAGAAAGTCCTTAGCATACTCTTGATATCATCCATCTCAGATGACTGAGCAGGGACTGATTGCTTCACAGCTGATGGAGGGTAAGCATACATAGACACATGTGGGCTTACAACTTTAGGAACCTCTTGAGGTAGGGGCAAGGTAATTTTTGGGAATACAGGCATGGGAGGCCTTGGAGGTAACTTCCTAGCATTAATTAAATGATTCTCAGCTCTAACCGCAAGGTCATAAGCTGCTGGCAAAGTGTGTCCTCCTAGTGATTGAATCATAATAGATATATCTGAATTTAAAGCCTTGAGATAGAATACTATGGCCATACCAGGTGGTGGTTTAGTTACAACAGGGATTCTATCCCAAGTCTTTTGGAATCTGGTGTTGAAGTTAGTCATGTCCTCTTGTGGTCCCCTTTGAATGGTGATTAACTGTTGTAATAAAGAAGACTTATCACCTTTCTCTACAAATCTTTCAAAGAACTAATCTCCAAGTTGGTCCCATGTAGATATGGTATTTGGGGTCAAATAATGATACCATTCTAAAGCCTTCCCTTTGAATGAGGCTATTAACAACCTTAGGGCCACATTTTTCTCTGTGACACCATGTATGGCATAGACATCTGAAACATCTTGAAGATGTTCCATGAGTGTTTTTGAGTCTTGCCTACTGAATTTGGGTAGATCTTTTAGAGAATTTACTGGGATAGGATCCCAAATAGTTGGTGGTGTTGAGAGGATTAAGGGGCTACCAGTGTTCCAACTTGCATAATTTCTTGGGGGTACATGGGCTCCCATGTTTGGTACTAGTATAAACTAGTTAGCTCTTCTTCTTGGACTAATTACCAGGGGTGGCAAAAGAATACCTAGATTTGTAGTTGATTGTGATTTGGTGACTAGTCCACAGCTCTAACTTGTCATAGCTCTTTGGTTCATGCGATCTTGAAATAAATTTCAAGATTGGTCCCATTAGGTGCCAAAAACTATTGATGTTTTAAAATTGTGCTTGATCTTAACCAATCAACAATGGGAAGTTTCAAACTATGGGATTATGTAGCTTGAAACAACCTCCAGATTTTAGAGAAGCTAGTCTCTTCTTTTGTATTAGGTGTTGGGGAAAAGGGATAGGAGATTAAATAGAAATGCAAAATACAAGAATTGAAACCTAACTATGTCAATGCACCTGAGTGTAATCCTAATCCTAACCTAAGCACAGTGAGACTATTATAGGATTCAATTACATTTAAGAGTAGACAAGTGCATGATCAATGTAAAAGGTTGAAATAATAGAAACAAAGGCTCACAATAGGGAGTTCTTTCACTGAGACACAGAGAATGTCAACAAATGCATAGTGTTCAATCTTCTTAATAGAATTTTCCAATCACATAAGAGGCACAGAAGTCACGTACAGTTATGTAAACCTTCCAACTCAAGAAAATGAGACAAAAGAAAATGACATCCCTAATCACAACTTCAAAAAATCTACAGTATAGACTAATGACATAGATAACACCAACCAAGGCATGGAGCTTAATCTTCTTAATTCATTCAGCCACATAAGAGGCACAAAAACATGCACAGTTACATCAACTTTATAACTCAAGAAAATTGAGACAAGAGCAAATGATATTACTGGTCAAAAACTACAGAAAGTCTAAAACTATAAGCCAATCCCCCTCTCTTTGATTTTATAATTCTTCTTATATAGCTTCAAATGTCTCCTTGCATCGCTTTCTTTCCCACACAATTCCACTCCATCCTTCACTCACAGGGGACAAAATAGACGGTGCCTTCAATGCTTTAGGGGCTCCAAAAATCTACCCAATTAACTATTCCATCTACTTGAATTAACTTTAGTTGATTTTCCCTCCATTTCATCTAAGACACGCGGCTCCCTCCACTTTTCATTGTTTGTGTTGTAATATCATTCGAGACACATATTAGACTTTTATGGATGGTGACACTTGGCAGCTGCTATAGACTTTTCTAGTAACACCTGAGGCCCACCACAATCTTTATTTAGCAATGACACTCAAAGATGATCTCTCAGGCGTTGACACGTGGAGGCTTCTGTGGCTTCAAGGAAGATACATGGCATTCTCCATTTCTCTTACTAGGGTTATGTGGTGCCCTCCACTTTTTTGGGGGATGGAGTAGAAATGGACTTTAAGAGTGACACTTGGTAGCCTCCACTACTTTATGGCACTTATGCAAAGAAAATGATGCCTTTCTTTGTTGAACCAAAGCATTAGACCCAGGCATTAAACTAAATTCTCTCGAATGTCGACATGTGGTGACTTCTGCTACTTCTTTTCAAAAGGTATTTTAGGGCCTTCTGTGGTTGCCACTTGGCACTTAATGCTTTTCTACTGCTTAGCTTGTTGAAAGTCTTTGTCAAAACATAGAATGAAACGTGGGTGCCTCTACGAGAAATGGATGCTGACACATGGTGACTTCCACTGAGTTGTTATTATGTATGTGGCACGATTCACAGTTCTCTTTAAAGTTAAAAAAGGGGCCTTAGAAGATGCCAGTTAGTCAGCTCTGTTTGTCAAAAAGTGACACTTGGCAGCCTCCACTCAAATTCAAACATTTAGGCAAAATGAAATGAAAGAAACTAAAGAGGAGAAAAGAGGACCCACGCTCTACCCCAACTCTGCTACTATGACCAAGGAATGTTGGAACCAAAATTGTAGTGCTCGTCTGAAAATTTGAATGCAATGTAGAGTAAAATTTACTCTACACATTGAAAATACAAATCTTGAGGAAGAAGTAAATAGAGGGTAAGGCCCCAACATAGAGGACCTTGGCATTAATACAATCAAACAATGAGAAAAGAGTCAAGAAGTTATAGATCTTGAGGGAAACCCCCAAAATGGCAAGGAACCTATGTAAGAGGTAGAGTAGTAGTAGATGAATGTGGGTAATTAAGACCCTCCCACTTATGCCATATTCCAACAAAATATACCAAAAAAGAAACTATATTTGTGTGATTACTTCCTTGAATATGAATCCACTAAATAAACTTGGCATGAGTTATCTTTTGTGATGGATGTATATCATGATGATGGCCTATTTAATCTCCTAGAGGATAGTACTAATATAAACCTAGATCTGGTAGATGTTTTGGATGTGCTTTAGGTGGATCCCCTCAAATGATCTCCAGTTAAAGTAGGCACATCCCTCATAAAGTTTGACCTAGAGGTTTCTAGGTAAAACATTCTTTGTAGCCATGATGTTGGCCAAATTCACTATAATCATAGAGAGGTTATATACTTATATATAGAAGATCATATGAAATGGTGCAATCTTAATGAATAAATTGAAGAGATTAAGTAATAATAGGATGTGTCCAAGGTGTCTCAACTTAGGAAATTAGACCTTTATCACAAAATTTTGAGGAAGGAACTAGCACTTGTAGATGGTATTTATGTTACTAGTGAGGCTATCAATAAAGTAGAGATGCTCAAGGAACTCATGCTCAATAAATGTAAAAACTAGGTGACATCTACCATGCCTTTTTGAATAAATTGAATGCTAATATTCCCATCACTAATGGGGTTTTATAAACTTGGCATAGCTGAGTAAAATATTGGAAGCATTACTACTGCTTAAAGAACAACAACTTCAACAATTTGATGAAAAATCATTGAACATCAAGGACATGGCTCAACATGAAAAAGTCTTCCAATATGTATAATAATTGAAAAATTAAAAAGTACCCATTGGTAGGATATTAATTATATATTCTTAACACTTCAAGGATAGGTTTTATAAAAGTTCAGAGCACTCAAGGATGATCACAAAACTACAACTACTTAGCTTGAAATTTTGATGACTCAAGCTGATAATTTTCTAGAGTAACCCAATAAGATGAAATTACTGAGAGGAGAAGTGGAAGTCATTACTTCTAATCTTTAGACAACCCTCAACTAATGGGAGGAACTCAAATACCAAGTGCAATAGGTAGGTTCTAAATTTTGTTGTTTGAATAAATTGTAGCATAGTCTGGGATAAATTATTAGTTTAGTAAGGGGTGATGTTGGACCCTTAATTTTGTAGTAATATATTTTAAGTATTTTTAAGTAATAGCTCAAAGTACCTTAGCATGATAGAATGATGTGGGAGAGAATGGTGTATAAAAGAGACATGGAAGAACAACGTGGAAGACCTTGGCATGGAATATCAAGTTGTAAAAGACAAGAAAATAGATAATGAGGAACATAAAATGTAGGACTTGGAAAAGTGTAAGACTAGTACAAGGTTATATGAAGTGGAGACAGTTACAAATCAATTTTCAAAAGTATAAAAGATTAATATAATCATGAATATAGCACTAGATCATAAAAGAGGAGAATGAACACAAATATATATTATAGAGAGAGTATATAGGAGTTGTTAGGCTCAAATCAAAAGGGACTTAATTGTAACAATTCCTAATGACTTATTTCTTTGAAATAATCATTGGCTTATCATCTATAATTCATTAAATATGTAACTTGAGAGGGGTTAATTTGTGTATAAATACCCCTTTGCTTTACTTATGAACAAGATATAGATGTCAAGTTGTTGTCAAGATAGAGATCTAGAGAGATTGAGTACTGAATGAAGTATCTTTGTAATCTTATTAAATGAGATCAATGGAACCATTAATTTATATATGAATCGTGATGCACTAATTTTTTTTGGTGTTAAATATATTTTTATGATAATAGATACGTACATGAACTATGTGAACGAACCAAATGGTTAACTCTATATTCATGTTTATAGTAATAATGACAAAACGTGCTAACCTAAGCACTTAAGTATGATAAAGTCAAGTCTATCCACCACCATATGGTAGGATCGATATTAACTAGTCTAACATGCATGTGTCAAGTGAGTGTGTGAGATCACTAATCATGTGATATGTTGATGCAGTAGCTCATTGGTTTTTTCCTCATACTAGGCATGCAATAAATACTTACTTGAGCAAAACTAGGGATAAAAGACTCCCAACATGTATAATATGCCTAACTTGATTATATAATTACTAATTTTCAGTCATAAGGCTCTTCTTTGAGTGGAATTCAAGTGACTTAAACACTCATTAGTGAGAAAATAGTAAACCACACCCTAGTACCAGTCATCATTTGTAATATCTTACATTGTTTACTATTGGTAAATGATCTATTGGTCTACTTAAACCATTTCTTTACTGAGTCTTTAACCTCATATAATCATCATGGGTTGGATTTACAAGTCAAACTACTGGAAATGATCATCCACTTTCCTCTTTGATCACCCAAATAATTTTGCATTATTATAAATTTCACTATGGGGTTAGGCAAAACTTTAAATACCTTGGTACGTAGGATATAATACCTAAACTTCTTCATTACTTTGATTAAGGTAAAAAAAAAAAATTCCAATAGTTGAATATCTTAGTTTAGTATTTTGAAGTGGATAACTCATGAAGAAAAAGATATCTCATCTCCAACCTCTTTATTATATGTTAGTACAACATCAATCGAGTATTTTGAAGTGAAATAATATATGTATAATGGATATGTATAGTCAAGAATAATAAACACTAGTGTGTTTATAATTGTTGTCTTGATCAGAGAAAAATTTGTTTGTGCTTTGGTCAACCATTCAATCTTATCATCCTTATTTACCATGTTATTTAAAAGTTGGAATATATCTTCAGATCCCAAAATGAACTTCTTGATGAAGTTAATTTTTTTTAAGAATGACTTCAACTCAATTCTATTATCAAGTACTAAAATTTTTATAATTACTTCCACTCTCTCAAGATATATTTAAATGCCTCATTCTGAAATAATGTGACCCAGTAACTTACCCTTTATGACTCCAAATATGCACTTCTTTGGATTCAGGTAGATTCCATGATCTCTAAACCTTTTCAATATTTCTCTCAAGTCTCTTATGTGCTCTTCATAATTCTTGTAAAATACAGTTAGGTTGGTCATGCATATAACTATGCATTTACTAAAAATATCCTTAAATTTAATGTCTATGTCACATTTGAAAGTATAACCCACATTGATAGGCTGAATAGCATCATTTTATATGTGAATATACCCCACTTTATCAAGAATGTTATATTGATTAATTACTCATAGTTGACCATTACCTAATTATATCTTGAGTACCCATAAATAAATGACATAATTTGAGAGTCATTCACTATTTGTAAGACTTCATCTAGTGAAGGCAACAAGTAGTTATCTTTTTTTTTAAATTTGTTCATGTTGTGGAAGTCACACAAAGTCATATCTCTCTATTATTATTTTGAACTATCACCAAATTAACCACCCACATGAAGTTCCTAATGGAAAATATTATCCTTGATAAGAGAAACTTATGTAATTCCTTGAATATAGATGGCTCTTATAACAAATTTACCACTCTTTGCCTCTGATGTAATGATTTAACTCTCAACTTCAGAGAGATAGTATATGTGAGAATGAAAGTGTAAAACACCTTAAAGTATTCATATCTCCATGTTATAACCTCTTTTAATTCATTTAGGGCCTGAACCAACCCTTGTCTTTTCCTTTTTATGCATGTTGTGCCTAAAAGCACATGTTTTGATTCATTTGCATTGCCTAGATTGTAATGTTGGTGTAGCATACCTTTGGTAAGGGTTGGTTCATCATTTTATCCTTGGAAATCCATGTCAAAACAAATTTATATAGATACCATGCCCTTAGGTAAACTATTAGTTTTTATATTTATTACACCTTCCTCATCTATTTCAAACTCTTCTCTATCATCTTCATTTATAACCTATGATTCAAACACATCTGTGTTCATGATGAAATAAATGACATATTGATCATCATTGAATACCCAAAATTTCCTAATATTATCAATAAATAAATGAGTATATATTATCTCCACTAAGAAAATTCTTAACTTGGATTTAGCTACAAGTTCCAGAGTACTCGTAGTTATTGCCAATGCAGTTGTTGTATAGTTATTGGTAATGTTTGAATATTGAATGCATCAAAATCTTATATCAAGTTTCATAGTTGGCTATGGTATCTAGATAAATTATTATCATTTAAATCATACTTTCTACTTTTTTTTATGCATCTAAATTTGTTCACCTACATTATCATCATTAATATTCTTATTAATCAACACTAATTCCACTGATCTCATTTATCCTCTTTAACCTACTAATTTATCATCCCTTCCTAATCATTTATATAACATTCCCCTTTATCCCCTTCATTTTCTAACCTTATTCTATCCCATCTCATCATTAATTATTTTAAAACCCCATTATCCCCTTCATTTACTAACCTTATTCTATCCCATCTCATCATTAATTATTTTAAAACCCAATTATCCCTATCCTAATCCTACTTATATATTATTTTGGAATTTTAAATTCCTAATGACCCACCTACTAGCCTATGCCTAGGCCTTACTACACCCCTAGTCCCTAATCACCTGCCTAATCCCTATATAATCCCCCTGTATAATCATCATTAATCCTAAGAAGGATTTTATAATCCTCAAACTCTATAACCCTCTCTATTCTTACCCCTCATTTATAGAAGCCTCCAAATCTAGAGGCTTCCAAGGAATTTTAAATTCCTTTTAATCCTCAACCCTTGATCTCCCTCATTTAAAATTGAATCTCATCTATTTATCTCTCCCTCAAAAATATATTTAACCAACCTCATCCCTCCATGAGAGATAACTGATGAATCCATAAAGCCTTCATGTCCACATAAGGAACAATCTAGGAAGCTTATAGAGTTTCCATGCCAAACCCATCTCAAGCATCCATCCAACATATTTGATCAAGTAATAACCATGTCTTAATTATGAGTCTGAGAGGTGATAAATCTCATCCTCTTTATTTTTCATCCATTTAATCATGATTTAGAGAATTTATCTTTAAGATTAGAGTGCTTGATTTAAATATTTTATTCATTTAATTGCATTTGGTCTTAATGGCTCTAAATCTTACCTATGTAGTTTGATGTTTTGGGTTGATTAAATTATATAGTTTAATCCATATTTCTCAACTATCCATCTACATTTTAGAGACCATGGTAGGACACTACCATCTAGGTTAGTTTTCCCCACATGCTCCCTCAAGGGGGAATCATACCCTACTAGGTCATTCTTGATACCATCTAACATTATGGTTCTTATTTAGAATTAGGAGATAAATGACACTAATTCCACTAATCTCATTTATCCCCTTTTATCTCACCAATTTATCCTCCCTTCCTAATCATTTATCTAACATTACCCTTTATCCCCATTCATTTACTAACCTTATTCTATCCCATATCATCATTAATTATTATAAATCCACATTATCCCCATTCTAACCCTACTTATCTAGTCTTTGGGAATTTTAAATTCCCAATGACCCACCTACTATCCTATGCCTATGCCTTCCTACACCTATAGTCCCTAATCACCTACCTAATAACTATATAATCCCCCCATATAATCATCATTAACCCTAAGAAGGATTATAGAACCCTCCAAATCTAAAACCCTCTCTATTATTACCCCTCCTCTCTAGAAGCCTCCAAATCTAGAGGCTTCCAAAGAATTTTAAATTCATTTTAATTCTCAACCCTTGATATCCCTCATCTAAATTTTAATCTCATCCATTGATCTCTTCCTCTAAAATATATTTAAATAACCTCATCCCTCCATAGGAACTATTTCATAATCCCTAAAGCCTTCATGTACACATAAGGAGCAATCTAAGAAGATTATAGAGTCTCCATGCCAAACCAATCTCAAGCATCCATCTAATATCCTTGATCAAGAAATAACCATGTCTACATTATGAATTTAATGTAGACATGGTGATTGTCATTTATTTCATTTATACACTAATTCTACTAATCTCATTTATCCCCTTTCATCCTACTAATTTATCCTCCCTAATCATTTATCTAACATTACCCTTTATCCCCATTAATTTAATAACCTTATTTTATCCCATATCATCATTAATTATTCTAAATCCCCATTATCCCTATCCTAATCCTACTTATCTATTATTTAGGAATTTTAAAATCCCAATGACCCACATACTAGCCTTTGCCTAGGCCCTCCTAAAACTATAGTCCCTAATTCCACATGGTGATAATGTAAACATGGTGATTTTAATTTATCTCATTTATCTCATTTATGTATACATGGTGAGTGTCATTTATCTCATTTATATAGTAATTCCACTAATCTCATGTATCCCCTTTTATCCCACTAATGTATCCTCCCTTCCTAATCATTTATTTAACATTACCTTGTATCCCCATTCATTTAATAACCTTATTCTATCCCATATCATCATTAATTATTCAAAATCCCCATTATCCCCATCTTAATCCTACTTATCTATTATTTATGAATTTTAAATTCCCAATGACCCACCTATTAGCCTATGCCTAGGCCTTCTACACCTGTAGCACCTAATCACCTACCTAATACCTATCTAATCCCCCAATATAATCATCATTAATCCTAAGAAGGATTATAGAACCCTCAAAATCTAAACCCTCTCTATCATTACCCCTCCTCTCTAGATGCCTCCAAATCTAGAGGCTTCCAAAGAATTATAAATTCCTTTTAATTCTCAACACTTGATCTCCCTCATCCAAATTTGAATATAATCCATTGATTTCTCCCTCCAAAATATATTTAAACAACCTCATCCCACCATGGGATATATTCCATAATCCCTAAAGCCTTCATGTACACATAAGGAGCAATATAGGAAGCTTATAGAGTCTCCATGACAAACTGATCTCAAGCATCCATTCAACATCCTTGATCAAGCAATCACCATGTCTACACTATGATTTTGATGTAATCAATCTCATCCTCTTGATTTTGCATCTATTTAATCATCATTTAAATCATTTTGATTTAGGATTAGAGTGATTGATTTGAATATTTTATTCATTTAATTGCATTTGGTCTTAATAGCTCTAGATCTTACCTAGGTAGTTTGATGTTTTAGGTTGATTAAATTATATAGTTTAATCCATATTACTCAAATATTTATCTACAATTTGAAACCATTTTTGAGTCACTAAACACTTTTAAATTCTCTACCTTATTCTTTAGAGCAAATTCGAGACTGTGAAATAGTGCCTCATATTTAGCTACATTGTTCGTGCAATAAAATTACAAGTGAAATATAGTTAAGTATGATTTACCTCATGGGTTAATTATGTCAAAACTAGTAGAAAACCCACTCTTAGACATAGATCCATCAAATTTTAGAATCCAAAAGTGATTTTTAGTTATGTCATAAGATTATGATAAAGAGGTGTTGCAGCCATATTGACCTCTCCATTGATTTTCTCAACCTCAAGTGGGTAGATGCTTGGTTTCTCATCTGATAAAGATCATATAGTTAGATCCTCAGTGGTAGAAGTAGGTACCAAGCTATTTATAATGGTTATATTTTTATCTAAAGAGCTTATATGTTCCTTGTTTTCACTTGGATCAACATGTTTCACCTCTTCATATGCCGTGGTACCTCTAGGGATTGAAGTTATCTCACATGCAGAGAGGAATTCAGCCTAATCTATTTGATTTAACTCCTAAAATTCTCAATTTAATTACATGGACAACATGTTAGTGTAGAGTTTTTTGTAAGCTATTGCTCTCTCTCAAGCGGATAGAGCCTAAGTTCAAACTCTTCACACAAGACTTAATTTATTATGTTATACTTTGTGATAATGTGAGTCATTTTAGGCTCATGTTCAGTTTAGATCTAATTTGGTATGCCTCTCCACTAGAGCCAAATGTGATATAAGTCAATTACCATGTAACCATTTAGTTTTATTGACCAATCTTTACTCAAAATCATACTATAAGCATTAAGGATATCCACTACTTGAATATCAATAAATTATTACACCCTAGGATCATATGCCAACTACATGTGTATATGGTTCAAATATCCAAAAACCTTAACCTATGACTTATCCAATTGAAAAACCTTCCTTCTTGACTTTTCAAGGGTCAAACCCGACTATGGAAAAACTGTATAAGGCATCACAATGAAGCACATGAATCCTATAAATAATTGTGTAAGTTATTGCCAAAAATATGGATTTATAGGAGGAAAAGGGGAGTTTCATTTTTCTTTGTCTATTAAAACATGAGCATCATTAAGATTATTTCCTTCTTTCCCTTTAATAGCAGATAATTCTTTCAACAACATGTCTTTCTAGTTATAAATTTGGAGCAAGTCAAACATCATTATATTGGACTTAGTTTGTTTCAAGTCATATACAATGTTATATCCTTATTTTATTGGTTTCACTAGTTTGTTAATTTTGTGGGGCATATAGTTACTCTTGGGTTGACAAGACATGGGTGATTCCTTAGGCAAAAATGGGTTGTTGATCGAGTTCTCTTCAGGTGGAACTTGAGTGTTGTTTGAAGGAATAAATGTAATTAATGGACCTTGGTGCTTACTCCTCAACTGATAGTTATTTTTGCTTTAAATTATTTGAATTCATAGACCTCACCCAAGTTATATTTAGACTCATTATTTCTCTTAAATGGGATTTTCAATGTCTCAAAGACTATAGTTATATCGGGGTGTCCTCCACTTTGGCTTGAGATATCATTATCATGTGCAAGAACTATTTCAATGTTATCCATATCCTTTTGAAAGATGTTTAAGGCTAAAATAAACTGAGAAAAATCAATTTTAGCATGGTTGGTCATGTTGTGAAACCTAAACTAGGTGTAAAATGCTAAATTATTTAGATGCACTGAGTTTGAGGTAGTTTATTGTTCTAGTTTGCATTATCAAATGGACAGGGCACTCATTCATTGTTAGGCCCCATGTTTCATTGCCTATTGGTTATCTAAAATCTAAATTTTCTATCTTTTGTGGGGTTATTCATGTTTTTTTATGTTTTTTGGCACTTGCCTACACAAATTAACCATGTTTATCAACCTTCAAACCATTTTTTTAAGTTTGTTACTTTAGGGTTGACACTAACATTTGACTAATTTCCTATTTATAGTTGTGGGCTATCCACATGTGTAATAACATTTATAAACATAGGGTAAATATGATGTGTTTAGTTATGGGTGTTATTTATAGGCATCTAATTATTTAAAAATTATGGGATGGCCTATTGGCTACCAGTATAGGCAACATAACCACTCATGTTAGGCATGGTAATAATGTTATTGTAAATAATAGGAACAAGATATTTATTATTTGTCTATGACACAACATGATTTTGAGGAAATTAAATTGACTATTGGGAATTTTTTCATAGGCATTAGGTTGTATACTAGATTTGGGATTCCATACATAGCACTTAGGATTGGGTTCATCAATTAAATGTTGTGTTGAAGAGCCTAGATGATCATTAGAAGTTAGTTGTAAGCACTAGGTTATCCTAATGAAGGTAAAGGACAAACTCCATAGCCTTTTTGTACCATCTATTACGTAATATTAATTTCTTTATTATAGGCTAATGACAAGGACATAAGTGCTACTAAGGTTCTCCTAATAAACATATAAGTCATGGAATCCAAATCCCTTAGGTAGGTTTGGATGGCAACCACTCCAATTTATATGTATCAGTCTTTCAACCTTTAGTACAAATTCTATAAGAATGCTTTAAAGACATTCATTGGTTTATTTGGTTTCTTATACATAGAAATTAGGTTATGGTAAAATATATATGGATCAATGGGCATCCTAAAGTGATTGATAAACATTGTTCTTAAATCAATCAAAGAGGTGATAGATCCATTTTGAAATACAAGGTACCATGCATATGCAACCTTCCATAAAGATTAAGGAAACAAGTAGAAACCAACATCTTTATATTAAAATTTAGTTTGGATAATGACATTTTGAATGCTTGGATGTGATTTTTGGTGGTTTGAATCCCATTAGGTATGTATTTTTTTCAAAACTTATCAGGATTCTTAGGTAGGTCATGGGCAATCCCTGGAACATTTATAGGGATTCTACCTCCACCAATATAGGCAGTATTATCTACCATTTTTGGGTTATGAGGGGCATAAAATTTATTTATAAAGGAAGCTATAGTGGTAGGAAAGCTACTAGCTGAGTAGATTTCTCTAATTTTTAGTTTTCCTTTATTTCTCTTGGTTTTCGATGTTCACTGATCTCTAACAATTCAAACCCATCCCCAATATAATTTTATCTACTAAATATTAATCTAATTTCCAATTTAAAATGTAGTTTAATTAAGTGTGGGAAATTCTCCTATTGTTTAGGTTTATATTTTTTTTTAATTTTAAGTTTTATGCACTGATGCCTTTCTTCTAGCATCAAAATTATTGATGTGTCATTTGGGATGGCAACACAGATGTTGGGATTTTAGAGGTGGTGAATCACATTAATCCTCTCTTGAAAAGAGTCCTTTGTAAGTGGGTCTTCCCAATTTATATATCTAATGAGTCATGGCACATTCATCTTCACTCATTTTTACATTGTGACAGTTCTAATCAAGGGACTTGATAGTGTGAAACTTGAAACTAAATTTTGACAATGTTTTATTCTCTAAATTAATGGGATGGTAATTTTAGCTAAATTGGTTCCAATTAGATATCAAAAATAATGAAACATGTGTATACATTTACCCAAATATGAAGTTAGGGTTTTAGATGAAAACATTTAAAAATACTATCTTTAATTTTTCATTCCCATGCATTTAGTCATTCAATAATGAGGTAAAAATGGTCATGGAATAATAAAAACAATCAGGATAAATAAGTAAAAATAGATTTTTATTGAATGAAGCCCTAATGTAACAAATTTGATAAGAAGATGAAAAAGAAAAGGGTGAAATAAATAAACCTTGTTGTAATGAAGATAAATCCAATTTCTTGACCATATGAATACAAAAATTAGTCTCTCATTTGATGAGAGTGTGCATAGTCATGATTTAAGCTAATGCATATGACAACGGAAATTTAACAATGAAAAAAGAGGCCACAACAACAATTTGAATGCATAGGTTGAAAATAATAAATCAAAATCCTTCTATTTATCAAGACGTTCTTGTTGATAATCAAATTATACATCAACCATGATAAATCCATTGAAATTATTCCAACATAATAGTATGGTTATAAAATAAGGATATGATAAAAACCAAAGCAGCTAAGTATTAGTGTTTTGGAGAAACAAAGATCCAACCCTTTAAAATGGGTAGGGTTAATTCTATTTATATACTTTCTAGTGATTTATTTTCCACCCAAATTCTCATTCACTTTTCCAATCTACCACTTTGTCATTGTACTCCATTTTAGCTGCAAAAATACAAAAAACAAATCATTTTTTACAATTAAATTATCTTCAAATAACTTATAAACTTAAAAATTTAAAATCTTATTACATCAGAGGAATTTATATAAATTGAAGCACTAAGACATCCATGTCAAATTTATATTCTAAATAACTTTGATAGTTTATAAAACAAGTTTATGTGGACCAAGTTACTTTCCCCATCTATGGACATGATTCAAGTATGCCTACAACTCTATGGCTCCACTATTGATTGTTATGACCTTATCCATGTTTCAAAACCTCAATGGGTGTTTAAATAAGCATCAAACATCTACATTCTCATTGTTCATTACTTTGTATGAGCCACCTATAGGTGTACCTACATGACACAGGGTAGTGAAGGTATAATATGGATAATACGCATAGTGTATGGCTCCATAATCAATTTTAGACCACCTATCAATATTTAAATTGACCCTTTCAACCTTGAAGGAACTCAAACCAATTCCAATGCTTCCATTTCAATCATGATTGGTCTTCTATGGGACACCTATGGGTGCACATCAAGCTACATGATTGTGTTCATTAGAGAGATGGTCATCTCAACTGATCTCAATCATTGGCATAGCTCAATTTGGTTGCTTAAACTTGAATAATATGTAAAACCCTTAATTTAATTTCCATCATGGGTATTTAGACCTCAAAACTCTCATTTACCTAGCTGTAGATGGATACTTATAGGAAACTTGATTGTGTGAAACATGATTGTATTCTTGATCATTATATAACCTTGAGATCACATATTCATAATAAGAGACTGCTCACTATGGATTGGAAATCAAATCACAACATGTCAACTTAAATTTCCATTCGTATGAAGGTCAAATTGAGATGCAAGCTCTTGTAGCTAATGAAATTATTCATAGACTCCATAGTGTTTTTCAATCAATAATTTGAGATGCTTATGTTCTTATCTTTGATCCCACATGTGAAACCCATGTCAAAAATCATGTGAATAAGATGTTCATGTTCTTAAGGAACATGTATAGTAATTGGTTTTTATGGATTATCTTAGATAAAGAAAAAACCTATAGGGTATGGGTGTAGGCACCAAAATTATGTCACACACATGTGTGTAACTCCCTGTGTCAAAACCCCTTTTAACCTATTTTGAAATAATAACAATTAACCTCCCTAACCCATGATTTTACCCCTCACACATTTAGTTAATTTAAAATACTTAATTAAGTTAATTAAAAACCCCTATTTCCACCTTACCTAGCCACCTCTCCCTATGACTAATTCTCACCTGATGAGTCACCTCAAAACTTGGTCCCCTCATCCTAACTACCCAAGACTTATTCCCACTTCCAAACTAAATTCCTAATCAACTACCTCCTTTTTAACCTCTCATTTTATAATGGGTGACACACTTAGAATGAATAATAATAGAAAATAGGCCAAAAATAGCAAGGTTTACTTATTCTAGGGCCACTAATATCAGTCAACCCACGGTCGATGTCATCAGGATTAATAACATCAGTGATATAAGCCAAACTCCAACCTAAAGTTTAAGTCAATATAAATCAAGAAAATTCATTCTTATGAGAAGAACCTCCTACAGTAGATTACCTCCTACAATAGATTTAATCAAAATATGTGAAAATAAAAGAACTCTTATGAATAACAGAAACACAAAAAGCTTATATTGATCACAGGCCACTTTGAGGGGAAACCTCCTTTAAGCAAGCTTAATATAATAAATTCATGGATTCCTTCATTGGGCCTCAACACTTACTTATATACTAACTCTATTCTAACAACTACTACTTCCCTTGTATGTGAGATAATTTAAATATGCTCTAAGGGATGACTTATAAAGCATATGCATCCATAGCAATTATTCCACTAATACTGCAAAGAGAAGGGTAAGGCATGGGTTCCTAACATCCCCTCCCCCTTAGAAAAAGATTTGCCCTCAAAGCTTCAAATGTGGGAATTGTTGTTGAATATGGAAGAGTGGTTCCCATGTTGCATCTTTTGGTTGCATTTTGTGCCATTAGATTAAGACCTTTGTGATGGAGCAGGATCAAAGTTGGTGGGTGCACCTATCCAAGATTACTTCTAGCTCGAGAAGGATGGATCCTTCATTATCAAGTGCTGGTAAAACTATCTGCACTCAGATGTTGGATCCAAGAACTTGCTTCAAATAGGAGACATGAAAGATGGGATGAACTTGGGAGGAAGGTGGAAGCTCTAACTTGTAAGAAACTGACCCAATATTCTAGAGAACCTTATATGGCCCATAAAACTTTGGAGCAAGCTTTTGGCACCCTTTTAGTTTTAATGATGATTGCTTGCATGGCTGCAAATAAAGAAAGACCATATCACCAGGTTAGAAGGTATGCTCATATCAGTGCTAATTATCCTATTGCTTCATTTAGTTTTGTGCCATGTGGAGATTGTCCCACAAGGTGTGGAGAATCTGATCCTAGTTTTGGAGAGTAGTGTCAACTACCTAAACTGGTGAGCTACTAGGATTATATGGAAGAAGTGGTGGTGGTGCTTGACCATAAACTGCTTCATAGGGAGTCATTTTGGTGGAAGTGTGGTATGAGGTATTGTACCACCATTCAACTAAGGGAAGCCACTTGCCCATTGATGTTGTTGTCTTGAAGCAAATTAATGAAGGAATGTCTCTAAGCATTTTTTGACTATTTTTGTTTGGCCATCTATTTGTGGGTAGTACCCAAAGCTCATTATTAATTGTGTGCTTTTGTGATGAAATAGTTCCATCCAAAAATGGCTGGTGAAAGTGGCATCACGATTTGAGACAATTAAAGAAGGAATGCCATGAAGATGAAATATCTAATCCAAGAAAACCTGTGACTATGGAGGTTGTGTATGGGTGGCTGAGTGCACAAAAATGACTATATTTAGAGAGGCGATCAACTATGACTAGGATCACTATCTTTTCCCCAAATTTAGGGAGGCCCTTAATGAAATCCATTGAAATATATGTCCAAATCCTAGTAGGAATGGGCAAAGGCTTGAGCAAATTAGGAGTCAATGTGGTTTCACCTTTATTTCATTGGCAAGTATCACATTTGGCCACCATCTATTTAATTTTGGCTTTCATGCCTTTCCAAAACAAGCGTCGACATGCCCACTCATAGGTTTTGAGAAATCCTGATTGCCCTATTGAGAGGGAAGCATGGATTTCATAGAAGATGGCCTGATGTAAGTCTAGACTTTGGGAAAGCACTAGATGGCTCATGTATCATAGAGAAGCATCATCTCATGAATAATGCAGTATTGTAGAGGGGTTAGTGGCTAATTGATGAATGAGGTGGCATAAGGAGGGACCATTTGCATACCCTTCTTGGATATATTCCAACCATTTTAGAATGGTCATGGAGATGGTAGAGAGGGAAGGTTGGTCCTCAAAGGTTCTTGAGAGAATATCAGCCACAACATTGTCTTTTCCCTTCTTATAGGTGATCTCATAATCATAACCCATGAGTTTGTTGACCCACTTCTGCTGAGCCGGGGATGTGACCCATTGTTCTAAGAAATATTTCAAATTTTGATGATCAATTTTGATGCAAAAATGATTTCCCAGTAAGTAGGGTCTCCATTTTTATACTACATGTAAAATTTCCATCATTTCCTTTTCATATGTATACAAAGCTAAATTGTGGTCAAAAAGGGATTTGCGAGTGAAGGCAATTGGTCGATTCTCTTGGAGAAGAATATCACCCAAGCTGATGCCACTGGCATCAGTTTTGATGGTGAAAGTTTTGGTGAAGTTTGGCAGTACCAAAACTGGTGTGCTACACATAGCCTGTTTGAGTTTGATGAATGCCTAATTAGTTGTTGCACCCCAAGTGAAAGCATCCTTCTTCAATAAGCAATTCAAAGGAGCCATGATCTTTCCATAATCTTTGACAAACTTGTGATAGTATCCTATCAGGCCTAAGAAACCATGAAGACTCTTGAGGGTGGTTGGTTAAGGCCAATTTTGCATAGCACTAACTTTTTATGGGTCTACATGAACCCCATTGGCTAAAACAATGTGCCCCAAATAGTTGATTTCCTCTTGACCAAATGAACACTTAGATTGCTTGGCACATAATTGATTATCTGTTAATAATTGTAATGCCCTATCAATATGTTGTAGATGCTTGGCTCATGTTCAGCTATAGATCAAAATGTCATCAAATAAAACTAAAATAAATTGACAAAGAAAAGGTTAAAAGATTTTATTCATGAGTGCTTGAAAAGTGGAAGGGGCATTTGTAAGGCCAAATGACATGACAAGGAACTCATAGTGACCTTCATGCATATGGAATGTTGTCTTGGGAATGTCATTAAGATGCACTCAAATTTGATGATAGCCAGAATGAAGATCCAACTTGGAGAAGAATTTGGCCCCATGGAGCTCATCAAGAAGCTCATCTATGGTTAGTAGCAGTGGGGGGCTGGAGTTGAATGGAATGTAGCTATGCAATGACCCCATGTGAGCCTTTCTTTAAAAAAATTTCCATGTGATGAGAATTGATGATGCTAGCAGATCTTGGTAATAACCCTTTTAAGGTGTGCTTCTAACCATTATCTGTGAACTACATCCAAAGCTCAGATAAGTCCCATAAAATAGGTCCTAATGTGTGAAGCCATTGTGCCCCTAAAACCACACCACACCCTCCTAAAGGTAGGGCAAACATATCAGAGAAAAAATTATAATTACCCATTATAATACACACATTTCGACACTTCCCTTTACATGTAAATGTGCCCCCATTAGTAATCATGACTTCAAAGCTAGAACAAGGGTATACAAAGCAGTCTACCACCTTAGTAATGTGAGGATCGATGAAATTGTGAGTATTGCCTGAGTCAATGAGGATTATAAGAGGGATATTTTTGAAGCACCCTTTGACCTTCATGGTTTGGGGAGTGGTGACACCTACTAGTGCATGCACTGAGATCTCAGGTTGAGTCTCTTGAACTATTGGGTCCTCTTTAGTGTTGAGTTCTTCTTGAGCATCTTGAAATTTTGGAATATCAGGCTTGTTGTCATACTCTAGTGGTGACTCCACATCTAGCAAGTAAAGTTTTTGTTGGATGCACCTATGACCCTTAACCCATTTTTCATCATAGTTGTAACATAATCCTTTCTCTTTGCAAGCCTACATCTCTACCTCAGTCAGGTGCTTTATCGGTGTGGTTATGGTTGTCTGCTAATTCACTGTGTTCTTTGCTAGTGAAAAGGTGGGAGGTCGACGCTGTGTGGAGAATTTATCTTCTACTAACTTAGCCAAACCTAAAGTGTCCATCATATTTTTAGGTTGAAACATTTTTACCTTTAGTGGATCATCTCTTTGAGGCCACTAACAAAGTATCTTTTGAAGAAGTCATCTGACAACCCTTTAGTGTGATTAGCGAGTTTTTCAAATTCAATTTGATAGTCATGAACAGTACCTGTTTGACAAAGTTTGGTGAGAGCTCTTATGAAATCCTTAAATGCTGAGGGACCAAACCTACCTAGAATTAAGGATGCAAAATTTGACCAATCAGGTTCATCATTTGTCTTGAGATACCAATGATACCACTGAAGTGCTTCTTATTCTAGATGAAAAGAATTAATTGAGACTTTGTTTATAGAATAAGTATTGTGGAGGTTGAAGAATTGTTCAGCTTGATATATCCATCATGTAGGATCTATACCATTGAACTATGGAAAGTCTAGTTTAGGTCCATGTGAGAAGTTAGAAGCAAAGGAGTGATGCTCTGAAGAAGACTCCTCCTTCTGCACTCTATTGAGCAAGATGTTATTCTGTTGATTCAAGCCACACATCATATTGATTAACTCTGTAACCTGAGATTTCAATGTGGTAATTTCTTCCTCCATTATTTTTTTTGCTGCTATTTTTTTTTCTACTATTTTTTTTATTGCTACTTCAAAAATGGATTGTCTACAACTATGTGGTTGGAAATATCCTCAACTTTGGATACGCTATTATTTTCTCTCTGAACCTGATAAGTTGGATATGGACCCCAAGTTTATTTGGCTACCTAAAGGATTTTTTAAAATTCTCTCTAGCCACCAAAGCTATCTAATTGATTACCACTCTCCAAAAAAATTTGGCTCTAAGTTTACCCCTTCGATAGCTTTTGGTTTACCTCACAAGTGGGAACTAGTCAATCAGGATGGGGTCATTGCCCTTTTTGTTGGCAGGTCCTCTCAATGGGCCAACTACTTTGGGGTTCTTGTGGTACTCCTCATAATGAGTTTTATGGCTTATGTCCAAGCACTTCCCATAGTTAAGCAAATAGGTATTTACCTAATCTAAAATGATGGAACCTGCAATGAGAAAAAATCTTACTAGAAATGGCATAGCTCCTAGAATGCCCTGCTTCAAAAAAAAATTGCTCCAAATCTACCCACAAAGCCAAGAAAGTGCTCTAATACTAGATGAGAAGAACCTCCTATAACATATTTAATCAAAATATGTGAAAATAAAATAACTCTTACAAATAACAAAAACACAAAAAGCTTATATTGATCACAGGCCACTTCGAGGGGGTAACCTCCTTTGAGCAAGCTCAATATAATAAATTCATGGATGCCTTCATTGGGCCTCAACACTTACTGATATACTAACTCTATTCTAACAACTACTACTTCCCTTGTATGTGGGATAATTCAAATATGCTCTAAGGGATGAATTACAAAGCATATGCATCCATAGCAATTATTACACTAATATTGCAAAGAGAAGGGTAGGGCATGGGTTCCAACATCTTACTTACATTCAAGCTCTTGGAATTCAATTTTATACATCTTAGCTTACTATCATCTTATGTAAGTCAATCATGATTAGGAACTAAGCTCTTGAGGACCAACAACACCCACTTGTTCTCTATGTTCAGGCATTCAAGTTCAAACTCCCTAATAGGGACCATCAATTTGGCACTTATCATTTAGTAAACATATCTAAATACATCACTTATTTTGTACGTCATTTAAACATTTATTCTACTATCACTTTATATCTAATATGCATTGCTTTACACACTCCTAACTGAACCCCCATGAGGGAGTTACAAAGCTTCCTTGCTTGTTTCCCCTTAGCTTAATAGACCAAACCTCTGAGCCAATCTACCCAACCCATAATTTCTCTCTCATAATTCTCCCCAACCTCCCAAACTTGATCCAAACCATTTGTCAGACCCAAAAAAGCCTTATATAATCCCCTAGGCAATTATTGCCCCTACCAACCTTGGCAGCCTAATTGACATCAGTCACCTTCACCATTAACCTTAGCAATATAACTAATATCAGTCACTACCTCACTGATGTCCACAACTATGGATTTCTTAACCTCTCCAAAACCTACCCAAACAACTTCTAAAATAAAAACAAAGTATACCACCTATACCTTGACACTCTCTACTGCACTCAAGTTGAGGTAATATTATCTCTCTTTCACTCTTTCTTTACCTCTCTTTTAGTTATTTATTACTCTTTTGTCTCTCAAAAGTGGACTGTCATCTCTAAAGAAGTTTTACACTTCCTAAAATAAGTGCATAGCTTGGCAACCCACTCATTTAACTATTAATAAACATATTGTGGTAGTGGTCTCTTACTTGTACGTAGTCCTCCCTAGCCAAAGAGGAGTGATCAAAATGTCTAGACATGGCACACAAACCAATCTAGGTTCATTCTAATCACTTATCCCCATCATTCTTTTCTATTTTCCTTTTGACTTGAAATAGACAAAATTTAGCAAAACATTTATGTCACACCTGGTGGGACCCTAGAGTTTTTCTTGGGTTCATTTCTTTTTTTAAGCATTCATATACGTGCATTATAGTGAAAACTTCATTTCTTGCACTTTCTCCTTCTCTTCTCTCTTAAAATGAAAAACTTAACATTTTATTTTATGTTTAAAAGAATTAAACTAAAATTTTCTTTCTTTTCTCTTTGCCTCTAAAAGTAATTTATCATTTTTTTTACAAGTTAAAAAGAATCTCTTATTTACTTCTTCTTGCATGCACATTAGGATAGTGAATTTCATTCTCTATTCCTATTTCATCTTTCTTTTCATTTAAATCTAAAAAATTCAGATTTGGGTCTAAAACTTACTGTATTTCATTGTTTGATTGCTACATATTAGCTCACCTAGTTAATTACAAACATTTTGAATAAATTGTAGTGCACATATGTTACACAACCAAATCACATTCACAAAAACAAACATCTAAACTCACCTAAGAAAAGGCCCATCAATATTTCATCACCTGGTGGATCACATTACCCTACCTAGCTATCTTACTTGGATTTCACCACCAAGGGGAGAACCCACTCATTCTTTGGTAGAGTATAAACTCTAGATAGAAGGTATATTTTGGCTAAGCAGCCTGGCTTAGCTCCAGGTTCATGAAGTGCAAAGAGCAAGCTCTTATAACAAGCCATATACCCAGTCTAACACAAATTTTCTCTTGAACACTAAAACTAACCCAACACTAGCTTTAGATTGATTTTTAGTACCTTTGATAACTAAATTCTCTTCTCACTATCTAATTAAGGCATAAGCCAACACGAGACTAGAAATTAATCCCTAGGACTTAATAGTTGTTGGTTATATGTTCTTTTTATGCTTTTCTATTGCCTTCTATATTTTGGAGTTGGTAAGGATGTTTTCCTATTGATTCACTAAAATCAATACTATTTATAATACTCAATTTGTATAACCTATTATCTTAGGTTTTTTTGCATGTTCTTCCTTCTTATACAGACCTCTTACATCCACTATTTTACCTAGTTTCAAATTTTGGTTTCTTAAAACATAATATTTTCCATCTCTGAGGATATCACAGTGATCAACATCAGTTAACCCTACCGGCATTGGTATATTTTACCTACCAACATCAATTAATCCACTAACATCAACAAACTTTTTCTACCAACATCGGTTAAGCAATCAACATCAGTAACTATGTAATTTTATCTATTCAAAATAGCAAGCTAAAATAACCCACTTACCCACACTCAAACTTGGTTTTTCCTTATTTTGTTTCTAATACAGTGTAGTACTACTATGTATACTTCCTCTTGCATGGTATTGACATGAGCTCAAACCAAAATTCTTACCAATTACGCAAGTGGATAACCACTTCCACCTTCCCCTCTCACTTCTGATTATGCCTGAGGGAGATCAAGATTTTGCTAAATTTCTTGATCGCAATGTGGTATCCCTTTAGCATTACCTTGTTATGAGTTGAACCAATAATTCTTCAGGTGAACCAATCTATGGTATGCCAACCTCTTTAATGAAGATAACCTCCATTTTAGTTCCCTCCACTATTTTCCCCATGGTTACCCAAACCACCACTTCAATGAGTAACCCAACTATAAACAATGTCCAAAGTATAGCATCTCTAATTTCCCAATCCCACGTAAACCTTGGTGTGACTTCCCTACTTTCACAACCACAAATAGTTTATTCAAATCACACCCCCTTCCAAAATTTAGTGGTACCTATTACATCTACCCTCATGCCTATAATTACTCGAGTTACGACTCACCCTTCATCTAGTCTAAACATGCCAATAATCCAACCTATAATAATAACAACCAACCAAGGCATAATCTCCAACCCAATGGGACAAGCCCTTTTTCTTTCTGCACCCCAACCTATGACTCATTATCCTTATGTTTCCCCAACACAACCTCAACAAGCAATGTCATATGCTCCCTCTACTTCTTATCAAGTTCCTTATAACTTAGGGGGCATCCCCCAAACTAATCCCCCTCTAGAACTCATTAAGATGATGATGGACAAGATGTCTAATCTAGAGACATCCATTTCTAGTTCAAAAAATGTGTTATCTTATGATCAGATATATATGACCAATCCATCCTTCTATGCCTATTCACCCTTATCCAAGCCAATGGTAACTCCCTAAATTTACTCATTTATATAGTAAAGAGGACCCACAATAACACTTACAAGAATTTAGACATGTTTGTTATTTAATAGGGCATGATGATGTGTTACTACTTCACACTTTCCCTATGTCTCTTTCAGGTGTTTCCTTAGATTGGTATATCTCTATACCTCAACACTCCCTTTTCTCATTTACCAAACTCACACAAATATTCCTAGACCATTTCTCTATTAACATTTCTAATAAGGTTTCTATAATAGACCTTTATTCTATTAGACAATTTTATGATGAGTATATTACAAAAAAATTCACTCATTGGAGAAGCTTGATTAATTAGCTCTCCTTATCCTTATCCCAACCTGAGCTTATTGAGCAATTCTCAAGGGTATTTGTTAAGCACATCTCATCCACACTCTGGGTACAAACTTTTTGCACATTTAATGAGGCCTTTACAATGGCATGAAAAATTGAGTTTTGTGCTATAAATGAAGGCAAAGTCAAGTTGTGAAGTAAGAATCCCAATTCCAAATCAAATGACTCCTCCTCCTCTAGAACTTCTCCCTCTAACCAGAAAGTTAAAGGCTCCACCAATGTGGTGGTCACTAATTTAACCTCTTCCACAACCAAAAACCAATCAAATTCCTTGACTTCCCAAAATTTGACCAAGCAATTCTAACAATGGTATGAACAAAGACAATACACTTCCATTGGGGAGTCATATACATCCATTTTAGAGAAACTATTGCAACAATGTGTCATAACCCTTCCTTAGATCAAACCTCTTATATAGTTTGATCCTTCCCATCCTATCCCAACTTGGTACAAGGAAGATAAGTTTTGTGGTTACCATTGAGTTAAAGGCCACAATTCTAATAACTATAAGACACTCAAGAACATTGTTCAAGATATTTTTGATAGAGGTGATCTCATCTTGGATAATCCTAATGCACCCCTTAATCAAAGCATGGATGTGTTCAAACACCCTTTTCCTAAACATTCACCAAATCAAAATATTGTTCAGACCATAACTAACTTAGGTAATCATAATATCCATATGGTTAATATGGTTTTTCTTTTACCTCTAGTTTAACCTTCCCCTCAACAGGAGACATCCATTTCATCAACTCCTCCCCCACATTCAGTAGCATCTATTTTACTCATTCTTCTTCCTCAAGTCGAAGAGCCTATTTCACCTATTCTACTCCCTCAATAGGAAGAGCCTCCTTTACCACTTCTTTTACCACTTGAGGAGCCTATAATGCCAATACCATTTGCACCAATATTACCTATCCTCTTACCACTTGAACACCACACCCTACCCATTCCTCAACCACATGTTGAAGGGACCATCATTCATACATTATACCCTCTTAAGGAACCTTCTTCACCTACCTATCCTCCACCTATAGAGAGTAGTACCCCACCCACTCCACCTTTGCACTTAGAGGAGTCAGTATTATCTACTCCATAATAGATGAGAGACCTATTTTGCCTACTCTAATTATACCACTCTTACCCATTCTTTTACATATAGAAGATCACACTTTACCCATGCCTCACCCACATGTTGAGGGAGCCATAATACCTATGCTTTACCCTCTTGAGGAACCTTCTACACCTACTTCCCCTCCACCCGTGGCAAACCATGTCTCTTCTCCTATCTCTATCAAAGAGGACCCCCTTACGATTCTTTCTCATCTTTGGCCTAAATTAGTAGAAACTAATAATTTCCCTCCCTCCCAAAAACTATAGCATTATAAATACACAACTGTAAGGCCTACTTCAACTTCATCTAAACCATTCTCTTAGTTGGTAAAAGGTCTAGAATTTCTCGACTCCACGAAGCTAGACCATGCAATATATTGGGATCGGCTTAAAACTTCTTATCTAACACAATGAATGTAGATATTTACCATGAACTCTCTCACTACCCTTTACCCTAAGGTCTTTGATAAATCTAAAACTTCTTCACCAAAATCACCTAAATTTCAACCATCTATGTCAAAACCCTCACCCTCATAGGAATCAGCCACATTAAAGTAGATCAGGCCCTTATGTGTATGCCCCATCTCTAATTTAATTCATCCACAAGTGAAATTAAATTTAGCTCCTCAACCATAAGTTGGAGTTTTGTGACCTAAATTATAAAAAAATGTTAAGCTTCCTAGATCTCATTGATCCCTACCCTCAAATTTACCATCCATTTTGGGACCACACCCCTCTAATTTAGTTGGAGTATTACCAACCCAAGTAAAACAAATGGTGAAGTTACCTCCACTCCTACCTTTGCCATTTGGTAGTTTCACATCTAACACTAGGAAAGTAATAGTAAAACATGTAACTCCACTATCACTAAAAAAAGCACCATGTAAAATTACCTTTTCAACACCGAAACACAAGAAAGTGCCCACTCCTGTTAGCACAACAAGTGTGAGCCCACTTGCAAGCTCTCAAAGCTTTTTCCTACATCAATTATTGAAATATTCCATAATAACTCTTCCTCCCATTAAGCATTATAGTCCTCTTAGAATGAATCCATCTTGGTTTAATTATACACAAGTGTGTTTATATCATCATTCACCTAGACATGATACTACAAGTTGTAAAGCCCTCATAGTAGTCATTTGGCAACACTACGATGTCAACACTCTCTTTGATGATACTCCAATTAACCTTCTTGTTATTTCACCTTTGACATCCATAGTGCCTCATAAGATTCCACCTAAATTCAAACTCAAAGATGTGGTTGTAACCCCTTTACCACATCCTTCACCAACATTTTTGATCAACATAGTTAATGTGTCCACACAGTCACAAAACCAAAAAGATAAAGTGAAGGAAAAATTTGCTACTCCTTAGGCTCATCCCTTCACTAAATACACTCCTCCTCCTAATCCTAAGATTTCCATCTTGGGCATTCCTAAAACAACATCTTTGGGTGTTATTCAAAGATCGATGGTGAAATAACTCCACCAAACCCTTATGAAAATGTCTTTTTAGGAGTAAATTCAAAACTCATCCTAACATCATCAAGCTTTTATTAGTGCCTTACAAGAGATTGAGGTAAAATAAAATTATGCCCAACCTCTTTCAACTTTGGTTGGCTCCCTTAATTCCATCTCCCTGATTTCTTTCAGTGATTTGGAAATCCCACTACAACACCCTGAACATCAGGATTCTACCCTTTTTATTACTGCATATATTAATCAAACTCATATCAAGAGATTTATGATTGATGTGGGAGATATTATTAATATTATTTCCACCCATGCCTATAAATATCTATCCCTTCTTGACAATTATGTGTCTCAAACTGAAGAGGTACTCTACTCCTTTAATGATAATATAACTACTATGGTGGGCACTATTGTCTTACATATCCATGTAGGTCCCCACACTATTCTTGAACTCTTATATGTTGTAGAAGGAGAGTTCTAATATAACATACTACTTGGACAACCTTGGATATGTGTTATGGCATGTGTACCCTCACCTTTTCACCACTGTGTCAAGTTTGAACATGATGGACATGTACATGTCATACCTGCTAACCCACCTCTATTTAAAACATGCAACATGACTTATAGTCCCAATGATGTTCTCATTCCATTGAAAACATCATCTTCCTCACATGATATTTCTACAAGCTCCACTCCCATGGTTACTCAAATATTGGCAACACAAATTCTTGACAAAAATCCCATGGAAGAGACCTTTTAACATTTATCACTCAGTGAATATCGTTTGTTGATGCTCAACATGTTTTATACTCCACAAGAGTATGGAAGGCTTCACATGCACCCAAATTATGATCTTCATATTGGGATGTTCATCCCTTATGGGTCCCATAACCTATGAACTAATTTTACATATGGGGGAATTGATTAAGCTCCCACTATCAGTAATCCATGTTCTTTACCACAACCATTTACCTATGACTTCTCTTTCTTGAGTAACCCTAGATTCACTCACACCTATATTTATAGGTGTGCTTGGAAAGGATTTGGTTTGGGTTGTTATGAATAAGATGTTCATATGCCTATCAAATATCCTACTAGCAAGACCATTGAAAATGACAAAAAGAGGCTTGGAGTGGGATATGACAAACCAACTAAACTCATTAAGACTTCCCATGTACCAATTATTGAAGAACTAGTCTCTCCTTCTCCACCATCACCTATCAAATCAGAGGTATCTATACCTCCTTAAAAAAATTAATAAATTCCATCCATTTGGAGCCTCTCACCTATTTTTAGGATAAGGAAACAAGGTCCCTTCCTCTCATTCATCCTAAAATAATTGAAGACTCCTCCACTATTAACACTATCCAATGACAAGATGATGATGAAATTCTCACCTAATTAGGTGTGGATGATTCTTATATCCAATTATCACTCCCATTAAAAACACAAGATATGTTAAATAAATCAACCATTGACATCAACTTGCCCTCTCATGATAACCCTCGCATCCTCAAGATTGGCCAATATTTAGATTCCTTTGAGAAAGTTGATTGTGCCACCTTTCTTAATGACCATAGCAAATCCTTTGCTTGGTCTTATGATGACATGCCTAGTATTAACCCCTCTATCATCACCCATAACATTATCACCAATCAAGATGCTAAAACTATTAAGTAGAAGTTTCACAAGATGCATCCTCGTATTTCTCTCTTTGTCAAAGAAGATCTCCAATGCCTCCTTTCTATTAACTTTATCCAACCCATTGACTACCTACAATGGATTTCCAATATTGTTCCTATCACAAAATCAATTGGGGGAATCCACATTTTCACTGACTATCATAATTTAAACCTTGCTTATCCAAAAGATGACTTTCCATTGCCAAGTATTGACCAACTTGTTGATCTAATGGCCAGCCATGAGATGTTATCAATTATGGACAAATTCTCTAGATATAATCAAATCCTAGTTACTCTTAAGGATCAGCATAAGACAACCTTCATTACCCCATGGGGGACTTTCTATTATTGGGTCATGCCTTTTGGCCTGAAGAATGTTGGTATAACATACCAATGCATCTTGACCTACATTTTTCATGATATCCTACACAAAATTATGGAAAATTACGTGGATGACTCACTCAACAAGTCTAAACTTCATCAAGACCACTTGATGATTCTTAAAACCATATTTACTCATCTCTTCTAATATAACACTTGAGTAAACCCTAAGAACTGTGTCTTTGGTGTTCTTTTTGGTAAGCTCTTAGGTTTTATTATTTATCTTTGTGGCATAGAGGTCAATCCTGATAAGGTTAGAGAAATCCTAGAGATGCCTCCACCTACTAATATCAAATAACTCCACAACCTACAAGGCAAACTTTAGTCAATTTTTTGCTTCATTTCCCAGTTATCATATCATTGCTAACCCTTTAACTATCTCCTCAAAAAGGATGCCTCCTTATATTGGAATACCAATTACCAATAATCTTTTGATGCACTTAAAAAATACCTCCTTTCCCCATTGGTTCGCATTCCACCTAAGTAAAATCATCCTTTCTACCTATACATCTTCACAATAGACCATTCTCTAGGTGTTATGATTGCACATAGAGATGACCAACATTGAGATCAAGTGGTTTACTACATAAGATGCACACTTATTGATTATGAGACTCGATATACCCATAATAAAAAACTTTACCTTGCATTGGTCTTTTCCACCTCTAAGCTATGCCATTATCTCCTAAATCACAAAACCTATGTGGTCACCCATACTAATCCCCTTAAATACATACATTCTAAGCCATATCACAACCAACGTGTAGCTTGGTGGTTCATGTTTTTGGCTGAATTTGATTTAGAATTCATTTAGAAAAAGTATATTAAGTAGAAAATAATCATTGACCAATTATTTGTTACCCCTTTACCTGACAATCAACCTTCAAACCTTGAATTCCCTAATGAATCCATTGTAATTCTCTCCACCAATGACATCTCTTATCAAATGAGGATGTTCTTTGATGGATCTAAATGTCAACATGGTGGGGGTGTAGGGGTCATTCTTATTCCTCTAGATGGTAATCCTATGCCTTTATCATTTAAACTAGATTTTGAATGCACTAATAATATGGCCGAATATGAGGCTTTGATCTTAGGACTTCAAATAGCTCTCTTCTTGGGTATCAAATCCATAACCATTTTTGGTGATTCTCTGCTAGTAGTTAATCAGGTTAATGGTTCCTACCTATGCAAAAATGAAATTTTGTATCGGTATAAATTTCATTTAGATACGTTATTAAGATCATTTGACTCTTATCTCTTATAAATTGTTCCTCTATCTATAAACAAGTTTTCTGACATGATGGCTTCACTTACTTCACACATACCCTCTTCATCCTCTTCCTCGAGAATCAATGTCATCGTGCATCATTTAATATTACCCTCTTATGTCTCAACTAACATCCTCTTTGTTGGAAATGTAATATCTAACCCACATTACTTATGGTACAAGCAACTCATAGATTATCTTTCCTTCTCTATTACCCCTTCTTATCTCTCCAAATGAGGTTTTGATGTTCTTCTCCTTAGATGCCTCACTAGTACTAAAACTCCCTTCATTATTAAGGAAGTCCATGATGAGATTTGTGGTGGGCATTTTAATGGTCACGTAGTTTCTAAGTGTATCTTTGACTTGGATATTATTGGCCTATGCTCCATCAAGACTATACTGATTATGTTTGGCATTGTGTCAAGTGTCAACAACATGCTAACCTCCTTCGCATTCCTATTCATTCATTACAAGTCACCAAAGACTTTTGACCCTTCTCCTAATGGGACTTTGATCTAATCAGAGAGATTAACCCTCATTCATCCCTATGTCATCATTTTATCATTACTACCACTGAATAATTATCCAATACTTAGAGCATCTAACTCCTATTTTTATCTTGCAAAATTGTTAGTAAAAATTATAAGACAAAAAGGGGCAAATGTAGACACCAAAATTATGTCACACACCATGTGTAACTCCCTATGCCGAAACCCCTTTTAACCCATTTTTCAATAATAACAATTAACCTCCCTAACCCATGATTTTACCCCTCACACATTAAATTAATTTAAAATGTTTAATTAAGTTAATTAAAAACCCTTGTTGCCACTTTTATTGGCCACCTTACCTTATGACTAATTCTCACATGATGAGTCACCTTAAGACCTGGTCTCCTCATCCTAACTAACCAAGACTTAATCTCACTTCCAAACTAAATTTCTAATAAACTACCTCCTTAACCTCTTATTATTGGGTGCCACACTTGGCATGAAGAACAATATAAAATAGGCCAAAAATAGTAAGGTTTACCTATTTTAGGGCCACCAACATCGATCAACCCATGACTGACATCGGTGGGATTGTTGATGTTGGTGATATAAGCCAAACTCCAACTTAAAGTTCAAGTCAATAGAAATCAAGAAAATTCATTCTTACATGAATTTAAGCTTTAGGCATTTGATTTTCAACATCTTCATATGATTTCATCTTGTGTAAGTCAATCATGATTATGAATTGAACTCTTAAGGACCAATAGCACCTGTTTGTTCTCTATGTTCAGGCATTTAGGTTCAAACTCCCTAATAGGGACCATCAATCTGGCACTTATCATTTAGTAACCATAGCTAATTACATCACTTATTCTATATTTATTTTAAACATTTATTCTATTATCACTTTATATCTACTATGCATTACTTTACACAATCCTAACTAAACCCCCGTTAGGGAGTTATAAAGTTTCTTTGCTTATTTCCACTTAACCTAACACACCAAACCTCAGATCAGATCTACCCAACTCATACTTTCTCATAACTCTCCCCAACCTCCCAGACCTAATCAAAACCATTTCCCAGACCTAAAAAAGCCTTCTGCAAGCCCTTAGGCAATTATTTCCCCTATTGACCTCGGTAGCCTAATCGACATCAGTCACTTTCACCATCGACCTTAGTAGTATAACTGATATTGGTCACTACCTCATCGATGTTGATGACTATGGATTTCCTAACCTCTCCAAAACCTACCCAAATAACTTCTAAAATACAAACAAAGTACACCACCTGCACCCTGACACTCTCTACTACACTCAGGTTGTAAATAATAGTAATATTATCTCTCTTTCACTCTTTCTTTACCTCTCTATTATTTATTTATTACTCATTTGTATTTTAAAATTGGACTATCATCTCTAAGGAAGTTTCACACTTCCTAAAACAAGCACATAGCTTAGCAGCCCACTCATTTAACTAATAATAAACATCTTGTGGTAGTGTTTTCTTACTTGTAGGTAGTCCTTCCCATATAAAGAGGAGTGCTCACAATTTCTAGATATGGTGCACAAAGTAATCTAGGTTCATTCTAATCACTTATCCCCATCATTCTTTTTTGTTTTCTTTTAGACTTGAAATAGACAAAATTTAGCAAAATAAAGGGGATAAACATGAATAAAAAGGTAGTTAACTTATAATAAATGGTTCATAAATCATTTGAGACCAATATTTGAAATATTTCCATGAAATTTAAGTGGACTAAGTTTATTATCATTGATCATAGGCTTTTGAACCAATTCCTCTCCTACTGGTCATATCATGAGAAACCCTGTTGACCATTTATGCATGCCTAGTGAAGTGATGGAGAAGTGAAATGGTTTTAGGCCAATTTTTATACTTCAAAAGTATATAAAACATATAATTTAATGAATGAAATATTAATATTCATTTTTAAACCTTTCACACATTCCAAATCACTTGCATAGGTCATATAACTACAAAAACTTCTTCTTTTCTAATTGTTTTCTTGATATGACTTAATACCTACAAGTTTTTTAGTTATTAATAACATGGATAATAATAATAATAATATGACATATGAGATGTTGATAAAAAAATTTAAGGCTTTTATATCAATGGAAACTATACAATTTTCATAAATAACTCAAAAAGTGACCTTAGGGATGACATAAGACATAAAAGACTAAAAGGTGCCATGAAAAATATAATGACACACTGAATAAAAATATTAGGAACATGATACATCCTATAAAAACCTAATACACCCCTATAAAAGTTTTAAAATATAAGGGTTTGACTTTTTTTTACTTGTGGTTAAAATATTCAACATTCTTGGCAATTTCCTAGGGGTGGTATGCTTGCTAGGCCAAGACTAGTAGCCTACTCCCATCCATTGTGATAGGGAGTCACATATTCATAAATTTTATGCTCAATTTTTTTTTAAACCACACCAAAAAAAAAGATACACAAAATAAGACACACCAAAGGAAACACACATGTGTTCTCAATAACACTTATGGAACACACACACAACTAAAACAAAGATACATGCCTAACCTAGTATTTACATGACCTCACTCTTAAGGTGAAAAATAACCTACCATGATTCAACTAGGGTCAAATATGGTTTTTATTTCATCTTTTTCACCTCATGAAATCAAATTGTCATGTGAAGCATGCTCATCATCAAACTCTTGATTATGTAGATGGTGAAATGACATAACATCATTATTTCTTCTCATGCCTGTAAGTGGACTACTTTGGGATTTCATGAATGCTCTCTTATATCCACAAAATACCTTGTTTGGATCTACAACTAACATGATCTATATCATACCTGATATGTACTCCTCAAATTGTAGATTATGAGTGATTAGGACTATGTCACCTTCACTCCATTCACTGCCATGGTGATCTTGATGCATGAGACAATCAGGTTCATCTCTTTTATGCTCTAACCCATATATAGATGATTCATATTCAAGTTAAAGTTTTGACTATTATTCAAACTCAAAAACTTCTACGTTAACTTCACTAGGCCCCTCTAGAGCTCCAAGTTCTTTGACAATAATAATACATACACTTTAATGTTTACTAAGCTCTTCTCTTTATTGATCAATAGGACACTCAAAAATCTTCTTATTAGGCTCATTAGCAAACATATCATTAGATTCACACTTATTTAGAGGAAGAATAATCTTACCTAGCTTCTCAAACTCTTGACTTATATCATCGAACCTTTACCATATGTCATCTTCTTCCTCATGAGTACCATCTTCAAGGGCTATGTAGACACCTAAAACCTACACATGATAGTTTTTTGTGTCACACTACCTTTAAACCTTTATATATACCCCTTTATAACTCAACATTACCAAACCCCCTTGAAACACATCATCTAATCCACCCCTTTTTCATTAGTTTTCCCTTTAGGCCTACGACCACCAATGGTTAGGGTAACTATTAACGGTTGGCATAACCATTGATGGTTGGGTTCCCCACCTTGCCTTAAAACTTTAAAAAATTTCAAACTATTTGTGAAATATTAACAACTCTCTAAATGGAAACTTTTCTTTAAAATGAAGCTTTTAAATCTATGAAAATAGGCAACTTTATCCTCCATCAAATTGGTAACTTCCTTTATTTCATTTAGTAACTTCTACTTATAAAAGGAGCACAAGAGGAAGTGAGAAAGGATGAGCAATTATTTATCAAGGATTCAATCTTTCTTTTATATATTTAGTATCCATACTAGTGAGTGAGCATTATCACTAGAAATCTGAAACTCTATCAAAATCAATCTAAAAGGCTTGAAGCATTATTACTCTGGTCACATCACCCCAAGATTCCTCCACTTAGTTCTAGGTATTTTGTGCTTGTGTTATTTGGTTTATCTAAATTATAATACCTTTACCTTATCATATCCACCAATACCCCACTTTACACTTCTTAGCCCTGTATCCAACTTTTATTTGACCAAAGTCCCATTCTATACTCCCTAATTTATTCACCCCAAATTTTTACATGCAACCATCAATGGTTATCTAACTACTGATGGTCATCTATAACTATTGATGGTTAACCAACCACTAACAATTTACCTCAACTATCGATGGTTCTCCTAACTACCAATGATTCACTATGCCATCATTTTCTAGTAAGCCTTTTTCACCCTTTTGCCTCAAATCAAGCTCCACTTTATGTGTTTCCCTCTGACCATAATACCCTCTCTAATTTCCTAAACCTGACCCTGACCACCCTAGCATAGAAATTTTATCAATTTATTTAATAATAAAGTTATCTTTTACTTTCTAGCATGCATTTACTTTCTTATCATTAAATGTACATATCTTATTTTATCATTTTAGACTTGATTATCATAAAATTAGATTGATAGCCTCCTAATAAGCATTATGCTTTTTGGATCTAGCTCACACTAGGCAATCCACTCAAACAACCATCTAACAACCCATTTTCAAGTGTATGTTATTTGTAGGTTATTCCTTCCTAGACAAAGAGGAGTTCCCACTTTCATTTGGATTCATGTGTGCATTTCACCAGGTATTCTTCTACACAACCTGCTACTAGATTTATTTTATTTAATTTCAAAATTAAGAAATGATGAAAATAAATTGAAACATTTTGGCATGCCTTATGTGACCCAATTCCCTTTTCTTCCTTTATTATTTTCTCATTGAATGAAATCTAAATGTTTCCTTTTAATCATAAAATAAAACTTCTACATTCATTGATTGCTTGTTGATCTTATTTCATCTAGTAACTTAGGAGGCAAAGTAATTCATTTTAGCTTTCACATTTTTTGTCACACACTAAACCAACCCATAAAATAATTAACACATCTAAACATACCTGAGACAAGGCTCGACTAGGATTTCATCACCTAGTGGTAACCTTACCCCTTCTTAGATATCCTACTTGGATTTGACCACCAAGGGGAGAACCAAATCAGCTCTCTAGTTGAGTAAAAACTCTAAAATTATTATATTTTAGCTAAGCACCTAACACTCTTATCACTACGGGACAATGAATTGAGGGGATAGGCCCCAATATCAAGCCACGTACCAAAGTTCTAATCCACTTTAGTACATGATTTACAATCCAAACTCCCTCTTCACACTCTCTAAGGTATAAGCCAAAAGTGATTTTAAAAGAATCCTAGGATAAACATGTTTTTATTATATGTATTGATTGATTTGAGTTCTTTTAGTTGATCTTTGTTTGAGGTGTGAGTTTTGCCATAATATCCCCCAATTTCTCATATGGTAATTACTAGACAACAACTGAGAAATCAAACCAACCAACCACCACCATCCTCTTCTTCCTCCATGGAGTACAATTTCGATGATGAGTGGTCACCTCATTTCCCCCCCCTCCTACCTAAATTTTGGTTGTATCTAAAGGTGATGTTGACTTCACCATCTTCCTTGATAACAATTAAGTATCTCTTTAACTCTACCTTAACACCATGCCTCACCATCCCTCCATTGCTTTGGTTCCCTTACCAACCTTTCTTATGGAATGTCATCCCATCTTATGGTGGGTACTACCTCAACCCAACCTTTGCTAACCCAAGCCTCATCTTATTCAAGCATTCAATCCACCACCACTACTCAAACCCAATCTAATATTCCAACCTCTAGCCAAACACCTCTTACCACACCCCATACTTCACATGTAGGTTTAACTCTACCTCTAGTTACCTATTCTCAACTTACCTTGGGGTTATCTTCTACCCCTGCCTCTTCCCTTCCATTTGTCCCAACCAATACCTCTATCGCTACCCCATTTTAGAATCTAGTGCTTTCTTTACCCAAAACACTACCACATATTAGCACTAGAGTCACCACCTAACCTCAACCTACCCAACCTCCACCTGTCACCTCAACCATACCTTTTAGTGAGCCTACATCCATTCCCCAACAAGTACTTATGGAAACCTATCAATATGGGTACATACCACCTTCTAATCAACCATTTATGCCTATCATCTCTTATGTAGCACCATCTCAACCATTTTTTACCACTTACCAATATGTGGCCTCTTCAGTCCCTTCTACTAATTATCCTTATATAGTTGTCACTCAACCCCAACAAAATGTACCCCTCAATTATGCATCTTCCTAACCTCAGCCAGATTTGATCAAGATGCTAATGAAAAAAATGACTAACCTAGAATCATCTATTTCTAGATCTCATACACTCTTATCCTATGACCAAATTTGTAATGAACCTATTCATCCATCCATTCCCATCCACTCTTATCCTCCATAATGGTAATTTCCTAAATTTTCCAAATTCCAAGGCAAGGAAGATCTCCAACAAAATTTGAGAGAATTCTATCACTCTTGTTACTTGATCGCATATGATGATGCTCTACTCCTCTGAACCTTCTTGATGTCTTTATCAAGAACTACCCTTGATTGTTATAGATATCTCTCTACACATTACATCTTTTCCTTCTCCCAACTATCCTAAATCTTTTTAAAACATTTCTTGGTAAACATAACTAAAAAGGTTTCCATAATTGACCTCTATTCTATCAAACAATTTGATGACGAGTCAATTGTTGATTTTGTGGCTAGATGGAGAGGCCTCATCAATCAAATATCTTTAACCTTACCCCAACCCAAATTAATCAAACTTTTCTCTAGGGCTTGTGCTAAGCATATTGCACCTACTTTTCAGGTTCAAACCTTCAAAACATTTGATGAGGCATTCTCCATGGCACAAAAACTTAAACCATGCCATTGATGAAGGGAAATTGAAATTGTGAAATAAGAATTCTAATATCAAACCCAATGACCCTCCCTCTACTAAAACCACTAGCCAATCCAATACTAAGACAAAAACATCCACAAATTTGGTGGTTTTAAAATCTTCCCCACCTCTAACTATAAACCAATCACATCAAAACAATTCTTCAAAACCTCTTTATCATCAAAATAAAACCCAAAATCAAGCATCCCCAAGATAATATACTCCTATTGGGGAGGCATATGCATCTATTTTGGATAAATTTCTCAAGGTGAACCTTATCCAACTTATACTAATTAATCCACCCTAACAATTTGATTCTTCTTACCCTATACCCAAGTGGTATAATGAAAATGACCATTGTGCCTTTCACCAAACTATTAGACATGACATTGATAGATGTAATACCTTTAAAATTCTTGTCCAAAATCTAATTGATAGTGGGAATCTCACATTTGATAACCCCAATGCACCCTCTAATCAATCTTTTAACATTTTCCATAAGCCTTTCCCAAATCATGCTCCTTCCATCCAACATCATGACAATAAACCCGAATCTTCTAACTCCCATAAGGCACATAAAATCAATGTTATCACTAGTGTTCCCATCATTTAAGAGACCATTACCTCAATCACCCAAATAGAGGAAAACAATCCTTTAGATACCCAAACAAAGGAATTAACCACTTATCTCTCCTCACTTGATGTGACCATGACTTTATCTACTTCTCCTTTTGTGGAAACAACTAAGGAGATACCCATTGTTTTAATTGCTTCTTCCACTCCTCCAATCCAAGTAGTAGAATCACCTAATTATTTGAATGACTAATCCAAGGAAGAAACCATACCCATTCTTACCCTTGAGGGCACCACACCTACCTCTCTTATCATATAACCATCTTAGGAAACCATTCCCTAAAAAGAGGTCACCTCATCTACCCAATCACCACTGTTGGAACCTTCGACCAAAGATACTAATACTAAAACCACTGCTTCTTCACCTAACAAATTAATCTTTGTTACTAATACTCAAATAACTACCCCTGTTTATAATCCCTTCTCTAGGTTGGTCCAAAGTTTAGAGTTCACATCCCATCCTAACTTTGATAGATCCACCTTTTGGCATCGACTTGACCTTCCTTATCAAAACAAATCTAAATATTTAACTTCACTTGAGTCCATGCTTAAACCTATTATTACCACCCTACCAACCACCTCTTCTAAAGTTGTAAATGAATCATCTCAAATACCTACACCTAAAATTACCAAGTTACCTCATGCTTATTTCACCAAACAAATTAAAAATCTAAGGATCCTTCCCACACCTAGTCATACTTACCCTCCTTTAAGATTGTACTTAACCCCATAAAACCCATCAAATCCTAATCCCATTAAGTCCCTTAATAATTAAGGACTAACCAAACCTCCACCACTAAATATACATGTTGACGTTGTGCATTGCACCCTTGATAGGAGGATGATATCCTATCTTCCAAGCATCACAATGGAAAATCCCCTCTTGTTATGGGTATGGAAAAACTAGGGGGAGAATCTCTGGATAAGGGCTAGTTCCCTTTGATGTATCTCTATGGTCTTGGATTTTTGACTTCTAACAATGGGGGGATGGAAAGAGAGAAAGATTGTTAAAAACAAAACCTAAACTAAAAGGTGATACACAAAAAATGGTTTGATCTACTTAGCTTCAGCCTACACTTTCCACCAAGAACACGCTGGCATACACTTCATTTGATATGAGAAAGTCTTCTACATCAGTGAGCTAGGGGTCCTCTAGAGATACAAGGAGGAAGAACTACTAGAGGTGTTCTAAGACACACTATGGTAACCTGTTCACATATGCCTATACTCTATTGTGGACACTTCCGGCTAACCTACAAAAGAAGAACTCATAATGCACTAGACATGCTAGAATCATTTTGGGAAATCATGAAGGAAAATGACTTAACACAAAACAAAGCCATAGACATATGCAAAAGTGTAAATTCAAATGGAGGTAAAAAAAGCTATGTCTTGATTCAAGGTAAAATTTGGCAGAGCTCTACCTTGCAAGCCAAGAGATTTCTTCTAAAATGAGAAGTTACAATATATAGAGGAAGAAAGAGGCCTTTTGGCATCCTTTTACAAGCATCCCATGTGCGTTCTGAGCATTGGGAAGAGGAAGCCACTTGATAGATAATGTTGTGTCAGCTCTTATTTTGATTTTAGGTGTTAAAGATATATTAAACATCATATGTGAAATTATGGGCCACATCATTTGTCTGCAAACAAGACCACTCCTTCAAGGCATTCACACAATTTGTTTGATCATCAATGCAAAGTGAAGAAAAATGGGTCACACCATTCACTGTTCATGCCCCTTGATGACCACTTGGCACATACTGTGTCAACCACTGGAGTAACTCCTTGAGTCGACACCTTCCTTAGCCACTTGGACTATTTTGTCTATTTCTGCACTTGGCTCTTTTTCTAGTTCCTTCATCCTTCAAGCACTATCTTCTGCTAATTCTTTATCTCTTTAGACTCCATCCTCGATGATTTCTTCCTTTTAGCTTTAAGCCTTTGAATTCCTTCAGGTTCATACCTTTTATTTAAATATCAATACATATTTCATTGCCATAAAGTTGACGTTCATGCGCCCATCACCATTTGGTCAATTCCTTCAGCCTTTTCTTTATTCAGGTCTCTATCGTTGAACCTTCTGGTTGAACCTGAACTATTTTTTGGACTTCAACAGTTTAATGGTTCAACACTTTGTGTTATGTAAGGAGTCACATCTATTCAATTCCCTTGTGGATTTAATGTATTATTGAACCTACTAGTAGAACCAACTGCTTGAACCAACTACTTAAACCAATTGCTTGAACCAATCACTTGAACCAACCACTTGAACCAACCGCTTGAACCAACAATGGTTCAATAGTTCAACGGTTCAATGGTTTAATATTTCCAAGTTCAAAGCAATTTAACCAAGTGATTGAACCAAGAGATTAAACCAAGCTATTGAACCAAGTGATTGAACCAACTGATTGAACCAATTGATTAAACCAACTGATTAAACCAACTGATTGAACCAACTGATTAAACCAAGCAATTAAACTAATCACTTGAACCAACAATGGTTCAAAGTTCAAAGTTCAAGGTTCAAATTTCAAAGCTCTAGTCTCTTTGGAAAGATCATGTCATTGAATCTTGATGTTGAACCACTTTTTCCAACCTTAAGGAAAAGTGTCTTGAACATTTTTGGTCTTTTTCCTTGTGAATTTCTTCAAACAAAATGTCTGAAGAAGCTTTGTAAAAAGCCTTGCATTCTTCAAACTAGTTCATCTTTTACTAGAAGACTTGTGTGAACTAAATTTGAACTAGCTCAAAATAGCAAGGGGAAGAAAGAGATTGATTTTGGCCTATAAGACCAGAATGGTCAACAAATTGGTGACTCCTAGGGGAAGCATGCCTGTTATGCTTAAGAAACTAGTATCCTCAAGGTCCATTGGGCACAGAGTCAAAATGTAGCTTGAAAAGTTAGAAACAACCTAGAGAGATCCAAGAATCAATCATGAAGCTTTTACCCCAAACACAAAGGAAAACACACACAACAAAGGCTAAAAAACACTACTTATGCAAACAACACTTAGGGAAAATAGGGAAAGAAAACTGAAAGCAAACTACTATATATAGTTAACCAGGTATATTTGCCTCCCTCCTAGATCAAAGGGAAAACTTATTAAGTCCCCTTCATGGCAAGAAAACTTATGATGCCAGAAAAGTGGTTGAATGGAATGGAGACTTGGTGACTTGTTCTTCTTGCCTGCCACCTTGATTGGCTCATATCTAAGTGAATCGAAAGCAAACATGCTTCCAACATATATGTATTCTTACTATTCAGGGAAGCTTGCCTCCTGTTGGTTCTTCATGCTAGCATGTTTTACCAAGAAATTGATGGCTATCAGCTCATCACCATAAGCCCTTTGATATGCATAGCTCCTTTGACATGCATCATGGTTTGACCCATTCCCTTCTACTTTATTGAAGACCCTATCAAACTCACCTTCTACTCCTTCATGGCTTTCTTAAAGAAGGGTGACTATTGTGATGTCTGAAATGGAATCACGGAGTGATTTCTCATCCCATAAAACATCACCTTCTTGTTCAAGGCTCTCTTTTTTAAAGCTATTCTCAAGATAGACAGGCTTCTCCTTTTCCTACTCAAGGATTAGAGTCTCTAATTGATCAAAGACATCCTCCTGATCCTCCTCCAACTCAGGCTCCATGGCATGGTCATCCTCCTCATCAAAGCAACAAGGAAGTTCATCAAACAAGGGACAAGAGAGCTCACCATGCTTACTTTCCTCTTCATATTGCTGGAACATCCACATGTATGCATGACCTGTGTCTTCTCCATTGTTGATGATTTATTCCTCATTGACATCCATGAGAGCTTCTTGATCAGCATAAAATTGGAACCTTTCTTCTTGACTTGCCTCTTTCAAAATAGGTTCCTCCTTGAGAAGAGATGAAGTGGAAAGCTAAAGGTTAAACTTAGGTGGAAGCAGAGGCAATCCTTGAGCTAGAATCAAATGATTCTCCTCCTTCCATTTGGCTAGTACTTCATCTATATCAGATGTGGCTTGATAGCTCTCTTGGAGGCGTGTAGATGGGGTGTGTTCAAATGTAGGATCTTTTGCTTGATCTGAACCATCCATCACACTTTGGCTAAGGAACCTAATTTTGGATTCCAACTCTACAATTTTCTTGGCTATATTTTCTTAGAAGAGCCTTTCTTGGAGGTCACAAGCATCATCATGATGAGTTAGAGCAGCTTTATCTTCTTCAAGGTCCTGATTCGGTTCATGATAGGCACTCCTCCAACTTGGAATCTGGACATCATGTTGAGAGACTTGGGGATTGGTAGAAGGGGTGTCTTTTGGCATAGGCTCCTCTCTAAGGTCTAAAACCTCCATCTCTCCTTCATTAAGCAATCTCACCTTTGCTTCTAATTTCTCAATTTACTTAGCTAGATTTTCTTGAAAGAGTCTTTCTTGGAGCTCATAGGAATCATCATGGAAATGGGGAGTGCATGAAGGCTGCCATGGAATACAAGAAGCTTCCTAAGGAAGGGTGGGAGGGACTTTCAAAGGACTAGCCTCATTTTTTACCTCACACTCTTGGACAATGTCTTTCTCCTCCTTGTTGTTCCATGACTCAACTACTTTATTTTAGCTCATGATATTAGGACTGGACATCTCCTTTTGGGGTGATGGGGCTACAATGTGAGAGGGTAGTGACAATTTAGATTCCACTTCCCTTGTTGCCAAAATAGACTATTACATTTGAAGATTTTCCAATTCAATCTACTTATCAAGATTGGCCTTAAAAATAAGATTTACTATTTTGGGACTCTCCTCAACATGATTGGGGAAAGGACTTTGACAGGTTTGACTTGGCTTATGAGCACGAACTGCATATGGCTAATATGAAACTTGGGGCAGTGGGTATGCAAGTTGATAGACTTGGTAAGGCTGCCTCTCATGAATACTCAACCTCCCTTCCAAAGATGCAATCAAACCACTCACATCTAGCATCTCATTTGTAAGCCTTTGTTAATTGGCTCTTTCAATGGGAGTCCATTCACTCTTAACCAGATCTAGTGCATTTCTCACTTGATGGATGACATGATCAAGGATTTCTTGGCCACATCCCCTTCTGGTGTCAATCTCTAATACATACTTTTCATATCCCAGTAGTGCTTGTTTGAAGGTGGAAATGGGTTGATTGGCAAAGAGATTAGGTTGAGTAGGAGAAGTGACACACTGAGAAGACTAGGCATAAGACTGATATAGCTCATGACAGGGCTGAGACTAGTCATATTGGACCTGATAAGGATCAACACAAGGTTGGTAAGGATCATAGCTAGGCTGGCCAAGGACTTGATCAAATTGAGGAGGAGGAGGCAAAGACTAAAATGTTTCACCAACCTGTAAAGGGCAAAACTCATAACCATATGCATCGTTGTTGCTTGAGGTGATTTCATGAACATGAGCTTGATCAAAACTATATGAAGGAAAACAAGGTCTATGGTTCTGAGCAATGGAATTATACATACCAAAATATGATTTCTTGATGGCACCAAGACTGGTTAACTAGCTAATTTAACTCAGAGTCGCCATTGGTGTTGATGAAAAAGCCTCCAAAGGCTGGTTGGTTGAAGAAAACACCAAAATTCTTCAACTTTTTAGACAAAATTTGTCCCATAATCAATTGATTAAAGGTCAGATGCTGTATTAATGGTTCATTCTATTGTAACAAGACCAGCACCAATCTTGGAACTTTTTTGAGTGTTAAAATGTGGTCCCATCGGGCATGCCAAAAATTATTACACGCTATGGATTGCACCCTTGATAGGAGGATGATCTCCTATCTTCCAAGCATCACAATGGAAACTCCCCTCTTGATGTGGGTATGGAAAAACTGGGGGGAGAATCTCTAGATAAGGGTTAGCTCCCTTTGATGTATCTCTGTGGTCTTGTATTTTCTACTGCTAACAATGGGGGGTGAAAAGAGAGAAAGATTGTTGAAAATAGAACCTAAACTAAAAGGTGATACACCAAAAATGGTTTGATATACTTAGCTTGATCCTACACTTTCCACCAAGAACATGCTAGAATACACTTCATTTGATATGAGAAACTCTTCTACATCAATAAGCTAGGGGTCCTCTGGAGATACAGGGAGGAAGAACTACTAGAGGTGTTCTAAGACACATTATGGCAGCTTATTCACATATGCCTATACTCTGTTGTGGACACTTCTAGCTAACCTACAAAAGAAGAAATCATAATACACTAGACATGATGGAATCATTCTATGAAAGCATGAAGGATAATGACTTAACACAAAACAAAGCCATAGACATATGCAAAAGTGTAAACTCAAATGGAGGTAAAAAAAGATGTCTTGATTCAAGGTAAAATTTGGTAGAGCTCCGCCTTGCAAGCCAAGAGATTTCTTCTAAAATGAGAAGTTACAATATATAGAGGAAGAAAGAGGCCTTTTGGCACCCTTTTACAAGTGGCCCATGTGCATTTTGAGCATTGGGAAAAGGAAGCTGCTTGATAGATAATGTTGTGTCAGCTCACATTTTGATTTTAGGTGTTTAAGATATATTAAACATCATATGTGAAATTATGGTCCACACCATTTGTCTATAAATAGGATTGATCCTTCAAGCCATTCATGTGTTTTGTCTACTCATCAATGCAAAGTGATGAAAAATGGGTTGCATCATTCACTATTTGTGCCCCTTGATGACCACTTGATAGATACTATGTCAATCGCTAGAGTAACTCCTTGAGGCGACACCTTCCTTTGCCACTTGGACAATTTTGTCTGTTTCTACACTTAGCTCTTTTGCCTCTTCCTAGCTTTATCTTTTCTGGTTCCTTCATCCTTTAGGGGCTATCTTTTGCTAATTCTTTAGCTCTTTAGACTCCCTCCTTGATGATTTATTCCTTTTGGCTTTAAGTCTTTAAATTCCTTCAGGTTCGCACCTTTTATTTATAGATCAACAGCTATTTCATTGCCATAAAGTTGACGTTCACGTGCCCATCGCCATTTGGTCAATTCCTTCAGCCTTTTCTTTGTTCAGGTCTCTATCCTTGAACCTAAACCATTTTTTAGAGTTTAATGATTCAATGGTTCAATGGTTTAACACTTTGTGTTCTATAAGGAGTCGTGTCCATTCAATTCCCTTGTGGATTTAATGTATTATTAAACCTACTGGTAGAACCAACTGCTTAAACCAATTGCTTGAACCAACTACTTGATCCAACCACTTAAACCAACTACTTAAACTAATCGCTTGAACCAACCGCTTGAACCAACAATGGTTCAATAGTTCAATATTTCCAAGTTCAAAGTGATTGAACCAAGCAATTGAACCAAGTGATTGAACCAACCAATTGAACCAACCAATTGAACCAACCGATTGAACCAATCTCTTGAACCAATAATGGTTCAAAGTTCAAATTTCAAGGTTCAAATTTCAAAGCTCTAAGCTCTTTGGAAAGATCATGTCATTGAATCCTAACGTCGAACCACTTTTTCCAACCTTAAGGAAAAATGTCTTGAACATTTTCGGTCTCTTTCCTTGTGAATTTCTTCACAAAAATGTCTAAATAATCTTTGTAAAAAGCCTTGCATTCTTTAAACTGGTTCATCTTTTGTTGGAAGACTTGTGCAAACCAAATTTCAACTGGCTCATAACAGCAAGGGGAAGAAAGAGACTAATTTTGGCCTGTAGGACCAAAATGGTCAACAATACCCATACCACCTCCTTCACATTTAACTTTTATATTAAGACCACATCCCTCCACTATCCCTTTTACCTATTCTTCTTCCAAGAATCCATCTCCCTTTTATCCACCTATGATTATCAAACCTTCAAGTTCTTCATCACTCCTAACCAACCTATCCTTATCTACCTTCCCACCTATAACCAAACCTTTTGCATCTAAACCTCTAACCCCCAAGATAATCACGTCCAAGCAAGCTCAATCAAAACCCCCAGTCAAGATCATTCTCCCAACCATAACTTCCTTGAAAAATCCTACATCCAGTAAATATCCCACTACTAAAACCAAAACTAAAAACCTTCAACACCTTTTTTGGAGTCCTACATAACTATTTTGTAAAGGTTGTTACAAACTTCATTAGCTTGACTCCAATTAAACCTTTAGACCCCACCTACCCTAAACCAACCTGGTTCAATGAAATTTGATTTGTCTTTACCATATGACTCCTAGACATTATACGAAGAATTTCAAAGCTCTCTAAACACTTATTCATAATTTGTTGGAAGAAGATGATCTATTTGAGGAGTCCCTTTTACCTCCACTACCAATCTTATCATTAACCCAACCTTTACCTACTATACCACTCCTACCTAAGCGTAAAAAGGAGGAACCAAAGAAAATATCAAGCCCCCTTATCCACACCACTCATATGGTTACCCACTCCCAGGCCCAATATAAGGAAAAGGTGAAAGCCAATGTAATCATCCCTTGGACTTACCCTTTAGCCTCTCAACCTACCAACCAAACCCAAGTATCTCCATTTCTACCCTCATAAACATTAAAACTAAAAGTCTCCATTTTGGGAGCTCCACCTCCTCACCCCACTCCATTCATCCAATGGCTCATGTTGAAACAAATTCATCAAACACCAATGAAAATGAGCCTTTATGATTTAATCAACACCTCACCTCAACATCGCTAAGAATGAATTAAGGCTCTACATTCTGTAGAGGTTTAACTAGATGATCCACAACCTCTTACATCCTTTGTTGGAGCCCTCTACCAAACCACCCTTGTCACTTTTTAGGATTTGAAAATCATACCTTTTCATATTAAAGATCCTGATCCTCCCCTCTTCATTACATCATACATCAATCAAACCTAAATAAAATAGGTAATGATTGATGGAGGAGCTAGCATCAACATCATCTCCTCCCATGCATATGCCTGACTACAATTTCCCAAAAACATCATTTTCAAGAGTACAATGGTCCTTCTCTCTTTTAATGATGCAATGGCCACTACCTTAGGGACTGTGGTCCTCCACATCTAGTTGGGGCCATGAACTATTCTTGAGTTATTTTACATTGCCAAGGGTGAGTTCCAATATAATGTGCTACTCGAGCACACTTGGATCCATGCAATGGGTTTTGTCCCTTCCACTTTACAATGATGCATCAAATTTGACCATGAGGGACAATTTATTACAATTAATTTTGATCTTATTCCCTTTATTTCCTATAATATGGCATATCAACCTAATAACATTCTTATTCCTCCATCATCCACCTCATGACCTGCTTCTGATCAAACCACCACATCACCCACCATCAATAAAATTTCCCCTCACCATAATGATGAATCATCCACTAGCTCATTTATTCCCTTGTCATAAATTCCAATAGAAGACCTCTTGCAATAAAAATTTCAATGACTCTCATTGTGGGAATATTACTGTAGACACTAAAATCATGTCGACTCCCCTGGTCATTCCCCATTTTATTCTTCTTTTCCTATTTAACCCTTGTCGACCACTTTTCCCACTAGCCTTGACCCTGGCAGCATGTAAAAATGAGCACAGAGCTAAAGTTAGACTCTATCCCCATTGTGCATCTGCCGACGACAGTCGTTACCCGATCGACGTCGCCGACGTCGATCACTTATCGACTGATGTCAGCAATCCTATCGACGTCGGTCACCTTACCGTTACCCATTTTCAGTTATCATTCGGTTCCCAATCAGTTCCCCGATCGGTTATTGAACCATCTCTTGAACCATCCCTCGCCTTCATCAGCGTCCGCCGATCAATCCCGAAGGCTAATCAATCAATCAATCCCAAACTTTGACATTCACAGACTCTTGCAACCAATCAGCTCTAGCAATCAACCAACTCCAGCATTCAACCAATCTGCATTCGCTTTGATCAACTTACGGCAACACTTCGATGACTTCAATCATGGTTTTTATCATATCTTCTAACAGGTAAGTATTTCCTCTGTTTGTTTTTATTTCTTTCTGGTTATTATTTGTTTGTTATTTCTATTTCTATCACCTCGAATCTTCAGACCGTAGACCTGAACCCTGAGTCCCTTCTTTACATCTCTGCCCACTATCCAAATCTATAACTCTGTCTAGACTCGACCAAAACCCCCAGACCCTGTCCAAACTTGACCTTACTTGGACTAAGCCCCCAGACCCTGTCCAAACTTGACCTTACTTCGACTAAACCCCCAGACCCGGTCCTGATCCTGACCAAGACCTTATCTCGATTCTACCAGACCTTCTGCAACTCGCTTAGACTCTGTCCAGAACTTGCCCCGACCGACGCCGGTCACTACCCCGACTGACGCTGGCACTTTAACCAACGTCGGCATTTTCCTAACCGACGCTGGCACTACAGAGACTGACATCGGCGACTGTACAGAATAGTTTACTTCATTATCAGGTACGCATTTTATTTTCTATCCCTTATTTCTATCATTTTATCTTTCATTATATCTACTTTAGTCCAATATTCTACTTTTTTATCAGTGGGTTGATATCCTTCTAGGAAGTCTTCATATTTCTGAGATCGGGCGTTCGCCTGACAGCGCACCATATCTTTTGACTAACTTTTTTCATCCAATCTCTTTTTCTTCGCAGGTGTCATTCCTCCACAGCCAAAGAGGAGAATCTTCCAACGTCTGATTTTGGTGCACATGACTTTATCAAGTATCTTCTAGCTTTGACCATTTCTTTTAGTTTCTTATTTCTTCTTTGAATGTAGAAAGCAATTTTGCATAGAAACATTCTGGCACGCCCGGTGGGACCCTAAGGCCTTCCTTGGGTTCTTTCTTTCTTTCGTTCATATAGGTGCATTAGGTTTCTTCCTTTTCACCTCCTTTCATCTCTTCTTAAACGACATCATAAGCAGGAAATAAAAAGAACATTTCTTTCTTTCTTGCACTTCTAGACTAGCTAAACTCATATTCTTTGACTCTTTCTCCATTCATCTTCATACAAACAAACATTTCGACTTGGGCATTAAAACACTTTGCATTCATTTCTGTTTGCCTACATCTCTTAGACCACACATAGTAATTAAACCGCATATTGAATTAATCTAGATCACTTGATGTTACACGACCAAACCACTTGCACAAAACAAACATTTTAACTTACCTGAGACAAGGCCCGACTGGGATTTCATCCCCCAGCGGATACCTTACCCGTCCCGGCGATCCTACTTGGATTTCATCACCAAGGGGAAAGCCAACTCTGTTCTCTGGCAGAGTCTAAACTATAGTGGAAGTATATTTTGGCTAAGCGAAACCAGCTAACCACTGGAATCGTGAAGTGAGGGGAGCTTGCTCCTTAGCACCAGGCCTGTACGGAAGCTAACACAGACTTCTTGAGCACCATAACAAAACCCAAAACCATCCATAGACTGCTTCTTCTAGGACCTGACTCAAAAGCCAATCTTCCTCTACACACATTCTAAGGCATAAGCCACTATAATCCTAATAATTTACTTCTAGGGTTTTAGGATCTGCTTGTGTCTTCATCCTTTTTTAGTTCTTATCTACTTGCTTGAGCTTGTGAGGACGTTCTTCCTTGCCTTGAATGGTTCTAACTCGTAGCCAAGCCAAGGCTCTAGTCGATCACGCGAGGCATCGTCCTCTTCCGTCTACCCCGCCTATAACCAGCCCTATAATGGAGTTCAACTCAGAAACTGAAAGAACTCCTACTAGACCATCTCCGACCCAAATGCCTATTATCCCAGAAGGGGACCAAGATTTCACATGATTATTGGACCTCAATGTAAAATCCTTGCAACACTATCTCGCGAATAGCCGAACGCGAGACCCCTTGGGCAATCCAATTTACGAAATGCCGACTTCTTTCCTCGAGACTGCGGCCGTATCAACGGCATCCATAGTTCAACCCTTAGATACCCAGGCTGTTGCCTCAACCAATGACCAACCTTTTACCAACCATCCAAGTGTGGCTTCTCCTTCCATCGCTGGGCCCACTTTCACTGGGGTTTCAGCCCCCTATCAATCTCAGCCCACTCAACCACTTTCTACCCCCTTTCAAAACTTGGTCATCTCTATTCCACCTACCCTTACTCCTATCAACACTAGGGTGGCTACCTATCCATTGGCCCATGTCACCTCTAACCAACCTCCCATGACAACATCAAACCTAGCCATGCCTTCTATCCAACCATCCTTAGTCACCTCTTCTGCCCCTACGACTAGTCATCCGTACATTGCGCCCTTATTGGTACAACTAACTACGTCGTATACCTCTTCCAGCCTCTTTCAAGTGCCTTACAATCTAGGAGGCGTTCCACCCACCAATCCGTCAGTAGATATTATCAAGATGCTGATGGATAAAATGTCCAACCTAGAGACCTCCATTTCCAGCTCATGCAACACTCTCTCGTACGAACAAAATTTGCAATGAGCCCATCCATCCTTATGTCCCCATCAGACCATATCCCAGCCAGTGGGAACTTTCTAAGTTTTCTCATTTCCAGAGCAAGGAAGACCCACAACAACACTTACGAGCATTCAGACATGCCTGTCACCTTATCACCCACGATGATGTGTTGCTCTTATGCACGTTTCCCATGTCTCTCTTGGGTGTTGCACTTGACTGGTACAGCTCTCTTCCCAGTCATTCCATCTTTACGTTCACTCAGCTGGCCCAGCTCTTCCTCGATCATTTCTCCATCAATATCACCAAGAAGGTCTCCATCACAGACCTCTATTCTATCCGCCAGTTCGAGGATGAATCCATTGCTGATTTCATCGCTCGGTGGAGGGGCCTTATCAATCAACTTTCATTTTCCTTACCTCAGCCTGAGCTTATTAAACTTTTCTCTCAAGCCTGTGCTAGACATATTTCTTCTACCTTGAGGGTTCAGACCTTTCACACTTTTGATGAAGCCTTCACGATGGCTCATAAACTTGAGTTACGTGTTGTCGAGGAGAATAAAGTCAAGTTGCAGAGCAAGAATCCCAACTCCAAAACCAATGACCCCTCTTATAAGCCTTCCTCGTCCAATCCTAAATCTAAAGCTTCAGCAAATGCTGTGGTTGTTAGATTTTCTTCCTCTTCGCCTTCAACTAATCAACCTGAACCATCCACATCTATGAGTGCCACTCGCCAATTTCAGCAGAGATACATACAGCGACAGTTTACTCCACTTGGAGAATCATACGCATCTGTGCTGGAAAAACTCATCAAACAAGGGGCCCTCAATCTCCCTCAAATCTGACCACCACCACAATTTGATCTCTCACGCGCCATCCCTGCGTGGTATAGGAAAAATGACTTCTGCCACTACCACCGTGTTAAAGGTCATGACATGGGCAACTATAAAACCCTTAAAAACATAATCCAAGACATGTTGGAAAAGGGTGACCTCATCCTCGACAATCCCAATGCCCCTCCTAATCAGGGTATCGATATCTTCAAACAACCGTTCCCCAATCATCCACCAACCCAAAACAACATCCAGACCTTGACTGACAATACCCATGAACATAATATTTGAACAGTCAATACGGTCTCGCCCCTCATTTCTAACCAACCTCAAGAGGTGAGTTCATCCATCAACCCATCACATGTGGACGAACCTCTTTCTCCGGTTAGTTCTCTGTCAACTTCTCTCATTTTGGAGGACACCTCGACCTTACCAGCACCACCGGTTTCACCATCTTCCTTCTTGTTGCCCATGGAGGACCCAACCTTTCCTACTCCTCGATCGTAAGTGGAGGGCACTATCATCCCTTCCCTTTACCCGCTTGAGGAGCTTCATTCTCCAGTTTCTTTTCCACCCAAGGAAGAACCTATCTCTCCTTCGTCTCCAACCAAAGATGAACCTGTCACGACTTCACCATGCTTTGGGCTTGAGACTACTACACCCATCTCACCTTCAGTCCCACAACCGTCCACATCTTCTCAAGAGCCCAAACTTCATCCCGCATCTTCTCAGCCATTTTCCCGATTAGTGGAGAGACTCAAACTTCTCCCTTCTAAGAAAGTGGAGCATCAGGGATTGTGGGACCATCTCATAGCTCTTCAACAAGCTCGGGCCCTCTCATCTCATGCTGCTAATCCTCCCATGGTAGAACCTCCTAAGACTATCAACAAAAATCAGATTTCCGCCTCTAGATTGTCTACATATTCATCAACCTCATTAAAACCAAAACCCTCATCTACTCCGCCTAAACCTATCAAGTCACTTGGTGTTCGCCCCGTCTCCAACCTCACTCATCCACAAGTGAAGGTGGACTTAAACCAGACCTCAACCAATAGTAGTCTTCAACCTAAATCACAAAATACTGCCAAACCACAGAGGCGAACGCCTCCTCTTCCGTCACCATTGCCTTCCATTTTGGGCCCGCATCCTTCAACCCTAACCAGAGTCCTTCCCACTTCAAACTCTAATCGGTTGCCTCCTTTGCTTCCTTTACCTACCACAAGCCTACCCTCTCCCAAAAGAGCGGTACCTCTCATGAAGAATGTACCATCTCCGCCTGTCATCGCACCATCAACCTAGAAGGTGGTACGAAAACCCCCTCCAACTTCACCCAAGCAAAAGTCACCGACATCACATACATCGATGAGCATGGACCCTTTAGAGGGCTCATACTCTTTGATCTTACAACGAATTTTGCAAACTTCCAGCATAACTCTTCCACCCATCAAGCCCTTCCAACCTCTCGGGTCTAAACCCTCCTGGTTCGATGACACGAAGATTTGTTTATATCATCATACACCAGGACACGACACCGAGACTTGTTGTGCCCTCAAGGCTATCATTCACTGTTATCTGGAGAAAGACACTCTTCTCTTTGAGGACACTTTCAACTGACCCCTGACTCCTCATAACCCTTCAACCTCGTCAAGCCCATCCACATCTCATCAACCGGTTACAACCCCTTCATCACCTTCACCTCCCATCTTTGAAATCAATGCCATTCACATCACCACTAGGTCACAAAAGGACAAGGCAAAAGAAAAAGCCACCATTCCTTGGACCTACCCTTTTGTTAATCCACCTCAACCGCCTAAACCTAAGATTTCTATCCTTGGTGCACCTCAACCCTCCTCTTCTTCTTCTTTCAAACCAATCCATGACTCCATGTTGAAACAGCTTCACCAGACGCCTGTGAAGATGTCCCTCTATGATCTCATCCAAACCTCACCCCAACATTGTCAGGCTCTCATCCAAGCCCTACAGGCAGTAGAGGTCTAACCCAAGGATCCCCAGCCACTTGCTGCCCTTGTCCACTCCTTAGCCCCTGTTGCCTCCATCACATTCAGCGATTCTGAGATTCCCACATCCGACACAGAAGATCAAGACGCTGCCCTCTTCATCACTGCCTATATCAATCAGACATGCATTAAACGCGTTATGATCGATAGAGGTGCTAGCATCAACATCATCTCCACTCATGCCTTTGAACAGTTGGCTCTTCCCAAGAATTACATCTCCAAAACTGATGCAATCTTGCACTCTTTTAACGACACCACTGCCACGACCATTGACACAGTCATCCTTCACATTTGCATTGGTCCACGCACAGTCCTAGAGCTCTTCTACATCATCGAAGGAGAGTTTCAATACAACATCTTGCTGGGCCGACCCTGGATCCGTGCCATGGCCTATGTCCCCTCCACCCTCCACCGTTATGTGAAATTCGAACACGATGGGCAAGTCCATACCATTCCTACTGACCCTTCACCTTTCAAAACTTGTAACACCACCTATCGTCCAAATGACATTCTCATCCCTATCAAGCCATCAATCCCGACATCGCCTCTATCTGTGGAAACTTTGACCAATTCACAATAGCCAGTCACCCTTACACCTCCCCTTCAAGTGATGACCACAGATCCCATGGAAGACATCTTCCAAAGACTTTCATTGGGAGAGTATCGCTTGCTGGCCTTAGACATGTTCCAAACTCCACAAGAGTATGGATGCCTTCATCACAGCCCTAGTTACAACCATCGAATCAGGATGATCGTACCTTATGGTCCTCCTCACCTCTGAACCAACCTTGTCTATGGGGGGCTCAATCAAGCTCCTACTAATGGCAATCCCCTTTCTTCACCTCAACCTTTCACATCAGACTTCTCATTTCTTGGCAACCCTGCCTTTGCACACACTTACCTTTACAGGTGTGCATGGAAGGGTTTTGGTTTCGGACGTTATGAGCAGGGCTCCCATCAACCCATCAAACCGCTCAACGATGATGATGCCAAGAAACGATATGGCCTGGGATATCATGACCCCACTCAAGACCCTGTAGACCTTTGTCCTGAACCAATCCTTGACCAATCTCCTCCAAACTCACCCATTCTTCCCTTTTCACCTACGAAGTTGGTGGTTTCCATCCCTCCTAGTTTTTTTTTTCATAAACACTATTCGTCTGGAACCCTTGACTTATCAGCTCAATGGGGTGTCCAGATCTTTCCCTCTCATTTTTCCCAGCATGGTAGAAGATGAGTCGGTGACCATTCACACTGTCCACTGCACTGACGACGATGCCATTCTTTCCTACATGGGCACCGATGACTCTTCTATCCAGTGCTCTCTCCCTTCTGAGACCCAAGTTATGTTAAATGAATCAACCATTGACATTAACCTCCCTTCTTCTGATGTTCCTCATGTCTTAAAGATTGGCCAATCTCTAGATGCCCAGGAGCAGGTTGACTATACCCAGTTCCTTTCTGACCATAGCAAGGCCTTTGCCTGGACCTACCATGACATGCCTGGCATCGACCCCACCATCGCTACCCATAACATTGTTACCAAACTAGAGGCTAAGCCTGTCAGGCAAAAGCTTCAAAATATGCATCCTCGCATTGCCCTCCTTGTCAAAGAGGAGCTTCAGTGCCTCCTTTCTGTCTCCTTCATCCAGCCCATTGATTATCCATAGTGGGTCTCTAACATCATCCCAGTCACCAAGGCAACTGGGGGGATTCAGATCTGCACAGACTATCGCGACCTTAATCTAGCCTATCCTAAAGATGACTTTCCTCTTCCTAACATTGACCAGCGTGTTGATCTTACGGCCGGCCATGAGATGTTATCTCTTATGGACAGATTTTTAGGATACAATCAAATCCTGATTGCTCTAGAAGATCAGCACAAGACTACTTTCATTACCCCATGGGGGACTTTCTGCTATCGAGTCATGCCTTACGGCTTGAAAAATGTAGGTGCCACTTATCAGCATGCCATGACCTATATTTTCCACGATCTCCTTCACAAAATCATGGAGGACTATGTGGATGACCTGCTCGGCAAGTCCAAGCTTTGCCGTGACCATCTGACCATTCTCAAAATCATCTTTTCTCATCTTCTTTAGTATAATGTTCATCTTAACCCCAAGAAATGTGTCTTTGGGGTCCTCTCTGGCAAGCTTCTCGACTTCATCGTTTCCTTTCATGGCATCGAGATAGATCCTGCCAAGATTTGCACTATCCTCAAAATGCCACCCCCGTCCAATCTCAAATAGCTTCGCAGTTTGCAAGGCAAGCTCCAGTCCATTCGTCATTTCATCTCGCAGCTTTCTGACCACTACCAACCTTTTCATCATCTCCTTAAGAAGGACGTCTCGTTTACATGGGATAAGGACTATCAAGAGGATTTTGAAGCCTTAAAATGCTATCTGGTCTCTCCACCAGTTCTCATTCCACCTAAAGATGACCAACCCTTCTACCTTTATATCTCAGCCACTCATCATTTGTTAGGTGCCATGATCGCGCACCGAGATGAACATCACTGTGAGCAAGCAATCTATTATATCAGCCAAACACTGGTCGACTATGAAACTTGATATACCCATATCGAGAAACTCTGTTTGGCATTAGTCTTTCCTATTACTAAGCTTCACCACTATCTTCTTAGTCATAAAACCTTTGTCATCACCCACACCGACCCTCTCAAGTATATGCACTCCAAGCCATATCAGAATCAACGTATGGCTCAGTGGCTCATGCTGCTTGCTGAGTTTGACCTCGAATTCATCCAGCAAAAATCTATCAAGGGGCAAACCATCACTGATCAACTAGCAGATGCCCCTCTTCCTGACAATCAACCTTCACAGTGTGAGTTCCCTGACAAGTCTATCACTGCGCTTTCCTCCGATGACACCACCTATCAGATGACTATGTTCTTTGATGGCTCCAAATGTCAACTAGGTGGGGGTGCTGGGGTCATTCTCATCCCACTCGAAGGGGAGCCCATGCCTTTGTCTTTTAAACTCGACTTTGATTATACCAATAATATGGCCGAATACGAGGCCTTAATTTTGGGACTTCAGACCGCCCTCTCTCTCAGCATCAAATCCATCAACATCTTCGGTGACTCACAGCTCGTCATCAATCAGGTCAACAGTTCATACCTCTGTAAAAATGAAATTTTGCAAAGGTATAAAAACCATGCTGACATTCTCCTTGCATCTTTCAGTCATTACCTCCTGCAGACTGTTCCTCGATCCATGAATAAGTTTGTTGACACCATGGCTTCTCTCACTTCGCATATCCCATCTTCCTCATCTGCATCTAGACTTTTTGTCACGGTGCGTCGTGTACTGTTGCCTTCATATATCTCTCCTCACATTCATCATGTCAACACTATAGACCCTAGCCCACAAGATGCTTGGTATAAGCAACTTGTAGACTTCTTATCTCTCTCTGTCATTCCTCCCAACCTCTCTAGTAATGCACGATGAGCTTTTATCAAGCGTACCGCTCGTTATACCATGCTAGGGGGTCTTCTCTATAAGTGAGGCTGCGACGGCCTCCTTCTTCACTGTCTCACCTCCACTGAAGCATCTCAAGCCATTCAGCAAGTCCATGACGGGATTTGTGGCAAAAATTTTAGTGGGAATTCAGTTGCCAAGTGCATCCTTCGTTTGGGCTATTATTGGCCTACCCTTCATCAAGACTGTAGCGACTATGTTCGGCATTGCATCAAGTGTCAGCAGCACTCTAACTTGCTTCATCTTCCTAGTCACGCCTTATAAATTGCTCAAGATTTCTGGCCTTTTTCTCAGTGGGGTTTAGATCTCATCGGTGAGATTAACCCTCAATCATCTCTTCATCATCAATCCATCATCACAGCCACTAAATATTTCACCAAGTGGGTGGAAGCCATTCCTCTCATCTCCACAAAAGCTGACAAGATTGTCGACTTCATCACCACCCATATCATCTGTCATTTTGGTGTCCCTCATAAAATCATTACCGATAACGGCAAGTCCTTCAAAAACAAGACTGTCCAAAAGCTATGCGACTCATTCGGCATCAAACTCAGTTTCTCTTCGCCTTACTACCCACAAGCAAATGGGTAGGCTGAGGCTTCCAACAAAATTCTCACCAAAATTCTCATGAAAGTGGTCAGTGACACAGGCAGGGATTGGCACATTCACATTCCCTTCGCTTTGTGGGCTTACCGCACTAGCATCCGAACCTCCACGGGTGCTACCCCTTTTTCTCTCGTGTATGGAACAGAGGCTGTCTTACCTCTTAAAGTACAGATCTCATCTCTCTTCATTTCTCTACATGACATTATTTCTAACGATGACTTTCATCAAGATCACTTAGCTTAACTTGAGTTACTTGACGAGCGCTGACTTGCCGCCCTTAACCATCTCCATGTCTATCACCATCGTATCAAGCGAGCCTATGACAAAAATCTGTGAGAATGAGATTTCAACATCAGAGACCTCATCCTCAAAGAGAATCAACATGTGACCAATATGGAGTGAAGTAAATGAGGCAAGTTTGCTCCTAATTGGCTCAAACCTTTTATTATCATGCACAAGTATGGATCAGGGACGTATCGTTTGTCTTCTCTTGACGGATGACCAGAACCTGAGCCTCTTAATGCATTGCATCTGCGACCGTTCTACTGCTATTCGAGTACTTGTCCACTTGACACTTAACTTGAGCTCGTCCCTTGAGCAATCCCCATCCTCTTAGTCCTAATTCCTTTCAACCTTAATTTCCTCTTAACAATTCTTATAACCCTTTTATGTTGTATGGATGCTTTGTCTTAATAAAAGGGAGCCCTTGACCTTCTATAATCTCGTCCATGACTCACATTTCTCTAAAAACAAATCAAGATGTCACAATATCCATGGTCACTATATCAATATCAAATCAAAAGGCAGACTGCTCCCTCGAAGGACAGCTGTACTATCATTGTTGTAATTAATAGACTGCTCCCTCGAAGGATAGCTATTCAAAAGCCCTTATATTAACCAAAGATCTAGACCACTCCCTCGAAGGATGGCTATGACTAATCTGGCAATAAATAGCACTATTTTAGAAGCTTCTCACATTGATCAGCTTCACAACTAACCACCAAGCAAATGACATCTCTATGCAGACTTCCCGCATTGATCAGTCTGCACCTCAAAAAAAAAAAAATGAGTCATGGACTTGACTTATAGTTGTCTCAGGGTCTCCTATAAAAAGGGGCAAAGTTATATCTGCTCTTAAAATGGGTTACCCTTTTTCCTCCTCCTATCACCTGCTCAAGGGACTTCGAGCTCACTTTAATGTCGAAGTGATTCGATTACCGCTCTAACATAACTATGGTCAACGACGTCATGCATGAATGGGGCTCTTGGTCCTCATAACCCCTATCTATGCTATCTTTTTTGTCCTTGTCAATGAAAGAGCAATATGCTTTTCACTTCTTCTGCACTTTGGTTACATTCACCTTCATCACTTGTCAATCAACTCAGCTCAACTCTCTTTTTAGACCACCCCCATAGCCTATTCCCCTTAGTTTCTATGGACACAAATAAACGTGGAAACTATCAACCCGCTGCACTTTATGTTCAGCATAAACCAATACTTGCTGAAGCATAAATAGACCTCCATTCATTTTTAGCATACATCCATCACGAATATGGAATATTGCTTAGGATGAAAGACCTCTCAACCAATGTTGCCGAATACACCATTTGGAAAAGGCTGCAACATCTCTTCTCCTCATCATTTCGTCATAACCAAGACCAATCTATCGACCATTTTGACCCCCTGTCTACTACTCAGACCCTTTGTCTGAACTACATTAGCCTGAGGCCCTATGACCGGGGCTATGTAGGCAGCACTCAAATGACACGACTATCTTCTGGGGTTAGCTCAACCACATCCTTTTGTCCATTCCTCCCCTTTGACCACCACCCATTGGAGACTATGCCTATCTCCTCCGACCTCGACCACTTCCAAGACACTGTTGCCTTGGTTATTTTTACATGTATGCTACCTCATGACTAGTTAGCAGAATTGTGCGCAGACTTTTTTGGACCCTCACAAGTATAGGATCGCATGCCAGTTGATCCACACTACTTGTGACTTTTTCGTGTTTCTAGGGGCACTTCCTGAGCTCGGGATACCTAGAACATGACGATCCATTTGGAGCTTCAGCTTCAATTGAATAACCCGATCAGCAGATGACTAAATGCTGGGGCCCGATTACTTCAATTTTGGCACTCCTTGACCCTTGACCTGTGACACTTTGACCTAACCATCTCGTGCAGTGATATGCACGCAATCACACCTTTTACAGCATTCACCCTCACCCCTTTTTCATCCACTCTGTCAAATCAGCACCCGATTCCCGATTCCCTTCCCTCGACTCCTACTTTGAGGGGGAATACCTCATCCATAATCAGGGCAATCCGCTTCCTATTTTTGTCTTGTAGTTCATTCGAACAACCAACAAGATGAAATCAACCTTATCCCTCACCTGGGGCAATCACTCCTATTTTTGTCTTGCAGTTCACCCAGAATAACCAACAAGACAAAAAGGGGCAAATGTAGACACCGAAATCGTGTCGAATCCCTTGGTCATTCCCTATTTTATTCTTCTTTGCCTATTTAACCCTTGTCGACCACTTTTCCCACTAGCCTTGACCCTGGCAGCATGTAAAAATGAGCACAGAGCTAAAGCTAGACACTATCCCCATTGTGCATCTGTCGACGACAGTCGTTACCCAGCCGATGTCACCGACGTCGGTCACTTATCGGCCGACGTCAGCAGTCCTACCGACGTTGGTCACCTTACCGTTACCCATTTTCAGTTATCATTCGGTTCCCCAATCAGTTATCAAACTGTCTCTTGAACTGTCCCTCGCCTTCATCAACATCCGCCGATCAATCCCAAAGGCTAATCAATCAATCGATCCCAAACTCTGACATTCACAGACTCTTGCAACCAATCAGCTCTAGCAATCAACCAACTCCAGCATTCGACCAATCCGCATTCACTTCGATCAACTTATGGCAACACTTTGACGACTTCAATCATGGCTTTTATCATATCTTCTGATAGGTAAGTATTTCCTCTATTTGTTTTTATTTCTTTCTGGTTATTATTTATTTGTTATTTCTATTTCTATCACCTTGGATCTTCAGACCGTAGACCTGAACCTTGAGTCCCTTCTTTACATCTCTGCCCACTATCCAAATCTATAACTCTGTCTAGACTCGACCAAAAACCCCAGACCCTGTCCAAACTTGACCTTACTTCGACTAAACCCCCAGACCCTGTCCTGATCCTGACCAAGACCTTATCCCAATTCTACCAGACCTTCTGTAACTCACCTAGACTCTGTCCAAAACTTGCCCCGACTGACGCCGGTCACTACCCCGACCGACACCGGCACTTTAACCGACGTCGGCATTTTCCTAACCGACGCCAGCACTATAGAGACCGACATCGGTGACTGTACAGAATAGTTTACTTCATTATCAGGTACACATTTTATTTTCTGTCCCTTATTTCTGTCATTTTATCTTTCATTATATCTACTTTAGTCCAATATTCTACTTTTTTATCAGTGGGTTGATATCCTTCTAGGAAGTCTTCGTATTTCTGGGATCGGGCGTTCACCTGACAGCCCACCATATCTTTTGACTAATGTTTTTCGTCCAGTCTCTTTTTCTTCACAGGTGTCATTCCTCCACAGCCAAAGAGGAGAATCTTCCAACGTCTGATTTCAGTGCGCACGACTTTATCAGGTATCTTCTAGCTTTGACCATTTCTTTTAGTTTCTTATTTCTTCTTTGAATGTAGAAAGTAATTTTGCATAGAAACAATTACCTTCTTACATTATATGCCTTCCCTACTCTACATGAATACAAGAATCTTCAAAATGACTGTGACCCCAACATCAACACAATTCTCCCCTTTGGGCTCCCCAAAAATTAAAAAAAATTGTTTATAGGGGACTTGATCGACCACTTCTTACTCCCACTACCACTCCATATATCCAACCATTCACCTTTGACTTTTCTTACCTAAGCAACCCAACCTTTGCCAAAACCTACCTTTACTGGTGTGCTTAGAATAGGTTCGGTCTTGGCCTATATGAAAAAGGACCTCATGAATTTCCTATTATAAAAAACTAGAAACCTCATGAGTTCTTTGGACTAGGGTTTGTTCCACCAGAAGAACCCACATCACTGAAACCTATTACTACCACTACTAAAGAAATTCCATCCTCACCAACCCCTTCTTCCCAATTTGAAGACTCTGACATCATCCCCTCTAACTTTTTTTTATCAATATCATTGGCTTGGGCCCCCTAACATATCAAAATTTAGGACAAACCAAAACCATTCCTCTCATCCACCCAAAAATGATTAAACACAACTCACCCACTATTAACACCATTCACCATCAAGATGACAATGCCATTCTCATCTATCTTGGTGTAGGGGATTCTTCTATCCATAAATATCTTCCTCATAAGAACCAAACCATGATGAATGAATCAACCATTGATATTAATTTGGGTACTCAAAATGACCCTTGTATCATCAAAATAGGCTAATCTTTAACCCCTAAAGAATGACATGACTACCCTTATTTCTTTCATGACCAGAGTATATAATTTGCTTGGTCTTATCAAGATATGTCTAGAATTGATCCTTATATTGATCTCCATAACATTATTACTCATCTTGAAGTTAAGCCCATTTGACCAAAACTATATCATATGCATCCTCACATAGCTCTTCTCGTTAAAGAAGAACTTTAATGCCTCATTTCTATTAACTTTATCCAGCCCATTGACTATCCACAATGGGTTTCTAACATCATCCCCATTGCCAAACCTATAGGGGGCCTTCACCTCTTCATTGACTTTTGTGACCTTAATCTTGCTTTCCCTAAAGATGACTTTCCCCTACCTAACATTGATCAACTAGTTGATCTCATTACTGACCATGAAATGCTATCTCTCATGGATCATTTTTTGAGATACAATCAAATTCTAATTCCCCCTAAAGATCATCATAAAACTTATTTTATCACCCCATGAGGAACTTTATACTATTGGGTTATGCCCTTTATACTGAAGAACATAGGGGCAACCTATTAGCGGGCCATGACATATATCTTTCATGACCTCATTCATAAAATTATCAAGGATTATGTGGATGATTTCTTTGGGAAATCCAAACATCACCAAGACCATCTGGTCATTATCACCATCATATTTGAATGATTAATTTATTATAATGTCAATCTCAAACACAAAAAGTATATCTTTGGATTCCTATTAGGCAAACTCTTTAGCTTTATTGTCTCTCTTTGTGGAATTGAAATAGAACCTACCAAGGTCAAAGCTATTTTGGATATGCCACCTCCTACTAACCTTACCCAACTTTGTAGCCTACAAGGAAAACTTTAGTTGATTCGGTGCTTTATCTCCCAACTATCTAACAAATACCAACCTTTCCAGCACCTCCTAAAGAAATATGTCTCTTTCAAATGGACCAATGAATGCCAACAAGCCTTTGATGTAATCAAGGAGTATCTTTTTTCTCCACCTATCCTTATTCTTCCTAAAGAGGACCAACCCTTTTATCTATATATATCCACCACCGATCATATTTTGGTGGCCTTGTTCACGCATCATGATGAATAAAATAAAAAATATGCCATCTACTACATCAGTCACACCATAATCAAATATGAAACTTGGTATAGACATCTTAAAAAAAATTCTTTACCTTTATTTTTTTATCCTCTAAGATCCATCATTATCTTCTTAATCATAAAACTTATGTCATCACTAATACTGACCCCCTCAAGTATATGCACTCTAAGCCATATCAAAACCAATGTATGGCTAAGTGGCTCATACTTCTAGCTAAGTTCAATCTTGAGTTTCTCCCAAAAAATCCATTAAAGGACAGGTCATAGCTAACTAATTATCTAAAGCCCCTCTACCTGATAACCAATCACTTCTTTTTACCTTTCCAGATGATTATATTACAACCCTTTCTCTAGAAGAACCCACCTATCAAATGACCATGTTTTTCGATAGCTCTAAATGCTAAAATGGTGGGGGTGATAGAGTAATCCTCATTCCCCTTAATGTAGAACCTCTTCCCCTTTCTTTTAAACTTGACTTTGAATGCACCAATAACATAGCTGAATATGATGCCTTACTCATAGGTCTTCAAACTACCTTGGCTTTGGGGATCAAAATAATCAGTGTCTTTGGAGACTCCTAACTTGTCATCAACCAGGTCATAGGATCTTATCAATGCAAAAATAATGTCCTTTTGAAGTAAAAACAACTTGTCAATGTACTCTTAGCATCATTTGATCATTATACCATCCAATCGATTCCTTGATCCACTAATAAATTCATAGACACCATGGCATCTCTCACTTCCCAAATTTCCTCCCAACTAGCCCAATCTAAACAATTTGTTACCATTCATCATTTTTTCACTCCTTTAGATATCAATACAGACCTTCCCATCATTTTTAATGTGGAAACATCACCTCTTTATGTGTGGTATGATCAAACATTCAATTATCTTAACCTTAGCATTTTCCCCCTGATCTTTCAAAGAATTCCCATAGAGATTTTATCTAGGGTACCTCTCATTACACTATTATAGGAGGGATTCTCTATAAATGGGGTTTTTATGGAATCCTTCTCCATCATCTCCATCATCATAAATATTTTCATGTCATCAAGGAAGTTCATGATGGCATTTGTGGGGGACACTTTAGTGTCCTAGATATTGCCAAATGTATCCTTTGCCTAGGCTACTATTGGCTTATACTTAATCAAGATTATTGTGACTATGTCAAGAAATGCCTCAAGTGTCAAAAACATTCTAATATTCATCATGCACCTTCTTATGGTCTTCAAGTATCTCAATAGTATTTTCCTTTTTCAAAATGGGGTCTTGACCTTATCAGGGAGATCAATCCCTATTCTTTATAATGACATCAATATATCATCACCACTATATAATATTTCACCAAATAGGTGGATGCCAACATACTTATATCAACTAAAACCAAAAATATCATTGATTTTATCAATCACCATATCATATGTCACTTCGGTGTTCCTCATAAAATAATCAATGATAACAGTAAGTCCTTTAAAAATAAGAAAGTCTAAGGACTTTGTGATGCTTTCGGAATTGATTTAAGCTTCTCCTCACCTTATCTAACATAAGCCAATGGATAAGAAGAAGCTTCCAACAAAATCCTCATCAAAATTATCACAAAGGTGGTCAGTGCTTTTGGTTAGGATTAGCACCTCTATATCCCCTTTACCTTATGGGCTTATTGCACTAGTAGCCAAACCACTATGGGTACAACACTTTTTTCCCTCATCTTTGAAGCTAAGGCAATCTTGCCTCTTGAATTCCAAATTCCATCACTTCATATATCCTTACATGAAATCCTCTCTAATAGTGACTATTATCAAGAATGCCTCACATGCCTAAAGCTTATTGATGAGCATAACCTTTCCATGCTCACTCATCTTCATGTCTATCAAGAGTGAATCAAGCATGCATCTAACAAACATTTGAGATATCATGAATTCAACATCAAAAACCTCATCCTTAAATAAAATCAACATGTAACTAACATGGAGAAGGCCAAGAAGGGAAATTTCACTTTTAACTAGTTAGGACCCTACATTGTAACCCACAAGCATGGATTTGGTGCTTACCATTTTTCCTTTCTCAAAGGTAAACCAGAACCTAATCCAATCAATGTTTCACATCTACATCCTTTCTATTGTTAAAAAGGATTGAACTCACTTCTATGTCTAACTTAAGCTCATCCCTTGGTCCACAAAACTTTTACATTCTCCTTTATCCTTTGGGAATAATTGATTATAACTTAGAACCATGTGATTCATTCATCATAGATAAAACCTGATCCTAAGTATGAGTACCCGGATCTACCCATAACATAGTTTTCATGGATGCTTTTCATCTTTCTATATATGGAACCCCATGATTAGTTGTCTCTCAACCCATTCCTTTCATTAAAAAAATAACCTTTTATTCTAAAGTCTTGCCTTCATATTGGTGGATCTTTTATGCCTAGGTGGACTTGTCCATGTCTGAATTCATAATTAAAAATCATAGTGTTGTATATTGTTCCCTTGAAGGACAGTTGCCCCATATTTCAAAATTGCTTGAAATAGACTACTCCCTTGAAGGATAGCTATAAAAGTCAAAATTTTAGACCACTCCCTTGAAGGATGGCTAAGAAAAATCATTTGAAGCTTCCTGCACTAATCATCTTCAATAACTTACTCCAAAAACAAAAGTAATGAACAAAATTTTGACAAAATAAAAAATAATTAAGCCACAATCAATGCTTAGAAATGCCATTGGTAAACTTCTCGCATCGCTCAGCCTACCTAATATACTATCAAGCCATAATCAACTCATATATATGGCACTAGTAGACTTCCCACATTGATCAGTCTACACATTACTACAAGGCATGGACATGTCTTCTATGGCATTTTGGTCACCTATAAAGGAGACAAGCTGACCCACATCAAGATACCCTTTACCAATCACCTTCTTGTTGATCACCCAAATTTCCTTCACTCCTCCCTAAACTCAAGGGACTATGAGCTTACTTGACACAAATTGATCGACACACCCTTGTTCTTAATCAAAGCATGCTCTTATGAAGCACTCTATGGGCTTGTGTTCACTAAGTTGATCTAACTTTGGTTTCTTATTATTAGGTTCTTGCTAATCAGAACAACATGCCTCTTTCCTATCCATTTTGTGGGACATGTGTGCCTTTTGACCCAATCAAACATTCTCATGACAAACATAATCTTACACCCTCTCCTACTATAACCTCAAAATAATACCAACAATATTATCAAGTTAAAACTACACTATCACATTTTACCAATAAAACATTTTTATGTCTCAATACATCACCTATAATATCATCATATCCATTTTTTAAACTAATTTAAATTAAAATAATTTAGTCACCACATTATCATCATCATGTCTCAAATATCCAATCAACACAAACATAATCTTAACCAAAAATATTCATGACATAATCATAATTTTATATAATCATCATAATCTACATAATTATAACCATACTTACATCATCATCATACCTAAACTAAAAATTATAAAAAATAATCATGCTCCTAATCATCAAAATCAACATCACATTCTCATAACCATAATCACAAGAATAATCATAAACATCATAACATGAATAATCATAAACAACATCAGCGTCCTACTCCACATAATCAACATGATCATAAACATCATCATAAATATAATCACCAACATCATCAAAATATAAAATAATATATATGTGTCTCTCTCATAACTGCATATTGCCTCATCAGCATGCTGGCCAATATTAAAATATACATATCAAAAAAATACATCATCAAGATATCATATATCAAGGACTTACAACACCAAACCTAGAACCACCTATACCTGCTTCACCATCTAGTGGTGGACCCCCTGATATACTTATCTATGCTATAATTGAAGCCCATTGACCTAGTGTAGCTACTGCTAGACCCCCAACAAAGCTAGCCCTATACTCCCCATATCTCATCACATCTAGAAACTGGGATAACACTGTAGCCTCATAATATTAGAGCTCTTAAATGGTGGATAGGTATTGTGTCCTCAAAATTAAGTCAGTTACTCCTTCCCCTATTACAGTCACCCCTACTCTCTATCTCAAATAATCTCTCTCCTATGTGACTAACTTAAGGTTGGCCCTCACCATGTATTTTTTTTTTTAGAGTGGCTACCTACCCCTATAAAGTGACTATCTATACCTACAACACGTCTACCTATCCTTGGAAACCTATCACCTGGGCCTGTACTACTGCAAGGGCTACCACTGTCTGACCATCTGGTCATCCACCTTGTACCTATGCAAGATCAACATCCATAAGCTATTGGCTTCCATCCCCCCATCAAAAATATATGGCCACATACCTATGTTGATACCATCCCATATATCCATCAGTCACTCTCATATCATCTATAAGATCTCTCACTAAAAGTTCCTCATAATATAGCATAATAGCATCTGGATAAAGCTCTAGAAGTAAGTACTCCACATCCTCCCTTCTATAAAACTAAATATCTAGGGGTGTATCCTACACCAGACAAAACTATCTCTAGACTCAATCTACTAGGATGTGTTTAGTCTTTCCATCTTGTCAGCCATAAACCCACCACCAACTTTGTAATGATAACATGTGGTACCTGTAACTTATCTATAAGGTCCAACTCACATAAGGTCTCTATATAATGTCTCCTTCCACCAAGCCCTCTAGATCATTTCAAAACCAATCCATATCCCTTGATCTACCACTAGTTGTTGATAGTACAAAATCACCTTGCCACCTCATGAATCCAACCCTGTAGTCCATCACTGCATATCCATCACATGGGAGCCCAAATGGTCTCAGTACCTATATGTTGTCAGGATCTTGCTCCCCAATAAGAGCACATATGATTACCTCTTGTATTAGCAACTAAACATGGAATTTAACCAAAATGATAAGTAACTAGAAATATGAAACAACACAAGATATGAGAGACAATACACAATTGTATTAATAATCACCCAAAAGAAAATACAATAAAGAAGATGCCACTTCTTCTTCCACCTCAAAGGCTTGCCACACCTCAATACCTTCTTCTCTCTCTCTCTCACAGTCCCAACACACAACTTCAATACAGAGTTGTTGTTCACCTCCACCAGTCAGAAACAATGCTGCCAGTACACCAAGCACACAATCGTACTCCAAGTAGATTTCCTGCTCTTTGCTGTCACCTACAAATCACTAGACCTTACTCACCATTGTAGATCTCCAAATGTGGTCCTGCACACCTATTGACTAAGATCATACATATATGAAGAACCCTTCTAATTCTCCAAACTAGCACCCACACTTGGTACTGTGGCACTAGGAGGAACACACCATTGCTCTCCTCTCTTTAAAGGAGCTTATTTTGCGCTCTTACTCTCTAGCACTAGTTTACAATACAGCCCATGAGTCTATTATATAGATCTCATGCTTACAATATTTAGAATATCTTAATTACAATAATTAGACACGCAACTCAAGACTATAATTAGCCTTTAACATGCAAACTAATAGTCCAAAAATAGACTCTCTAGAATCTGCATGCAAACTGCATGTTCACACACAAGCTACCGACGTCGGCTCCTCCCTGACCAATGTCAGCTGACTTATAACTGACATCGATTGCTTCTTCACTACTATCTGACTGAAGTCAGTTGATCATACTGACATCGGTTGCCCTGCAACTCTTTGTAACCTCTGTAACTCCTCCTGTTTGCATCTTGGTGAAGCTTTTAGCTCCACAACCTAACAATCTCCCACTTGGAGATAAATAGTTGCACCTGTACCTGTACCTATACACCGTCTAATTTATTCCCTGGCTTGTATCCCTCTTCAAGATCAATCCTGAAGACCAACCACCACACAACATGTGATGCTACACCTGTCATCCAAGTAACCTGCCACATCCGAACCTACATATCCATGTAGTGAAGACCTTGACCCTGCATAACATGAATCCCTACTACTGGTCCCTCTCAGATACCTAAGAATCCACTGAATTGGCCTCTAGTACTCCTTCCCTGAATTGGCTCCAAACTCTTTGACAACTCCCACTACTTGGGAAAACTCAGGTCTACACTAGACCTTATGTGATTTCAAACCCTGTTCTAAGCTAAGCTTGAACTGTCTAGCCCTTGGTGTGCTTACTGATTCTGCATCCTGCATCTTGAACCCTGCCAACACCGTCTTCACATCAGCTCCCACTAGAGACAAAATCTCCATGTCTCTTATGTCAAAGAATTTTACTGCTCCAAATTCTTCATGACATACCTCTGAACTAACCTTACCTTTAGCTCAGCAAAACCCTGTATGTACAAACCTACTAGCAAATCACCCACATACAGTAACTGGATAATGTTACGACCATCATCCACCTGGTAAGACAAACACAATAGTTACACTAACATTAACTAAAGCACTGCTTTGTCATCCTCCTATCAAAACCTGTACCACTATCCTATAGCTTCCTCAAGACCATATACCTTGGCCTTCCATCTCACGTATCCATCCACTCTCTTCTTTAACTTGGGAATCCATCTGTCTTTCAGTGCTTTCTTATAGCTGACAACTCCACTAACAAACACCTATTTGGTTCTTCTCCAAGGACTCACACTCCTCATCCATGCCAAGCTCCCACTATTTTTGGATTCTACCTACATTGCCTCTTCAACTCTTCCTGGTTCTCAACCATTAGTAAGCAACAAATAAAGAAGGTGAACAACAAATATGACGTTCACTTACCCTTTCAATCCTTGATATGAGTGTTTGAGACCTTTGATAGCTTGTTTCCTACCCATCATCCATTCCAGTGACCGATCTCGGCCATCTCCCAGTCTGCATCTAACCGATGTCAGTTCCCTGCACTGACTCTAACTGCCGACATCATTTCCCTTGCCGATGCCGGTATCCATTCTACCAACGTCAGTTCTTGTATGACCAATGTCAGTCTTCCTGTTGTTGATGTCAGTTATTGTATGATTGATGCTGGTACCTATGTTCACCTGTGAGTGATGACTTTTTACCTGCGAGCTCCTTTTGGATCAAAACCCTATTCAAATCAACACAGCCCTACTCAGAATAATTTAGTCCCCTCAGCTGATCTTTGTTCATCACCTCCTCCACGAACACCAAGGCCTTCCAGTTCTTAAGTTTATCAAAGATATATGTCTTCCACTTAAGAACATGCATTCCCCTCCTCCATATGTGACCAAGCCTACAAAGCCACATCTCTGCAATAGAAGGTGAATCAGTAATATAAGTAGATAGATAAAGGATACCTACTTTCTTACCACCATCTAATTCAAGTACATCCACTGTGAGAGTTACTGTGCATGTCCCATCGCCCAACTTTCCTAAAGAAATTAGACTCATCTCCAAGACTGGTACCTACATGACCTCCTTCAACACCTGTGTGTTACCTGTCTGCAATTTTAGCTTCACTTCCCCTTCGTCAGTAATCTGACAAGGCTCACCAACCCCTAAATAAATCTCTCCAAAGTCTCCAAAGACATACCCATGAAAAGATGCTCTATTTCAGGCTACATGGAAAGAGGCAAAAGAATCTATAAACCAAGATTCTACTTTATCCAGAGCAACCTGTGCAATAACACCTACAACATCTGCTTTTACATGTTGATCTTCTACCAACCAATAATCTTCCTTTACATGCTCTTTCTTTCCATCAATCAGACCATTCATGCTATTTAATTTCTCCATTAGTAGCTTACTTTCTTCTGCCATTACTATACTCCCACTCAATCTGAAACCCCTGAGAGTGACCTGTAATCAACAAACACTAACCAGATCTAAAACCACTTGTTAGTAACCCAACCAAAAGCTCTGATACCAACTGTCAAGTTGGTACCAACCTGGTCAACCTACTCAACCTGCTCTGATACCAACTGTCAAGATCTTGCTCCCCAATAAGAGCACATATGATTACCTCTTGTATTAGCAACTAAACTCAGAATTTAACTAGAATGATAAGTAACTAGAAATATGAAACAACATAGGATATGAGAGACAATACACAATTGTATTAATAATCACCCAGAAGAAAATACAATAAATAAGATGCCACTTCTTCTTCCACCTTAAAGGCTTGCCACACCTCAAGACCTTCTTCTCTCTCTCTCACGGTCCCAACACACAACTCCAATACAGAGTTGTTGTTCACCTCCACCAATTAGAAACAATGCTTCCAGTACACCAAGCACACAACTGTACTCCAAGTAGATCTCCTGCTCTCTACTGTCACCTACAAATCACTAGACCTTACTCACCATTATAGATCTCCAAGCATGGTCTTGCACACCTGCTGACTAAGATCATACATATACGAAGAACCCTTCTGATTCTCCAAACCAGCACCCACACTTGGTACTGTGGCACTAGGAGGAACACACCATTGCTCTCCTCTCTCTGAAGGAGCTTATTTTTCTCTCTTACTCTCTAGCACTAGTTTACAATACAGCCCATGAGTCTATTATATAGATCTCATTCTTACAATAATTAGACTATCTTAATTACAATAATTAGACACGTAACTCAAGACTATAATTAGCCTTTAACATGCAAACTAACAGTCCAAAAATAGACTCTCCAAAATCTGCATGCAAACTGCATGTTCACACACAGGCTGCTGACATTAGCTCCTCCCTGACCGATGTTGGCTGACTTGTAACCGACATCGGTTGCTTCTTCACTATTATCTGACTGATATCAGTTGATTAGACCGATGTTGGTTGCCCTACAACTCATTCTACAACTCTTCGCAACCTCTGTAACTCCTCTTGTTTGCATCTTGGTGAAGCTTTTAACTCCACAACCTAACATATGTGATCATATACCCAATAGTGGAGCACAAATCTGATGTTGATCCCATTTCATCTCCATGCTCTAAAGGCCCAAAGATCTCTATATATCTACACAAGTAAAATTAGGACCCATCCAAAAATCAAACCCCTTAAAATCATCTATATCATCACTCCTAACAGCAAGCATGGAAATCATCTTCTACTCAAATCTAGTATCATAAAGTAGGATATACCCATCATCATCTTGGTTATAAGGCATCTATACTATTGGGATATCTAGTATAATGGCCCATAGTACACTCCACTAGTATGTTACCTCACCTAGACTTGATCTACACCATATATTAGGTCTATGAAATAATCCTGCTCATCACTCTCAATGTGGTACATTAGCTCCCCCAATTCAGTAGTTACATAATCCTATGAACATACTCCAATAAAATATACATCTCTCTAGTTGATAACAAGAAGGTGTTTGTGGTAGGGTCTCATCTTTTTATGAGTTCCACAATCATCACTGCATCACATGGAAGGTGTCGATAGTGTCTCATGGCCCCTAGGCTCATATCCTCCATCTGCCTCCACTCTACATCAATCATCATGTCATGCACCTCTACAAATATCTTAGGGACTCTATCCCTCATTTGAATCTACTCATGGGACTACATGACAATCACAACAACATTAATATTTCTAATTTTTCCTCTCTTGTTAACCTATAATCTCTATTTACACCCATCTTTACACATCCCTATTAACCTATAATCTCTACCTTAGATCCACTCTTTCATCTTTCCACCCTAATGATGCACTATATCTTAGACCCATTATCCACCCTCACCTATTTTTCACTTAGACCCCTTTTTATTAACTTTAATGACTTCTAGCAATGGCCCTCTTTTAACCAACCACTAATGGTTTAGGGAATCATCGACAGTCCTTAGGGCTATTTTGCCATCCACAATCAATCATCATTGTTTGGGTCTAACCACCAATGGTCACTATATGTGACCACTGATGGTGAAACCCAACCACCCAATCCTCACCTACAAACCCTAAACTAAGATAAACATATAATACATACAAAAATCCCTACCTATCTCCTTCCTATTTTCACTTACTCACTCTCCCCCCTCATTTTTTTACCCACTTTGCCTCATTTTTACCTATTACTACACCTAGGGCATCCAAGCTCATGTTTGGTGTTTTACTCAACTTATTATTACTTTCCCAAATCTTCTCTACCCTTTTCCTATACCTAAATTATTACCCTTCTATAAATTTTAAAATAAACCCTACCTCATTCTATGATTAGTGGCATGGTCAGAGCCCTTTCACCACTTCTTGGCCACATCTTCATCCTCCCTCTATCACACTTGAACACATGAACCCAATCAATCATGAATCTCCACCTCAGAAAGATACACACTCCACACACTCATCCAAATCACTCAAGTCACTAGACACTATTAACCAAAGTCAATGAGTGAAAAAAACTTCTTATTTTTACTTTTACCATTCAACTTTTTAGGGTTTCACCCCAACCATCGATAGTTAGGGTAACTATTGATAGTTTCCCCTTTGGGTACCCTAACCATCAATAGTTAGACTCCCCTCACATTTATCTACACTTTTCCAACCTAACCTTTCATCATCAACCCACTCCTACCTAGAACTACATTTGGTCTGGAGTTCCTCTTAGATATTTTATCTAGGGAAATATGTATGTAGCATCCTCTCACCTAGTACATGTGGAGTCATCTTGGCCACCCTCTATCCCAGCCTTTTTTACCCAACCTCTTCACATGTTTTGTGATGATTTTACATAGTCCTTTGACTGTACTAACCCATTTTACCAAAGTTTACCATGCATATATTACACCACCTCATGCACAACTCAACCAATTATGTTGTTTAATAGGAGCACTTCTTCACCTAGATACCTGAAAATGACATGAACCTTGTTTGGACGGCTTGATGAGATTGAACTAATCATCTATGACCAATGTTTTGGACTAGTTACCCTCTTTTTTATTTTTAGAACCTGACCTTATTTTATAACATTGGCAATTTTAGTCATTACATGATCTCAATTATCACCCTTCATCACTTTTGTGCATGGGTTTGCATCACAACTACCCAACCCTTTTATTGTCACCCACCTTATCTCATTTATTAACCCTTGACCTAATTTTATCTATGCCTTGATTGTCTCCTAGTTTGAGGGGGAATACCTCCTCTCCTACTCGGGATAACCAGACCTAGACTTTGACTAGCTTCTCATTTTTGTTTTATAGCTTGCTTAAAGCTACACAACAAAAATGGGTAAAATATAGACACCTAAAACCTACACATGATACTTTTTTGTGTCATACTACTTTAGACCTTTATTTAGACCCTTTTATAACTCAAAATTACCAAACCCCCTTAAAACACATCATTTAATCCACCCTTTTTTCACCCATTTCCCCTATAAGCCTACGACCACTGATAGTTAGGGTAACCATCGATAGTTGACATAGTTATCAATGGTAGGGTTCCCCACCTTGCCTTAAAAATTTTCCAACTTTTTGTTCAAGATTAAGAACTCTCAAAATAGTAACTTATCTTTAAAATAAAGCTTTTAAAGCTAGGAAAATATCCAACTTTATCCTCCATCAAATTGGTAACTTCTTTTATTTCATTTAGTAACTTTTGACTATAAAAGGAGTATAGGAGGAAGTGAGAAAAGAGGAGTAATTAATTATCAAGGATTCAAAATTTATTTTAGATATTCAACATATATACTATTGAGTGAACATTGTCACTAGAGATCTGAAACTCTATCAAAATCACTCTAAAAGGCCTTAAGCAACGTTACTCTAGTCACATCACCTCAAGATTCCTTCACTTAGTTCTAGGTATTTTGTTCTTGTGTTCTTTGTTTTATCTAGATTATAATACCTTTACCTTATTAGATCGACCAATACCCCACTTTACAATTCTTATCCCCATATCGAACCTCTATTTGACCAAAGTCCCATTCTATATTCCCTAAGTTTTTCACCCAAAATTTGCACAAGCAACCACTAACATTACCTAACCATAGACAGTCATCTACCAATATATAACCATTGATGGTTCACTATGTAATCATTTTTTATCAATCCTTTTTCACCCTTTTACCTCAAATAAAGCTCCACTTTATATGTTTCCCTCTGACCATAATAGCCTCTCTAATTTTCTGAACCTTACCTCGACCACCTTAGCATCAAAATTTTATCAATTTATTTAATAATCAAGTTATATTTTACTTTGTATAACACCTTTAATTTATTATCATTGAATTTACATATCTTACATTATCATTTCAAACTTGATTCTCATAAAAGTGGATTGATGGCCTCCTAGCAAGCATTGTGCTTCTTAGATCTAGCTCATGCTAGGCAATCCACTCAACCAACCATCTAATAACCCCCTTTCAAGTGTTTGTGTTATTTTCAATTTATTCCTTCCAAGACAAATAGGAGTTCCCACTTAAATTGGGATTCATGCACATATTTCACTAGGTATTAATCTACACACCCCATTACTAGATTTCTTTTATTTAATTTCAAAATTAAGAAATGAGGAAAATAAACTGAAATAGACTACTTCATCAATTACTGGCAGAAGGACATGGTTATTTTCACCATAGTGATCTATTATTATCTTCAATCTATCATCATCATACACATGGATAAAATAATTACCTTCAACAGCTTGTAAAAAAGAATGCTCAATTTCTCACCTTAGATTACTCAAATGCTCCTTTAGGAATGTTATAGGTGCCAAGATAAGTTTGCTCAAAATAAGTGTAAGGATCATGTTCATAATAATATGAAACATACTAATCTAGAAACAAATAAAAAATGTCTTAAAGATTAGAAGAATCACAATCATCCACAATAGACTCTTCAGCTTCCTCATTGATGACATAATTCAAGTTGGAGCTTGTTTATACATAGGGTTCAATATGGAATCTAGCAAGTGGTTGAGTCCTTATGTTCACTTATGTTCCATATATTCTTCTATATGTTAATAAGGACCAATTATCTAATATCTATCCTCCTATATTATCTATGAAATCTCTTGAAAGGCAAATTGCATAGTGGGAAGGTAAGTCAACAACCACAATGTCTTTGAGGATGGGGAAACTAGGATAATCGTTCAAGAAAAATTTTAACCCTTTGATCAATATTACTAAATTTTTAGGTGTGCCATATAATTGAATCACTCATTTACTATGTGTTTCATAATTTAGGCCCAAATTGTCAGCCACAACCTTGGGCAGGTGCTAGCTATAATATCAACTATGTAGTTATGAACTAGTTTATCCCCCATTATAAGAATGAGAAAGAAAGGTGGAGGTTTCTCAGATTTAGTAGATAGTTCCATAATGTTTTTTAGGGCATCATTAATATCAAAATGACCATGAACATGGCTTGGTGATGGAGGACTAACATGGATGGTAGATAGCTATTTTTGCAAGAGCTCCTTTTGGCTAAGCATATGAAGGACATCCCAAAGGGAAATGGATGGCTTATCACTCTTAAATGAATCTACAATGTTTAGAGAATAAGTGATTAAATTTTATTAATTTCTTGGAGGCAAGGGAGTGTTTTTATCTTGAGTAATTGAATCACTTTGAACATACCTTCCCATATTCTATTTTAGAGGAGGTGTAGTTAGGGACTGTCATGCTTGTAGTCATGCCTTATTACCTTGTAGGAGGATTAGATGAAATTGTAGGCACACCATTAACATCTCATAAATCCTTCATCTTAGATTTAGTGTTGTCTACAATAAAAACTCCTTAGTTAAGAACATAAGTGCCTTCGACTAAGAAGTGAAGCTTTCTCCTTGAGGCTGCCAACCTTTACTTACTTACATTAGGACTTCATCTTCTATTGATAGTAGAGGAGTGACTCCTCCTTGAGAAAATAGATCTTATTCTCCACCCTCATTGGCATCCATTAATTGTCCTTGTTTGCATTCTTTTACTTAGATCAGATTGTTCCACTGGTACCATTGCTCTTATGTTGGAAGTTGAAGTAGGATTATATTCATTGGTAGGCTTGTTGAAATTTGGCTAACCTTGACCTCTCCCTTGCCCATACTATTGACCATATTGATTATGATAGGGATAGGGTTTTTGATTCACACCTTTTTATATTCTTTCTTGCCTAACTTGATCGTATAACCATTGAATTTATGTATCTTTATCCATGGCATCATCTAACTTCCTAGGTGTATCTCTAGTCTTGGTGTTTGTATTAGGAACTTGAACAACATTAGGGGTATCAACAAAAATATTTGGAAATAGAGTCATAGAAACTTTTGGAGGTAACTTTCCTACTTGAATGAGGTCATTCTTAGATCTAATGGCAAGATAATATGCCTTAGATAATGTGAAACCACCCATGGATTATAGCATGATGGAAATATTAGTACCAATTGCCCTAAAGTATGTGGGAAACATAAACTAGCAGGTGGTCTCATGGGAGGAGGCAATTTTTCAAAAGACTATACTAAGTCTTTTGGAATATCTCATTAAAGTCATGAATTGTCTCTTTAGGGGATCTTTGGATAACATTGAATTGGTGAATGAGTGAAGTATGGTCACTCTTGTCCATAAACCTTGATGTTATCAAAACTCTAAAGTCATACCATGTTGTAATGTAACCATCGGGAAAAGTCCTATACCAATTGCATGTTTTCCCTCTAAGGGACATGGAAAGGAGTCTAAAGGAAATGTTAACCTTAGTGAAATTCTAAAAACTATATAAGTTTGAGATATCCCTAATGTGTTCACTAGGTGTGACATGACCATCACCATTGAATGTAAGAACACTCTTTGTATCATTAGGGGGAATGTCATCATAAGCATCAAGATGGATTATATTTATTGTGTTAAAGGCTATGAAGGCATGCTACCTAGCCTTATTTTCTTCAATATATTCCTCACTCTCTTGGTATTATTGGATATCAAATTCCTCTTTCTCTTTAAATGGTGGAATAGGCTAAGGGTGTTGAACTTCAAGAGGAAGTTTAGGTTGAAGAGGTGGACTGATAGGATTGAAAACTCTACTAGAAGATGACCTAGTAAGAACGATGAAGTATGATAAATATATATATATATATATGACAAAAAAATGGTTTAAAACCAAATTTTACCTTAAAATGAGTCACCAAATGCTAAGTATCACACCAATATGTAGTTGATATTGTCAAGACCAGCATTCACCTTGACAAGTTATCTTTAGGACAATGGTTCTACCAAGCATACTAGAACTATTGTCATCAAATATTTCACCCTAAAGGTGGTTTTTCAAGCCTAATATAATATTTGGGAAAAATTGGGATACCTTTAGGCCTATTGGTTGAATATAGTATAGGTAGCCCTTTAGGTTTAAGGGCTTGCTCCTTGAATTGATATTTAAGTGTTTGTCACCTACAATAACTAATTGCTTGTATGAAAAGGGATAGAAGTTTGAATGAAATAAAGATATTATAAGGTTTTGATACACCATAATTGTTTCCAAAAGATCATCATAATTATTTAACTAAGAAACAAAACCTACAACACTAGCTTTAAAGTCGTAAGATGTTCTAACATTAGTATTTCAATATAGAGGTGATATGCTTGAGAAAACTCAAGGGAAGTAGACTAGAGGTCAGATAGAAGACTAAAAGGACACTTTAAGACTTTAATAAAACAAAAAACACTATATAAACTCCATATGACCTATTATAATGAGAACTTCTTTCACCAAACATGAAAGGACAAAGAGAAGACAAAGTTGTTTATCACTAAAACTCACCATACATCACTTTACACACTTAGACAAGATGTTTATGAACTAAAAAATAGATTTATTATATTATTAAAAGTCAAATTACAACATAAAACTACCAGGGATTCACCATACATGGTGTGGAATTAGAAAACAAGTGCCAAAATGGCTAGTACTTATAGAATGTGAAAGAAGAGAGAGAAGAATGAAGTTCAAGAGTCATAAGAACAAGTTTCAAGTAGAGATAGAGAGTTAAATATATATAATAATGGAATATGAAATATACCATGTAATCTATATTTGTATAAATGTCCCTCAAAATCATCAAACTCCCTAAACATGGTGTAGAGGTCTCTTAGTTGGCTTCTTGAAACTACCTTCATCATTAGATTCTCTTGAGTGTTCCATAGTATATTAGGAATAATTGCCAAATTTTAAATGTCACGGGAGGATTAATGAAAAGATTAAACATGCATTTTACTTGTCCCTAATCACTAATATTATTTTTCATAAGTGTCTTCACTACCTATAGTCACTTTCATCGTTCTTTCACTCATTCCTCGCACTTATCACCAAGATCCCCATTAGTTGTTCAATTCAATTCATACATGGAATGGTATGACACCTGTCAAGATTCCTCATGTACTTAGATCCATAAGATATACCTTAACATGCTTCCCAATTAAATTTATCACCTTCACACTTGGTGATCGCCTTCCATTCACTATGTTAGTTTGGACTGCTTGAAGTGAAAGTGATTGCAGAGTTATCTATGTGATTTATTAAAGAAATAAATTGATATGAGGAATTATATTAGGTCCCATTTGTCCTTTAAAATTGATTCTCATCCTTTTAAACTCTTTTTTACATAAAAAACACCAAAATATATCAAGAAAACTAATTTTTTACCTTGTTCGTATAAATAGGGTACAAGTCAATCTGATGGTAAGAAGCCTAAGGGAGTTGTATACAAGTCTTACTCACTTTAAAAGTCATAATAGCTCATTTGGATGTCTTTTATTCTTTGTGTTTCCCATCAGGTCATTAGTAAGGGTTTTAGAGGGATTGAATGGTTCAAACCCTTAAGGATTATTCATAAAGCTATGATGTCCAAGGGATATGGGACCCCATATGACTATTACTAACTCCCTAAGCTCCCATGGTAATCATATGTATAAATATGAGATTATTAAGGTGGCTTCTCAAGTTCTTGCCTACATTTTGTGTACCTTGAGTTGTTCTCAGGCCAAAAAATGACCTCTCTATGACTTTATCTATAAACTAAAGGTTTTGAATCACCTTATATCTCCTAATTAAGGTCCTTCAATGCCTTATAATGTTCACTTGACCTTATAAGTGGTATTATACCCCACTTTAGGCATTAGTTCTAGTTTAGGTTTAGTGGACTTGACTATCCTTAGATCCTCACAACCACCTCTAGATGGTTTCCCAAGATTGTAAGGCCTTATTTAGGTTTTTTCATGTCTATAAAAACTCAACCTACCATTTTTTAGTGCCTTTAAGACCTCCCAAATCACTTTCTTTCTTCCTCATGTCGAAATTGTAGGGTTTGTTTCTTTGGGAGTGCCTTCTATCTAAGATAAAATAGAGGGTACTTCCCTTATTATCTCAGGAATTTAGAATGTATGAGAGGAATATTTGGGTAATGTAGATGATATGTACCAATTTTCATATCTTTTCTTCCTCTAAAAGGCCATCAATAATCCAACTCCATAAGATATACCACTAGAATGAAGATTGTGTAGGTTTTTATATATGGATTGTAGGTGCACTTTGAAGGTGACTCTTGCCTTTCTTCTTTGTGATGAGTATCATGTGACTTAATCATTATCATTATGAGTGTGTTTTCAAACATTTATAACACCCATGATCCTTTGCTAACTGAAGGTTTGCTCACCTCTACTTGATTGGACAAGACTAAAAGACTGTGTACTATGTTTCTTTACTTCAAAAGTGACACGCCTATAGGTGTGCATTAGAACATTAAACCTAACATCATTTTAATAAGGCCTTATTTAAGCCCTCAAGGTCACTTCATGATTTAATTTGTCTATACTATGCCTTGATTAAGAATATCACACAAACTATTGGGTTCAATTTGTACTATCACTCTATAGTCAATTGTAAATGACCATTCTTAAACCAAAAGGGGATATTTAGGTAGAAGTCTAGATTGAAACCCTACACTTCAAATTTTATTAATGTTTTTGGAGCTATTAGTATTTCTTTCATTCTAATGGAGAAACTTATCTATAGGTTATGCCTCCATTTTGAATGTCAACATAATGTACATTGTGAGCTAACTGTAAACACCTCAAAAGGAAGTTTGAAATCTTCTTATAGGTGGTGATCTACCTTAAACCTTAAATATCAACCCCTTTCAATGTTTTTTGGGACACTATTATCCCTATCACCTAAATACCATCACTTATCATGAATACATGTTTGTATCCTACCACCTTGGATTGTAAGGTCATTAAAAATTTAAAATATGGTAGAGAACACTAAAAACCTGTAGTGAAAGAATGTCTATAATGGAGGCCTTTGTTAAATCAACTCTTGGGACCAAAAACATGTCCTATCATGTTATCTTACTACCCTTATGTCTAGAATACAATATAGGATCATTTAAATCCATCTAAAATTTATGCCATCCGATTATATGATAGCACAAAGAATGAACAAGGCCTTATTTTAGATGAATTAAGGTAACGAGTCCATAAACCTTACTTTCTATAACTATGAACATGATTCAAGTCTACCTGCCACTTTATGGTTCCACTATTGATTGTTATGACCTTTTTCATGTTTCAATACCTCAAGGAGTGTTTTAAAAAGCTTCAAAAATATGCATTCTAACTATTTATTACTTTATATGAGCCACTTGTAGGTGTACCGACACAGGGTAGTGAAGGTAGAATATGGACAATATGCATAATGTATGGCACTAAAATCAATTTTAGACATCCTATCAATATTTAAATTAACCTTTTCAACCTTGAAGGACCTCAAACCAGTTATAATGCTTCTATTCCAATCATGATTGGTATTTTATAGGACACCTGTAAGTGCACATCAAGCTACAATATTGTGTTCATTAGAGAGATGGTTGTCTCAACTGATCTCAATCATTAGCGTATCTCAAATTGGTTTCTCATAATTTAATAATATGTTCAAAACCTTTTAAAACCCTTCATTGCATCTCCATAATGGTTATTTAGGCTTCAAAACTCTCATTTACCTAGTTGTAGATGGATACTTGTCAGAAACTTGACTGTGTAAAACATGTCTATATTCTTGATCATTGTATGACCTTGAGATCACATATTAATAAGAAGAGATTGATCACTATGGATTGAATGATTAAATCACAAAATTTTAACTTACATTTCCATTCATATAAAGGTCAAATTGAGATACAAGCTCTTGCAATTGATGAAATTGTCTACATACTCTATAATGTTTCTCAACTAACAATTTGTGATGTTTGTGATCTTCTCTTTCATCCCACATGTGAAAAAAATGTCAAGAATCATGTGAATAGGATTTTCATGTTCCTTAAGACCATGTACAATACTTGGTTTATATGTATTAGCTCAAATAATGAGAAAACCTATAGGGTGTGGGGATAAACATGCAAAAAGAGGTAATTAACTTCTAAACAATGGTTAATAAAGCACGGGAAACCAATATTTGAAATCCTAACATGAAATTTAATTATACTAAGTTTATTATCATCCTTGATAGGCATTTTACCCAATTCCTCTCCTACTGACCATACCATGAGAAAACATGTTGACCAGTTTTGCATGCCTAGTGAAGTGATGGAGAAGTGAAATGGTTTTAGTTCAATTTTAAGACTTCCAAAGTAGATAAAATGTATAATTAAACTCAATTAATTTTAATATTCATTTTTAAACCTTTCACATGTGTCAAATCACTTGCATAGGCCATACAAGTACCAAAACTTCTTCTTTTATAACTATTTTCTTGATCTGACTTAATACCTACAAGTTTTTTAGTTATTACTAACATGTATGACAATAATATAACATAAGGGATGATGGTAAACATTTTTAACACTATTCTATCAAGGGAAACTATACAAATTTCATAAATAGCTTACATTGTGACCTTAGGGATGACATAAGACATAAAAGACTAAAAGGTGGCCATGACAAATCTAATGACACATTGAATAACATTATTAGGACCATGACACATCATATACATACTATATGCCCTTAATAGACCCCTATACAAGTTTTGAACTATAGGGCATTGACTTATTTTGACTTGTGGTCAAAATAGTCAACACAATCCATTCAAGATTTGTTGTACCCAACATCCCCTCTTTCTTTATGAAAATGGGGACCCACCTATTTTTTTTAAGCCTATGGTCTTGATCTATATCCCCCTCTTCTATATTTTTATGCATAATTTGGGAGACGATTTGATTGTTGGCCTTTTCATACTTTAGCAAAATGGCATTAGAAGTGTGTTCATAGACTAATTCTTTCTATCGAGCTTATTCTATTGGGATTATGTTTTTGAGCTTATTTTTATTAGACATATGAAATTTTTCTTTGATATTTATTTTGTGCATTAACTAAATTTATTCATACTTTATGTTTCAAACTTATTGTTACAGTTTTTCTTACCACAGACTTACCTTTGTCAAGGACATTGTTGTGGACATTTTGTCTGAAGTAATTCCCATGAAGGAATTAGGTCTATAATATTTTTGTCATGGATATTTTTTTGATAAATTTTTCCCTTCACACCTACCCTTTGGGAATTTTATCTTGGGCCTTTTTCCCTTTGACTAATTCCTTTAGCCTTTATGTTTTAGACTTATTCTGTTAGGGAAATTGTTGTAGACATTTTGTCCAAAACAATTCCCCTAAATGAATTAGGTCTACAACTTTTTTATTCAAAATAAATATTTTGATAGACTTTTTTAAGCCTTATATACTTACCCTTCAGCCTTTATGAAGTAGATCCTTTGGGACTTTTATCATCAATGAAATTCCCTACAAAGTAGACACTTAAGATTTTTTCCCTTCAGAAATGACCTTTTAGCCTTAACCCACTTACCCTTTGGCCTTTTTGAAAGTGCCCTTTAGCCTTTTGAAAATATCCTTCAGGTTTTATCCCATACCTTTTTCTTGATGAAAATAACTCTTCATACTTCTGATCATCAGATATTTTGTTTGATGTAAAAAGCTCAAAATAATTCCCCAAAGCAATCTTGGTAATACAATTTTACCAAATTATTCACCCCAAAGGTACATACCCTTTGGGTTTTGTGCAACCTACCCTTTAGGACTTTTATCCTAGCCCCTTTATTGTACTACACTTACCCTTTAGGACTTTTGTCTCAAGCTCTTTTTCCCTTTGAATATTCCTTTAGATATTTTTTCTAAGAAATTTTTCCTCCTAGACCAATTCCTTTGAACTTTACATCTCAGATGTTGTGTCTAACAAAAATGTAGTCCCTTCAAACTTTGTGTCTCAAACATTTTTTCTAACAAAAATGTAGTCCCCTCAGAATTTGTGTCTCAAACACTTTATTCGATAAAATTAGGGTCCCCATATAAAAGTCTCATAATATTTCCCCCAAAATAATTACTCTGACCAAAATGACCAAAAAAATAAACCACAATCCCCATGGAATTTTCAAGTGTCACCTCTACAGCCAATAGTTTTATTATATGTGTGTGTGTGTGTGTGTGTGTGTGTGTGTGTGTGTGTGTGTGTGTGTGTGTGTGTGTGTGTGTGTGTGTTAATTCAATTTTGTGATTATGTTTTATAGGATAAAATATAGAAAAGATAAGTGTTAAACTTGTGGTGAGTCAAAAATTCAAACACCAATATATGTGGTGCATGTTAACTCACATACCAGAGATTGATGGTGTGTAATCAAGCATGGAAATGAAGGGATGTCCGTAGCAAGCATGTTGGTGACAATTGTCACCCTCATGTTAATGTTTAGATAAAGGATTTTTCAAAAACTCCATGAGAGTGCCAAGTTGTAAAATTTTAGGATCCCAGTACCCAAATATTTGATGGTACATGAGAGCCTAGTACATGAAGATCAATAGTACAAGATTGACAGAGACTTTTCAAAGTTCCTAGGACAAGCAAGAAATTTCCACATGGTGTAAAGGTGCTAAGAAATGGAGTGTGTTTTGTGAAAGATCCCAAAAATCCCATAGAGCTACTAAGTGGCATGCTCACATTCCATCATGTAGTAGATCGATGGTGCAAATCAATAGTGGACTTTTCCAAGATCTAGACCCAATGAGGTGGGGATGTATGTCCTAAAATTAATATTCATATTTCTAAAGGTATAAAATAGAATGGAATGGATAGAGCAGCTAATCTAAAAGATCAATAGGTTATTCCCACAAACTATAAAATAAGGCATGTACATTTTTGGCAAATGACACATATTTGAATTTTTACGTACAGTTCAAGCTATAATTTTAAAAATTGCCCTCATCTTAGTACACATGTGCATGTTGCATAGCTTTTATAAAGGATATTCTAAATTAACAACTACAAGTATAATCTTATATAGTTTTGAACCATAGTACTCATGTTTTTACTACTACATGTAATAACCTTGCATGAACTTGGAGGATGAGGTGACCCCTTCCCCATGTCTATAAAAAAATTATAATCCAACTTGGATTTTGGGTCAGAGAATTTTGGAATATAGGAGCATCATCAATTTTGATCATCAATGAATGTGTTTGTGTATTTTCTTTCCAATTTTTATGTAATTGGTTATTACTTCATTTGGTTATATGTTTCAATAATCTTCAGTGTGCAATATCTATGAATGGATTTTTGATTATTTTGATTGATATACTAATCTCTAAATGCACAATATCTATTGAAATATTGGTGCATATATTGGTTAAAATAGTTAAGTTGATTGATTCATAATTCTAATTATGCATGAGTGCTTTCTTAGATGTAGTTTTATTTGTGTGTACCATAGCTACCTTAGATACTTCACTAGCCTGATCCATAATCTCTTAATTAAGGGTGTGTAAAGTTACTCTAAAAATAACAACCTTTATTTGAGGCCTATGAATTTCCAAAATCTTTATCTCCTTATACTTCTTAGTTGTGTTTGATTGTGTTTGTTTAATTACTTTTATCAATAGGCATAGGTTATGATAGCACTTGTCCTTTAAGAAACTATAGGGAAGTGATTCATAAAAACCATAGAAGCTTTATTTTCTACCTTACCCTTCCCTCCTATTTTGAGTTTGTTTTTGAGACCTACCCACTCTATATTATAAGCCAACTACCCATCCAACTCACATAGAGATTCAATACCCTTATTAGGAACCACACCTCCATCTAAAAACCTTATAAACAACATGCATGCCCTATCAGTTATTCCATCAATAGGTTATAATAGACCATATACCTATAAATCATGACCTAGAGTGGTGTTTACCTCCATTGAGATCCTAAAATTTTAGAGGCTACCTCATTAAGGTTATGGTGTGAATAAAACATACATCAATAGTTTCCACTGGTGATAGAAGGAGGGCCAACACCCTTGATAGTAGTAGTTATCATTTGCATATATTTACGCTAGAGTGACCTAGGAGAGTGACCAATTATAATTCCTAAGTTGGCTTTCTAGTCTCACCTTTATCAAATCATATGAGACCTAGAACTATGTCAACAATCCCAGTTCAGAAAAATCCACGTCCTTCAATAAGGAACCCTTTACCTAATAATTATCCAATGGCTCAACATCCACCCTAGTTATTTGGATTTAATATTACCATCCTAGGAGATGTGCATGATTTACCTCAAAATCATAAAAAGTACTTACCATCATTTTCTCCTATAGGAGAAAGGAAAATAGAGGAACATATTAGATCTTTTAAATCTGATTTGAGATTAATGAATATTGTCCATGATTATGTTGGATACATATTATTCACTTTTACTTTAATGGATGATACTTATGATTGGTATTTAAATCTAATGGAAATTTCTATCACTTCTTGGGATGAATGTCAAGTAGCTCTTCTTGTGTAGTTTGGATAGGTCACAAATCCTAGATTGGTATACCATCACTTCACCATCATGAGAAGAGAATCTAATGAGCCCATTCATGTTTTCAATGCAAGGTTTTAGAAGATGTACAACTAGTTGATCCCAAGGTAGAAACCAAATGAGAAATTAACATTGGAGATGTATAAGAATGTACAAGATCTAATTACTATAATGTTCTTAAGGAGATCATTTGTAACTAAAAATTTGGCATGGGCATTTGAAAAATCAATCAATATAGACAAGTAACTTGATCCTAAAACACTTAGAGCACCTAATGTCAACAATAGTTTTCTAGCATTAAATTTGATACTGCATGTGAATCAAAATACTCTTGTATTCAATCAAAATCAATTGTACATAATTCCTCCATTGACATAGATAACACAACCAAATTTTAGAATTTTAAACAATCATACCCAGGGTAATGGTCACCAATAGAAAAAATAATCTACTATGTCTCCTACTACTATTATGTAAGGCACTGACTCTACGAAGGGAAAATTGGATTCTATTCAGAATATGGTTCAAAAGTTGAGAAATAACTTTTTGAATATGTAGAGAAAGATGGGAAATGCTAATGCCCCAATTGACAATCAAACACTATATTCTAGAGATAAAATAGATTTTTTAATAGGCCTAACCATACTAACAATATTCCAAATATCAACATAGTAGAAATGGCTCTTCCCAACTAGTGTAGAATTCATAATACTTCTGAGCATGGTGATCTCAACTATGTTGAATTATGTGTAGTGTTAAAAAAAATTTAATGGGAAATAGTCAAACAAGACCAAATGTATAATCCACTAGAATCCCACCAATATCCTAGCTCATCTAGCACTACCATGTTATTTAAAACTCATGAGTTTCCCTTTCCAAGTGAAGAGGACAATGAGTTGAAGGACAACATGGATGAAGTTCATGATTTTTAGTAGTTATATAGAGGTATATATAATCTAAGGAATAATTAGCTACTCATAACATCAACTCCTCCAAATACCATGATGATTCCTCCTAGTCCTAAAGTAGACAATAATCCACCCCCTCTAAAGGGAAACAATCAGTAGTAGAATAAGAAATAACCAAGTAAAGGAGCATACAACATTATTGAGGATATGAATATGATCAAGGATAATATAACTCTTCATGAGTTGGCTCAGATTACTAAAATAAAGGAGCTACTCTATAAGTCTATTATTGGTAAGATGCCTATAGAGAAAGAGAAAGCATCTACAGACAAATCAAAAGCATCTAACACCAAAGCCATCTACAAGAGCAAGATAAAATTTCCACCCTTCTTAGTGACTATCTGAGCTTTTGATAAGAACATTCATAATTGTTTATTTTATTCAAGATCTTTTGAAATTATCATGCCTACTATAAATCAAAAACTTAGTTTGATGCTAAGCCCTTCAAAGAGGATAGTTTCACAATTAGACAAGGCAGTGGTCCCTATAGTTGGTGAACTAAGGGATGTGCATATCTAAGTAGACTTTGAACCACACATTAAAATGACCATTAATATCTTGGTGGTGGACATACCTAAAGGCTAAAGTATGCTACTAAGTAGAGATTAGTCCAAAGCACTCAATGAATATCTCTCTATAGACAATTCTCATATATGGCTATCATGGAGAGGATTTTTAAATCAAATCAAGATTGAAAAAGAGCCAAGAATGAAGTATCCCATTACAGATTATAACATAAATAATTAAGAGCTAAAGTATGAGTCACCCAAACTTGGTATTTATACTTTTACCACTCAAAATCAATTACAAAATCAAGAGCCCAAAGGTTACAATTAGTTTTAGATGTTACATTTTGATGGTGTTATATCCAGGTAAGGAGTAGGCATGGCAATAAAGATAGATGATCCATAAGGTAAAAAAATTATTGGCATCATATAGATTGTAATTTTCATTCACTAAAAATAAAGCTAAGTATGAGGCTCTAATTTTGGGATTACAGTTTATACTTAATAACAATGTAAATTAAATACTAGTATTTGGTGACTCAAAGCTGGTGGTCAATCAAGTTAGAAAGAAATATCAATGCAAGTTATCTTATTTGAGAAGATACAACCATAGATCATGAAACTTGATCAAAAGATTTAATGTTTTCAATATATAACACTTCCCAAAGAGAAAAATCAAACTAATGATTCACTAACTATTGTTTCTATGAATTTGTAGTTGTAACAAGAATCTATGGTAAAAAATTCTCAATGGAATTTGTACCATGTCCCTTTATTCCAGATAAAAAAAAAAATTAGGTCTTTGATGATGACTAGTAGATTATCTAGTTTCTAAATAATTTAGAGGATTTCAAATCCCAAATCATCAGTGATAAGGACATTAACCACCTCTATCAAGAGGAATTAGACAAAGAGGGTATTCTTCAACTCAAAGAAAATTAAATTTCAACTAGGTTGGTCTCCTTGGAAAGACCATTTGACATAGATCCTCAAGCTCGGCAATTAAGACATTCAAAGGTCAATGAATAAAACTTCAAAATGAAAACCATAGGAGATGAGCATATTCCATGCTATGTTAATATTGGTCTCACCTACACCTCAAAAGAGAGGTAATGAGTGAAGGATTTAATTACTTGATATAAGGACATCATTGCCTGGACATATGAATATTTTAAATTATATGACCCACAAGTCATTATTTATATGATTCATTTAAATCCAAATCATAAACCATTTAGATAGAGAAAAAGGCAATTCAATCCTAATCTTGAACCTCTCATTCATAAATAGAGAATCTTTTAAGTGCAAAAATCATCTTTCCAGTAAGACATTCTACTTGGGTGGCTAATTTGCTCCCAGTAAGAAAGAATAATGGTGAGATTAGAAAATGTGTGGATTTTAAGAACCTAAACAAGTATTCTAAAATATGATAATTATCCCTTGCCTTCTTTGCATGAGGTGATACAAATAGTAAGTGTTTCTAAAATGATGTCCTTCTTAGATAGATTTTTGGGCTATAACTAAGTACTAGTGCAATCTGAAGACAGAATGAAGATGATGTTTACCATGAAGTTAGGGACTTACTCAAATAAGAGGATGAATTTTGGCCTAATAAATGTAGGAAAAACCTTTCAATGTACCATTGATTGTGTATTCAAAGGACTGATAGGAAAATGCATAATCATATACATGGATGATCTGATAGTATTTTTAAATAATAGGAAAGACCACATAAGTCACCTATAGTCTATATTTGAGAGATGTAAAAGGTTTGGTATTTCATTAAACCCAAAGAAGAGAATATTTAGAGTGACTGAAGGTAAGATTTTGGGGCACATTATCACCAAGGATGGGATCACCATTGATCCAAATAGAATTCAGGCAATTTTAAAAATTCGGCCACCCAATAGCAAGAAGGAGCTTAAATCATTTGTTGGAAATGTTAACTTCATAAGGAAGTTTATCTTAGGATTTTTAGAAATTGTTAGACCTATAAATTCCATGCTCAAGTAGGAATCCAAAATAGAGTGAACAACTGAAGCCCAAAAATCCTTCCAAGACATTAAAGACATAATATTATAGGCTCTAGTATTAATCAGTCTAGATTTTAATAAATATTTCTACCTGTACTCATTTGCTTCAGAACATATAATTATTGTTTTCATCATGAAAAATAAGGATGAGATCAAACATCCAATTATGTTCATGAACACAAATCTAAAAGATGCAAAAATCAAGTACTCTATGATTGATAAATGAACTTAGACATATAATCATTGATATATTAGAATGTGCTGAAGCTAGCCTACCATCTACCTACCTGGGTCTCCCATTCTCGATCAAAGAGGTATCTCTAGGTTTTTGGAATGGAATTATGGAAAGAACATAGAGGAAACTTCTTGGGTGGAAGGGGAAACTACTCAGCAGTGCTGGTAAGCTGCAACTTCTTCGAGCTTCACTACATGGTATTCCTACTTACTTCATGTCTCTTTTTAAAATTCCTACGTATTTTGCTAAAAAGATGGAACTGATCCAAAGGAAATTTTTATGGATGAGAGTGGAAGACAAATAGAGAATGTCTTTAGTCAGATGGGAAAAAGTGTGTCTTCCAAAATCTCATGGTGGACTTAATATAAGATCCATCAGGAACATGAACAAAGCCCTTCTCTCAAAAGTTAGTTGGAACCTGATCCATAACAACAATGAGTGGGGGGAAATAATGTATGCCAAATACATGCATAGCATTGAGGACTCTAACTTTCTTCAACAGGTGGGATTACCCCAGGGGTCTATGATATGGAATAAAATGCTAAAAAGTAGAAGCCTTCTCAAATAGGGAATTAGGTGGAAACTTGGAAATGGTCAGAAAATTAAATTTTGGGAGGATACCTAGTTAAGGGACAAGGCTCTCATCTCTCAAGGAAACTATAGAGAAATTGCTGACTTGACTACCCAGTTCTTTGGAGATAGGGTCAGTGATTATATGGAAAATAACAATGGGATAAGGAGCTAGAAAAACCTTTTGGATTGTTGTGTCCATAGGCCTGAGCTTCTCCCAAGAGTTTGGGAGATCTAGCAGTGTATTCAGGAGATCAGAATCCCTCTCTTCCCTTGGGAGGATGAATAATATTGGTGGTTAGATAAGAATGGATCATTCTTTGTCAAATCTGCTTACCGTCTACTTACTCTTGAAGCTCAGAATAAGGAGGTATGGAAAAAGTTTTGGAATCATAAACTTATTCCAAAGATCAACTTATTTTGGTGGGCTATTGCCCATAACAAAATCATTACTCAGGACAACCTTCAAAAGAGAGGGTTTACTTTGGTTAATAGATGTTTTCTGTGTGGTTCAAAAGAGGAATCAATTTCACACATCTTTATCCACTGTGAGTTTGCCCGAGATTTATGGGGAAAAATACTTAAGAACTTTGGTATTGAATGGGTTTGCAATTCTGACCTTAAAGAAGTAATTCTCAGTTGGAACTCAATCTTCACACATCCATGGATTAAGGAATTATGGAAGCAAGCTCTGTCATGTTTGAGTTGGACTTTATGGAAAGAGCACAATAACAAAAAAATTTAGGGACTCTGCTAGAAATGCTTCTCAGGTGTTTAACTCCTTTGCTAGGACCATTTTGGAAAGTGTTACAACAGATCATATTAGTGTTGTGGAGAAACCCCTATCTCAATTTGAAAGCCAAATTGCAACCAAATGGAAGGTTTTAAACCTTATCCGTAGATATGATAATTCCAAATTTCTACAGAGACTTTAGACTAAATGGATACCACCTAAACCTAATTGGATGAAACTCAACTTTGATGGGGCATCCAAGTTGAATGGTAAATATATTGGAGGAGGAATTATAAGGAATGAAAAAGGATGGATGTATGTTGTCTATGCTGGTGGAATTGGTTTCCAGAGTAATAACTACGCTGAAGTTATGGCTTTACTATGGGGATTAAAGTTAGCTATATCCCTAGGAATAAGAAATTTGAATATTTAAGGAGATTCTAAGATGGTCATAGATGCCGTTAATAAAGCATCTAATGTTGGAAGCCAGCTAAAATACATCATTACTAATATCCAATTTCTTTTACAAAAGTTTTTTGAAGTTGAGATTTCCCATACCTATAGAGAAGGCAATAGGGTCACTAATGCTTGTGCCAACCTTGGTCAGCAATTCTTAGGATGGAGGGTATGGTGACAAGCTACTCATATTCCCCTAAACATTAGGGAGATCATATAAAAAGAGACGAAAAACTAGGAATGATGCACATTGATGACAAGGATAGCTTTTGAAGGCAGTCCACATGGAGAAGGCCATCAGGGATCTTGGAAAATGATAACCTTACTACTTCCTTGATTATCATTATTAATTATTTGTATCATGAGGGGGAGGTGCATGACTCACATCATGAAAACCAAGGGGAAATTATTTTCAAGTATGGGAGTAGACATCACCATGGCAGGGCATTTTGTAAAATGAGCCTTCACATTTGCATTCAACACAAACAAAAGCAAGGGCTAGCTACTTGTTCGAAGCTATAGGTGGAAATTAGGAATTTCACTGGTTGGGTTTGTAATTACAAAATGGGGGGAGATCATATTCAAACTAAACCTATCTCTTGCTATGAATTTAAAGACAATTCATTAGTCTAGCATTATTGTAAAGAAGGAGGTATTAGCCCATATTTGGAAAGGCTGATTGGTTATGAAGAAAAAAAAATTGAGCAATTTGTGAGATCTTGGTTGAATAGGTAGGTCACTGTGGGTGGTATTAGCTTTGAAATCTCTGAAAAGGTGATTTCTATGGCTACAAGAATGACCATGCAGGGTATAAAGCTCCAAAGGAAAACCAAAATCATGGATATGGCTAGCCACAAACTATTTATGGGTGAAGGAGAAGAAATCATCCTATATCAAGGAGGGTTTGAGCGCGCCAAACTTCCAGAGCCATGGGATGGAGTGTGCTTCATTCTCATGAAGTACTTCACTCTCGAGGGGCATTATACTAGGTTTTATAACTACCACCTTCCTTTGTTAAATCATTTTAGATGCAATGTTATTATCAGCTTTCCTTTTTACTTGCTTTCCTCCTTGGAACACTCTATCCTAAGGGTGAGAGCCAAAATGGCCAAGAAGCTAGATATAAAACCTATTCCCCTACACTAGGGGCTTATTTTTTATCTCTACAATTTTCATCATGCCCTTGAGCCAAACAAGAATATCAGAGGTGTTAATGAAGACATTCCCTCCAACTCGGTGTCTGGCAATGCAATTGATGAATCCTGGGTTTCCCCTGCTCCTACCAAAACCAATGATGCCCCTTTCTCCACCCCTATTAAGACCCCTATTAATACCCCCAATTCCTTTGCAAGCAAAAAGGGAAAGAAGAGGAAGGTTGATAGAGAAGAAGAAAATTTTGAAGAGACTACGAAAGGGACCCACAAGAATTTAGGCAGGGCCACAGGGGCCAAGGTGGTAAACCTCACAAGCCTTCCAAAATTAGTAAGGAAGGTTTCCCTTTTGGAGTGTATAGATTGGGGTGGAGCTCTGGCAAACTAGCCCTGAAGGCTAGACTAATTGATTATTTTGAAAGTGCTTCAGATGAAGCAACTTAGGAAGAAGAGTTTGAAGAGCTATAAATCCAAGACATTTTAGACGACACTGGAGGGAAACAGGCTTCTCAAGTTTTTAAGGTCACTAAAGAGCAGGGTGCTAACACTATGGGAATTGCTAACAATAAGGGGAAAATGCATGTCAAGGAAGCTGGTGAGGGCATGGAGAATGAGATTGATTGGAAAACTAAAATTGGAGCCTTAAAGGATCGAATTCAAAAGCTAGAAAAGGTCTTTGCCAAAGGCCTTCAAAATAAAATTATGCTGAATATGTCTATGTTGGAAGTGGTGGGTAATTCTGGGAATGCTGATAATGCAGAGAATGAGAAACTTAATGATCTTGTTAATTCAATAGTTATGTAGTTATGAACTTTCTATCTCTAGTCTTTCCATTATTTATGTTTTGCTTCTGACTGTTGTTCTCGGTTGTGCCATGGTTCCTATGTTGGCATCTTTTGTTTGCCTGCCTTCTTGTCTTTTTTGACTATATAGGGTTCAACCCCTGGTTTGTCACCTTAATCAAAAACATATTTTCACTCTTGTTAAAGTCATGAAGAGGTTTTGGCATTATATCTTAAGGAATAAAGTCATTACCATCATACCTGATCTTGTGGTCAATCTCACCCTATCACTAGGATAATGAATGATCTAGGAGATTAATGAGGTAAATGGATGGCCAAGATATAATAATTTGACATAGAGGTTAAACCTACAAAGATCATTTAGGGTTAGGGTATCATTCAGCTCATGACTAAACTAGATCCATGCATCACCATTGAAGAGGTATGTGAAGTTAAGTATCTAAAGGAGAATGATATACTAATATAATACAATGTTTACTTATAGTAACTTGTTCCCCTAAGCTCAATATAGAAATAAGGAGAGCTTTAAGGCTCAAAACTACTCATTACATGATCAAGTAGGGAGTCCTTTATAAAAGAAATGGACTAGAAAAATCAATGAACAAGAATCTAACCATTACCCTTATGGAAGTGGACTAGCAGAATCAATGAGAAAGAATATGATCAATACTATTAATAAATTAGTAGGGGATAAGCCCAAGGACTAGCACAAATTTATTGAAGTATGCTCTTTGGGTAGACCAAACTAGACATAAGCAAGTATTAAAGCTTCACCTTACCTATTGGTGTATGGATGCAATATTATATTCCCAATTATGCTAAATTTACCCACTTATCAATTCATGCAAGACTACATGGAACTAAATGATAAAGCAAAATCAAGATTGCTAGACATAATAAAAATGGAAGATTCAAGGAATGAGTCCTTACAAACATTCAACAAACACCAAGATGTGGTCAAGAGTTGGTTTGATAAAAGATCAAAGGTTAAAGCATTCAATATTTTATATCTAGTGCTTGTTTTCACTTAGATTTCCACCCTTTAAGGATATGTCTCAGCTCTCATCATCCAAGTGGCACAATTGAAACACCTCTAAGCTATGGGTAAGCCTAAAAATGAGGTGAATCTTTAGATAGGGTTATCTGCCTTGATGTACCACTTTGGATCACTACTACACCTAAACTTTGGGGGGAAAAGGGAGAGAGAGAAAATTGAAAGAAAACTATCCTAAGGGAGGTGATACATTAGATAAGTTGATGACTTCCAACCAGCTGCATGTTACACATGAAACCAATAGACTAACCAAATATACTCTTCTTCAATCTACATCTTCTCACATCAATATTGCATTATGAGGTTATGAATGAATGTTTAGGCAAGGAGGAATATACAAAAGGCCTTGGATGGCACTATTGAATAGACTAACTCACTCAACCTTAACACTTACTAGAACACTCCACATGTCTTGCAAAAAGAGGCTTTCCAACCACAAATAGGATAAAATAATGAGACAACATGCTAAGTAAATAATAGTTATCACTAAGCAAGATCAATAATCCAAGTAAAACACACTATGAATAGTCATGAAGAGTTAAAAATAAGTAGTCTTGTTGATCAAATGGTACACAAATGAGTAGGGCTTCACTATACTCAGGTGGAGCATAAGTTACAAAGGCCAAAATGGTTATTTCTTATAGAACATGAGAGAGATGAGAAGAGATAATTCCAAAGGTCACAAGGACACTTTTCAAGCTGAGAAAATGGGTTATTTATGCATGAGAAGAGGATTTGGGATGAACCATGCAAGGTTAGAAGAGATAAGTGGATATTCAAGGCATGAAACTCTTAAAAAGTGGCATCAATTTCATTTTTATGGATTATAAAACTACCTTCATGATTTGGACCTATTTTAACATCCTAAAAATAATTATGGATAGGTATAATTATTGGTATGAATGGGAATTCTTTCATACATGCCTTTCCATGCATTGGTTGTAGTCCTAATCATCTAGATCATCTGGAAGTGAGCCATCACCATCTATAGTCTAAAATAATCTTATTTCATGCACCTTACACACTTGGCCTCTAAAAAGGCATAACTTTTCCATTAAAATCTATGATATAGAGTGAATTATATGTTTCAATAATCTCAATGGCCTTAGAAGGATCAGGTACACCTTAAAAAGCCATCCACTTGAAGTTTTCACACTTCTCACTAGCTTGGTCACTATGCTAGCTTTGATTGGTTGAGATGAGATCTATTGTTTTCACACTTAAGAGTCTTTCCAAGGCATTAAATAGCCATAGGGATTTATATTAATTCTTAATCTTCTCCCCAAACTTGATTTCATCTTTAGACTCCTTTTAGAACTTGCAAAACACACAAAATAGTAAAAAGTACCTTATTTTGTACCCTATCCATACAATTCTATAAAAATTAAAAGGGTGTGGAGGAACCTAAGAGATTCCTCTACAAGTTCCAATAACTTTCATGATCAAACTATGCCATTATAATGCATCTCCAACTTCATCTTCCTAGTTAGGTCCTTCCAAGGGTTTAGTAAGGGTTTTAGCCTATTTGACCCTCTTAAGCATTATTCATAAAGATGGGATATTGAAACTAACAAAAAATTACATAAATTCATATTTAAATACCCTTATAAACATCCTTTAATTTGTTATATTCCCATGCATAACCTCAAGGGAGATGTGAGCATACAAAATTGTTTTTTCAAGCTCGATTCCTCATTTTAATAGACCTAATGTTGTCTATGATCCCAAAAAAGGATTATTGATGCTTTATCTATAAGGTGGAAGATTAAAAACACATCTAATTACATTATTAACGTGATCCAATAAGTTATAATGCATATTTAATGCCTTAAGTGTGAATGAATCCTCATTTGGACACTAGGCCTAAACCTTGTTTTAACAGGCCTAAGTTGTCTTAGCACCCAAAATAAATTTATCATGATTTATTATACATACCAATAGTTTATACACATCTATAATTCCCCCATAAATATGTCTTGGTCTATTGGAATCCACTCCTAGATCTAGAAGTGGCATTGGTCTCTAGGCTTCACCATGCCCAATAAGCTTCCCTACAAGTTTGAGGGTCTAGGTCACCCTATTGGAATTCCTCCCTATATACAAGGTATATTATGATTTTTTTTATGTTATTAATCTTCCCATACCTTCCTTGAATTTTCAAACAACTTTTGGTTCATCTATTTTCCCATCTTTTCTAAGATTGCAAGTTTTATGCACAAAGGGAGTGCCCTCTGTCTAAGACAAAATAGAGGTCACTCACCTATTTACTCAAAAAATTGTGATTAATTAATGAGGTTTTAAAATTCCTAAATTTTTTATATACAAATTTTTAGATCTTCACCAGGTCATTTGTCCTTCCAAAATCCTTAAAACCCAAGACAGATTGTATAAAAGCACTATGTGCAGGATTCTTCATGTGAATGATGTATTGCATTTGAAAGGGTCTTCTTTATATTCCCTATCTACCATGATATATTCATGAGACAATATTTATCATAATTAATGTATTAAAATATTTAATTATCCCTCCAACCTATCATATAACCCTCACATACCTTGACTCAGTCAAGATTGAGTATAATTTCTTGATTATGTTCTACCTTAAGATGATGTACCTGTACGTTTCCTTGAATAATTTGACATTGAAGATAATTTTTGAAACCCCATTAAGTCCCTTAGGATAGTAATACATTGGTTTGGACCTATGTTTTCATCCTACTTGGGATATATCATCACCTATACAAAGTTTTTAGCTCACTGTTTGTCTACTCAGCCAGTTATAGGTGAACATTTATGTGATAGACACCTATACGTTACCTTGGGACTTGAAACATAAATTATAAACTTTTCCTAATGACCTCCATGCCCATTTTTTATATATTTCATCAACCAATATTTATATCTCAATGTTTAAACTCTTCCTTATGAATGATATGGAAAATAGGTCTTGGGTGTAGGTCAGCATTTTCTCAGTATACAGACTAGAAGTGTACATGGAAAGGAAAAAAAAATATATCCTCCTCCTTTAATGATACTTATGCCATTAATGCTCACTTAAACCATTTTTAACCATCCCCATATGTTGGCATGGTCTATAACTATCAACTTGGAGTGCAAGGTCACTTTTGAATCAAAGTCTTATAGACATCAATGCTTGAGTTTAGTGTCTTTATAGGCAACTTTAGGCCTTTCAACAACTATCTTACCCTAATAATTATCCTCCAAAAATTTTCATGGAACTTATCCTATGTATTTACTACTATCTTAAATCATTATTATTCATCAAACCCTTTACTATCCATATTTCAAGATATCAACAAAACACCTCAAACCTATGTTTTCTCATTTTAGGGAAAAGGTCCCTGTATACTATCATTTTATGTTGTTGAGAATGGTTATCCGTCATGTTTGTAAATATATCATGAAAATAGGCCTGTCATGTTCAACATAATATTTTGTTACTCCCAATAAGGCTTTTGACACCTATTTCAACACTTGACATGGCTCTTTAGCTCTCAGTCAGAACCATCTGTAGGTGCATATTCTAATGTGCAGGCAGCAAAATGTGGATTTAGATAGTGAGCATGGAATTTAGTCCCTAAATTATTTGTAACCTATTTCAATACCTTAAAAATGGTGTTCAAATCCTTTAATAGATTCAAAGATATGTGTAATCTTTTTCCACATGATACCCTTCTCCATGGCACATGTAGATGTATGTGAGTTGTAGGTAAGCAGTGAGGGAAAAACATGGGTATATGCATGCTTTGTGAGTTTAAATGATATTTGGGCTCCTTTAAATTATTCTAAAATTAAACATCAAGTTATTTAAATGCCTAATAAAAGTCTTCAAACCTCCTTTTCAATGTTAAACGCTTTGTAGGCACCTAGTTGACTGGTATGATAGTCATATGGTAGATTGATTATCTGGTGTTCTATGACTATACTCTCATGGATATTACTTATATAAATAAAATTTAAAAATGAGGGGGAAAATAAAACATTTAATACATGGTGACGAACCTATCTACACCCTCTAAAACTACCAATAAAGTATGGAGGTCTAGAAAATGTTGGAAACTTGCCTGTTGTATAAAAAAGTGCTTCCTCTTACAAATTAAGATACTTGGATAATCTAAACACCTTTAACAATGAAAAAAAAATGTTAACATGAGGTAATATATTAAACATCATCTATAAACCACCTCAATAACTAGATTATATGAAAATGCTCAAACCAAGGTAAAACCTATAGGGTACACAAATTAGCAAGCAGAAAAACATAGTCAACTTCATGAGGATGGTTCATAAATCACATTCCATCAAAATATTTTTATGAAAATGAATCTATCTAAGTGTAATTTCACCTCCAAAATGTGTTTGACTTGGAAGTTCTCCAACTGTCTGTACTAAGTACAAACCAGAAGACTAGTTTTGTGTCCCTATAAGGGTGAAAAATGAATAGAATGGTTTCAACCAAAATTTGACACTTCCAAAGTAATTAAAGAGTGCAAAAGGATATAATTAATCTATCATCTCATAACCTTACCCCATGTTTCACACTTCCCCATGGGTTGTACAAGTGCCAAACTCTTTTCTTTTCCAAAGAAAACTACTCTTTCTTCTGAACCACATACCACTTTCAGTTATAAATAGTTACCTAAGACATGATATGACATAGGGAATGTGACATAACCTTTTGACACATTAACATTTCCTTAGGAGGTCTTACAACTCATTTAATGCCCTATTTTAACCCCCAAAATGACTCAAAATGATATAAAGACTAAAATACTAATGACCAAGGTTAATATGACATTAAATGACCTATGATATACCTTATGACTAATTATTAGACCCCTAAAACATATAAAAATAATTTTTTTACCTATAGGGGTCCCAATTTGACTTGCAGGGTCAAATTTGGTCAACAACGCTACTTTGGGATAAAGCTCATGAGAAGAAAGGACAACATGACAAGTTTGCCCCACTATGGATTGGACCATTCAAGATTTTAGAGATCATGGGCAATAATATGTTTCATCTGAAGGACCTCCAAGGTAATGATCTTATATATCTAGTCAACAAATAGTTCTAAAGACAATAATAGGCATATTTTTGTGTTTTTGAGTCTTAAGGATGAAGGTAGGTAATCATTGATTATTCTGAATGGTGTCATAAATTAATATTGTTACCAAAAATGTAGAATTTCATCTAAGAGTAATTCATACAAATTTAGAAAGTTTGTTTCTTGTTTTATTGGGTTAAATGCACTTATCACATTAAATACCTAGTGGAAGTGATAATTCTAGGTATAGGTGTAACTGGCAAGGATGTTCTAGTAAGGATTTTGTTTTATAAATTATACCAACTCACTAAGGTTATAGATCTTCTCTTTTAAATTTAATAACAAAAGAAGAGTGAAAGAAAAAAAAAGAAGAAAGAACCAATGGATTCAAAAGAGTAAAAGAAAATCAAAAGGCTTGCATGATGAAATAAGGTCAATGTACCACACATCATGATTAAAAGACAATAATGGAAAGAGAAGGAGAAGGAGACTGAGGTATCTCTATCAGGGCTATGGACACTTGTCTGGTAGTAGATCAATGCCTAGGCTTATTTTATTTTGAGTTTTAATAGATACTAGAATGAAACCCACAACTTCATCAAGCCTTTGAAAAACTCATCATAGCAGGGGTTAAATACACTACATGTTTTGACACACACAGATCTAACAAATTAGAAGGCAAGAATGTCATGTGATTTAACTTAGGAGTCTCTTTCATGTTTCTAATTTAAGTATTCATTTGTGGCACACTTCATGATTGATTTAAGATTGTAAACTAGAGTTCTAGGTTCTTTAATACTTAGGAGTATTTCCCCATTAAGTTGCCATTTGTTGTACCCAACAGCGCCTCTTTATTTATGGAAATGGGGACCCACCCTATTTTTTTAGACTATGGTCTTGATCTAGAGCCCCCTCTTTTATATTTTTATGTAGAATTTGGGAGAGGATTTAATTGTTGGCCTTTTTATACTTTAACAAAATGTCATTGATAGTGTGTTCATAAACTAAATCTCTCTATCGAGATTATTCTATTGGGTATATGTTTATGGGCTTATCTTTATCATATTTATGTGATTTATCTTTGATGGGTATTTTGTCCATTAACTAAATTCCTTTGGAATTTGTGTTTTGAACTTATTATTATGGGATTTTTTGTAATGAAGTTACCTTTGTCAGGGACATTATTATGAACATTTTGTCTGAAGCAATTCCCCCAATGGAATTGGGTCTACAGAACTTTTGTCATGGATATTTTGTCTAAGATATTTTTCCCTTTGCACCTACCCTTCAGGTCTTTTATCCCACTTTTATCCCAAGCCTTTTTTCCTTCGGCCTTTATGTTTTGGATTTATTTAATCAAGGAAATTGTTGTGGATATTTTGTCTAAAATAATTCCCCTAAATGAATTGGGTATGCAGATATTTTGTCTGAAACAAATATTTTGATAGATTTCCTTTATACCTCCAAAATTACCCTTAGACCCTTAAAAAGTAGATCCCTTGGGACTTTTGTCATGGATGAAATGCCTTACAAAGTAGACCCTTTGAATTTTCACCCTTAAAAAATGACCCTTCATCTTTAACCCACTGTAGACACTAGAATTATGTTAATCCCTTGCATAATTACCTAGGTTTCATTACCCCTTGGCCCCTTTCTTATTTAATTCCTTAACCTATGTATTTACCCTTTATGCACATCTAATTAATTTACTTATTTAATTAAATTGGTTAAATATCCTTTGGCCATCTCACCTATCCACCTCGCCTAATGACCAATTCTCACCCTAGGACCTGGTCATTCTATCCTAACCACCTAGGACCTATTTTTCCCCCCTCATAACTCCTTAGCTACCTAACCACCTCTTGACCTTGTTTTATGACCATTTTCCAATAGTAAAACCCATTTGTCAAAGTAAGAAGTGGGCTAAAAGGATAAATATAGCCTATTTTACCTAGTCTTGGAGAATCAATGGCGGTTAGACCTCAACCAATGTCGGTGGGCCCACTGACGTTGATTACTTATGCCTACTTAAAAATTTGCCATAAGGTCATAAAATCATTAATTCACATGGAAATTTTGTTATCAAAGCATTATAGCATCACTATCAACATCCAAGCTTAATGTCACTCTACACGAATTATTCTAGATTAGGAATTGACAAACTGCATAGTGTTTTGAGCACCATGGATTATTAACACACTTAGACTCATTTATTCATACACCAATTCATCAAGCCTCATCAAGACCATCTATTTGGCATAGTTATTCACCTATCCAACCCAGCTAAGTACATTTTGGTGTTTTTGCTTATTTTAAATAGTCATTTTATATTGGTTTCACAAATATACTTTTTAACTATTCATGAAACCTAAGCTTCCTCTATGGAGGAGTTGTAACACTCCCCCACCTCTATCTCTCTACCTCAGCATATCAACCTCTGCCTTACCCTTCTTGAGTCTTATTCACCACCTCATAACTCCTCATGACTCCTTTACAAGACTACAACTCCATTTCCCTTCCTAACAAAACCTTCTATAACCCCACCAATATCATTGCCCCAATCGATATTGGTTAACCAAACCAATATCAGTGACCTAAACTAACATCATTCACTTAACCAATGTCAGTCACTATGTTTTTATACCAACAATCCCAACAATCTCACCAAAATATAATTCCCCTGACTAACCTACATTACATTTATTCACTAACACATTCAGACCTACATCATGGTAAATAGTATTCTAACCCTCTCTCTTTTTCTCTCTCTTTTCATTTTAGTAGATTGTCATCCCCAGGGAAGTGTTATACTTCCTAGAACAAGCATGTAACTTGGTAGCCCACACATATCTTTGCTAACAACAATTATTTTTAGTGTTTTCTTATATACAGGTGTCTTCCTCCATAGCCAAATAGGAGTTCTCATAATATTTAGAATGGTGTGCATCATTTTGGGTACTTAATCACTTATCCCTAGCATTCATACTTTTGTTTCTTCTTTTTAGAATAGATAGCAAAAACTAATAGAAACATTTTGGCATGCTTGGTGGGACCCAAAAGTTTATATTGGGTTCATTATTTGATTTTAAAAATGGCATTCATATAGGTGCATCAATAGTGATGTTTTCATTATTGCATTCTCTCCTTCTATTTTCCATAAAAATAATATACCACACATTTCATTTTCAGCTAAAGGTAATGAACTAAACTTTATCTTCTCTCTCACCTCTTCTTCTATTACTAATAAATGAAATCATTATCTTGTGAAAATATAAAAATAACATTCTTTTTACTTACCTCATTGAATATTCATCAAGGTAGTGAAAGTAATACTCTTTTCCTTTCCTTATTGTTTTGCATCCAAAGAAAACACTTCAGTGTTTGATTTTAAAACTTCCTGCATCATTGGTCAGCTTTTTGCATATTAGTCACACATATAAACTAATTATATGGTTAATGAATCATAGAAAAATTTATTACACACCTCCAAACCACATATCAACTTACATATTTCAAACTTTCCCAAAGCCTCAGGTGGGATTTAACTAGATTACATCACCAGGTAAATGAAGCGAGTTCAGTGTTTTGGCTAGACAAAATCACAAGTCATAGATTTGGACCTCCCATACCTAACGATATATTGAGGACTCCCTAGCCAAAACTCCTGAAACCATCTCTAGATGGATTATAGGACCTTTGTTATCCAACTCCCTCTTCACATAATTGAGTTAAGGTATAAGCCACTAAGAGACTAAAAACAATTCTTAGGAATTAATGTTAGTTGGTTGTATGATCTTTTCTACCTTTTTTTTGCTTGCTATACTTTTGAGTTGATAAAGATATTTTATATCAAAACCAAGTGTTCTTATCCTTTTAGACTTATTAACCTTTGCCTTCATTCCCCCTGAGTGTTCTCTATTGACACACAAGCCTATTGCATTCACTGTTATATTTAGATATTGTGTCTGGGTTGGCTAAATAGTGAATTTTTTCCCTTTTTGGGTTACACAATAACCAACCTTGATCAAGTTATTGATGTCAACATCCTTCCTACGTACAGACCTTGATTAGGCAATCGATATTGGTCTCTATGGATTGCTCTAATTTTTAGTCTACCTCAAATAATAAGTTGAAATCACCTACCTATTTTAATTAAACTTGGGTTTTTCTAATTTCTTGTCATAAATATAGGGTCTGATAAAATTTTCTTCCCTTTTTCATGGTCTTGACATGAAAGCAAGCAAATTTTCTCACGAAACACACAAGTCAGCAACCTCTTCCACCTCACCTCCTCTTTTTAGTCTTTCCATGAAGCGTGATCCTAATGTGAAAGGTTCCCATGGCTATGTCAATCTTAGTTAACCACCCATCATACTCGAGGGTGATCAATATTTCACTCAATTCTATGATCACAACACTAAATCCCTCCAACATTACCTTATCATGAGTCAGACATGTAACTCTTCTGGTGATTTGATTTATGGTATGCCCACTTCCTTGATGGAAACAACATCAATTATTTCCACCATTCCTCTTATGGTTATTCAAACTACCATTTTGATAAGAAACCCAACTATATCTAATGTTCAGAGTTTGGTTTCTCTAACCATGTAGTGAAACCTAACTTCTATTGGGATTTCCTTAACGTCAAAACTACAATCCACTCAACCAAGATAGACTTTATTTTAGAACTTGGTTTTTTCAATCTTGGCTACTCTTACACTAATTAATACAAGAGTAATCACCTATCCCTTAGCTAGTGTCACCATAACCCAACCCATGATGGCAGCACCTAGCCAAGGTTTTGTTCTAAATCCTATAGGACAAGCCTCTTTCTCCTTGGCCCCTCAACCTATGATTCATTACCCATATGTTGCATATACCTAGCCATAACAACCTATGTCATATGCTAATTCAAGATCTTTATAGGCCCCCTATATCTTGGGAAGTGCCTCTCAAATCAATCCCTCTCTAGATATAATCAAGATGTTGATGAATAAGATGTCTAGCTTAAAAACATTCTTCAATATGATCAAATATGCAATGAAACCATCCATACTTTAGTACCTATCCATCCTTATCCCAATCAGTGGGAGCTTTCTAAGTTCACTCACTTTCAAAGCAAGGAAGACTCATAACAGCACGTACAAGTGTGCAGACATGCTTGTTACCTCATTGGACATGATGGCACATTGTTGCTTCATACTTTTTCCATGTCCTTTGTGGGTTCTGATCTAGATTGGTATAGTTCCATTACCTAACACTCCTTGTTTTCCTTCACCCAGCTTGCTCAAATATTTTTAGATCATTTTTTATCAATATCTCTAAAAAGATCTAAATCATAGACATTTACTCTATTCGATAGTTTGAGGATCAGTCTATAGATGATTTCATTACTCATTAGAAAGGTCTCATTAATCAACTCTATTTCTTGTTACCCTAACTTGAGCTCATTAAAATCTTTTCAAGAGTGTGCCCCAAACACATCTCCTCAATCATCTAAGTTCAAACCTTTCACACATTCGATGAAGCCTTCACAATGGCATGAAATCTTGAGATGTAGGTAGTAGATGAAGATTGAGTTAAGTTATGCAAAAAAAACACAAATTCAAAGCCTAGTGACTCCTCTTCCTCTAAACCTTCCTCTTCCAACCAAAATTCTAAAGGCTCAGCCAATCTTATTTTCATTAAGTCGATGTCTTCCATAAAGATAGATCAATCTAAGCCTTTGACTTCTCAGAACCCAATGAAAAAAATTTAACAATAGTATGAACATAGATAATACACTCTACTTATGGAGTCATACGCATCCATGTTGGATAAGCTATTGAGGTAAGGATCTATTACCCTTCCTTAGGTCAAACCCCTTATATAGTTTGATACATCCCATCCTATACCCACATGGTATAAATAAGATCAATTTTGTGGCTATCATCAATTGAAAGGCCATGATGCTAACAACTATAAGACCCTCAAAAATATTATTTAAGACATGCTCGATAAGGATGATCTAGTTTTGGATAACCCCAATATGCCAGCTAACTAGAACTTGGATGTCTTTAGGAAGCCGTTTCTTGAGCACTCCTCTTCTTAGAACAATGTTCAAGCAACAATTAAGAATACACATAACCATAGCATCTACACTATTAATGTGGTCTTTGCTTTAATGCTAGTCCAGTCTACTCCACCTTTTCCTCTTACCCAAGTATAGGATCCCACCATACTTCCCACTCCCTTAGCTAGAGGAACTTATTTTTCCTCTTCTACTTCTATGAGAAGAGGACCCTCCTCTACCTATCCTTCTTCCATGTGAAGAGCCTATTGTGCCCATTCCCCTCATGCATGTATTTCCTATTCTTCTACCACCTAAATAACATGCATTACCCTCTCTTTGACCACATGTTGAGGGGAATATCATTCCTTTGCTCTTCCCCTTTTAGGATCCTTCTTTTCATGCTTCTCCTCCACCAATGGAAGGTAGTGCCCTATCCACTCCTTTTTCATATATAGAGGAGTCATTTCATTTGATCCCATGATAATCAAGGGATCAATTACACCTACTCACATTGAGCCTATTTTACCACTTATCTTACCCATAGAAGAGCACACCTTGTTAGGCCCTCATGTACATGTTAAGGGGGAAATTATCTCATTGTGTTATCTGCTTGAGGAGCTAGCTTTGCCAATCCCTCCCCTGCCATCAAACGATCATGTATCTTCTCCTACCTTAGTTGAGGAGGATCTCATTATAGTTATTTCTTATCTTTGGCATAAGGTGTTCACCACCAATAATGTCCCTCTTTCATAATCACATGAGTCTTATATAAAATCAATTATAAGACTTGCACCAATGTTATCCAAACCCTTCTCACAATTAGTAGGGAATTTCCATTTTCTTGACTCCAAGAAGCTAGATCATGCAACATTTTGGTTTCAGCTCAAAGCTCCTTTCCCTACATAATAAAATTCATCCTCGACCAATAACCCTTTCACAACCATTTACCCTAAGGTGTTTGACAAGGTTCAAGCTCCTTCTCCTCCACCTAAGGAGGCTCAAACCTCAACATTAGAACCTTCACCATCTCAAGCATCTACCACATTAAAGCAAATCAAATCTTTAGGTGTTCACCTAGTGTCCCATATAATTCATCAATAAGTGAATTTATATTTGAACCCTCATATGCCTAGGAAGAATTCAAGCTTCCTAAGCCTCATTGACCCATTGTGCCATCAACTTTACCTTCAATCTTAGGGTTGCACCCCTTTACTTTCATTAAATTACCCTATACCTTAGGGAACCAAAAGGCAAAGTTACCAGCACTCTTGCCTCTACCTGATGGTGGTCCCTCAACCTCTAGCATCTTGACACCTATCACTAAAAATGTGTCAACAAAACCTATGGTCATGTTTTCACCCAAAAATGTGCCACACAAAACCCCTCCAATACTTCCTAAACAAAAGAAGGTGTCGAACCCAATTGTAATAACAAGTGCAAGCCTATTCGAAGGCTCTCATGCCTCTCTTTTTCACCAATTTTTGAGATCACCTCAATTAACCCTTCCCCTGATTAAGCCTTATCATCCTCTTAGACCAAAACCTTCTTGGTTTGATGACACGCAAGTTTTTTTATATCTCCAATCACTTGGACATAATATAGAGAGTTACAAAGCTTTCATAGTTATCATCTAGCAACACTTTGGTAGACACTCTTTTCTAGGAACCCCTCATAAAATTCCTTATTACTTCAAAAGTTACACCTCTGAATTTTCATGCTTCCTCACCTAAGATTGAGCCTAAGGATGCATGTAAGAGTCTTTCACCATCTTCACCACCTATATTCCAGATTAACTCAATTCATATGGCCACTTGGTCATAGACTCAAAAGCATAAAGGCAAAGAAAAGGTTACAACACCTTAGGTTCATCCATTTTTGAAGGAAGCTCCCCCTTAAAAACCCAAGATTTCTATTTTGGGTACCATGCAACCAACATCTTCAAAGGTGGTTCAAGAATCCATGGTCAAGTAACTATACTAAACACCTATGAAGATGTCCCTATATGAGCTAATCTAAAGCTCATCTCAGCATCATCAAGCCTTTATTAAGGCCCTTTAAGTAGTTAAGGTTTAGCGCAATGATCCCCAACCTTTCTCAAAAATTTTAGGCTCCCTCAATACTATAGCCCTAGTTTCATTCAGTGATTTTGAGATTCCCACTCATCACCCTAACAATAAGGACCCCATTATTTTCATCATAGCATATATCAACAAGATTCATGTCAAGAGAGTCATGGTTGATGGGGGTGATAGTATTAACATCATCTCCATGCATGCCTATAGGTAATTGGAGCTAAATGATCACTATATGTCATAATCAGATGCAGTTCTTCACTCCTTCAATGATACCATAGTTTCCCTAATAGGCATGATCATGTTTCATATTCATTTTAGTCCTCATACTATTTCATAACTCTTCTATGTTATTGAGGGAGAGTTCCAATACAACATCCTACTTAGACGTCTATGGATATGAGCCATGAATTATGTGCCCTCAACTTTGCACCTTTGTCTTAAATTTGAGTATGATGGTTAGGTACAAATTATCCCAGCTGATCCTCCTTTGTTTAAGATGTACAACATGATTTATAGGCCCAATGATGTCCTTATGCCATTAAAAACATCTCCTCCTCCTACTTCTAAGGCTTTAACAAGCTCAGTGCTACTTGTGACTTAGATTCTTAAGAAAGATCCCATGGAGGATGCCCTCAATTACCTCACTCTCAATGAATATCATCTCCTCATGCTAGATATGTTCCATACTCCATAAGAGTATGGAAGATTACATATGCATCCCTAGTATGATCCCCGTATCAAGATGGTCATACCATATGGTCCTCATAATCTTTGCATGAATTTAACATATGTGGGGGATTAATAGTGTTCCTACCACAAGAAATCCTCTCCCTTCCACCCAACTCTTCACATGTAACTTCTCCTCCTAGGTAAGCCTAGCTTTGTTAGCAATTATCTATATAGGTGTGCCTAGAAAGGGTCTGGTCTAGGTTGGTATGAGCAAGGAGCTCATACACCCATTAAGTACCGCACCAACAAAACCATTAAGAATGCCAAGAAGTGGCATGGTGTGTGTTTCAAAGAACCATCCAAGATCACTAAGGTTCCCCATGTTTTTATCATTGAAGAGCCTTTACCTCCTTCTCCACCTTCGCTTATCCCCCCACCTTCTCCCATAGATTTAGAGGTATCCATCCCTCCTAGTTTTTTTTATGAACACTATTCATTTAGGACCCTTAATCTATCAACACGATGGGGAAATAATTTCCCTTCCCCTCCTTCACCCTGACATGACTAATGATGACTCTCTAACAATCAACACAATCCAATGTTAGGATGATGACTCCATTCTTACCTATATGCGAGCTAAAGGCTCCTATATGTATAAATCATTCCCCTCTAAGATGAAAAATATGCTAAATGAATCAACTATTGATATCAATTTATAGTCCCCAGATAACCCTCACATTCTTAAAGTTGGCCAATCCTTAGATTCTATCAAACAAAAGGATTATGCCACTTTCCTCAATAATCATAGTAAATATTTTGCTTGGTCACACAATGATATGCTTGGCATAGACCCTACAATCATCACCCATAACATTGTCATAAATCAAAAAGCTAAACATGTTCATCATAAGCTTCGTAAGATGCATCCTTGCATTGCCCTTCTCATCAAAGAGGAGCTTCAACACCTCTTGTCCATAAACTTCATTCAACCCATTAATTACCCACAATGGGTGTCTAACATCATCCCTATCACCAAACCCATAAGGGGACTTCATATTTGTACTAATTTTCATGATCTAAACCTTGCATGCCCAAAAGATGATTTCCCTCTACCTAACATCGACTAGCTGGTGGATCTTATTGTTGGCCATAAGATGCTTTCTCTTATGGATAGATTCTCTGGTTATAATCAAATCTTGATTACTTCAAAAGACCAGCATAAAACCACTTTAATTATCCCATGGGGAACCTTTTATCATCGTGTTATGCCCTTCAAATTTAAAAATGTTGGGGTTACTTACCAATGTGTGATGACCTACATTTTCCATGATCTCCTTCACACCATCATGGAAGACTACATGAATCATTTGCTCAAAAAATCTAAGCATTGTCAAGACCATTTGGTTATCCTCAAGATCATTTTTGAGCATCTTCGACATTACAACATTCATCTTAACACAAAAAAGTGTATATTTGGGGTCCTATTCGATAAGCTACTAGGATTTTTCATTTATCTCCATGGCATTGAGGTTGATCCTAATAAGGTTTGAGCCATTCTAGAAATGTCTCCACCCAGAAACCTTAAGCAACTTCACAATTTGCAAATAAAATTGTATTCCATTCGGCATTTTATCTCCCAATTATCAGATAGATGTCAACCCTTTCATCACCTTCTTAAAAAGAATGTCTTCTTTTAGTGGAGTGAGGAGTGTCAAAAAGCATTTGATTCCCTCAAAGGTTATCTTATTTCCTCATCAATCCTCATTCCACCTAAGGAGGATCAACCTTTCTATCTCTATATTTCAATAACAAATCACTCCATCAGTGCTATGATTATGCATAGGGATGACAACCATAAGGAATAATCTATCTACTATATAAGCCAAATGCTTATAGACTTTGAAAATTAGTAAAATCACACCAAGAAACTTTATCTTGCTTTAGTCTTCATGGCTTATAAGTTTTGACACTATCTCCTTAATCATAAGACCTATGTCATCACCAACACCTATCTTCTCAAATATATGCACTCTGAGACCTATCAAAACTAGCACATGGCTCATTCGCTTATGCTTCTCACTGAGTTTAATTTGGAGTTCATTCATAAAAAATTAATCAAGGGTAAAATGATTGTTGACCAGTTGGTTGATGCTCCTCTTCCTGACATGCAACCTTCTAATATCAAATTTCCCAATGAATCTATCACCACACTCTCCACTGATGATACCCCCTATCAAATGATGTTATTTTTTTATGGGTTTAAATGTCAAACTATAGGGCATGCAAGGGTCATCCTTGTTCCTCTTGATGGTGAACCCATGCCCATATCCTTTAAACTAGATTTTGAGTGCACCAATAACATTATAGAATATGAAGCCTTAGTTCTCAACCCTTTTCTTAGCGGTCAAGTCTATCCACATCTATAGAGACTCCTAACTTGTGGTAAATAAAATAAATATCTCTTATCATTGTAAGAATGCCATCCTACAATGATACAAACATTGTGTAGACACACTATTGGCCTCTTTCGACCATTATCTCTTACAAACTATTCTTCATTTGACAAACAAGTTTGTTGATAACATGGCCTCTCTTTCCTCACACATTCCCTCTTCATCATCTTCTTCAAATATTTACATTATAATCCATCATTTGGCATTGCCCTATTATGTTTCAATGAACATCCTTTTTATTGGTAATTTAGAAACCAATCCTTGTGATGTCTTGTACAAATAGTTAGTGGATTATCTCACTTATGGTGTTGTCCCCTCTGATCTTTCTAATAATGGGTGGCATTTTTTTGTCAAAATCACTATTCATTACACCATGTTGGTGGTCTTCTCTATAAGTGAGGCTTTAATGGCCTCTTTCTTCATTGTCTAACTAGCCCTGAAGTCCCTTATGCTATCAAGGAAGTCCATGATGGAATTTGTGATGGATACTTTAGTAAGAATGTGATTGATATACACATTCTTTGACTTGGCTATTATTGGCCAACCCTTAACAAATATTGTTGTGATTACATTTGGCATTGTGTCAAATTCCAACAACATGTGAATCTTATCCATGTACCAAGTCATGCTTTGCAAGTGGCTCAGGGTTTTTGGCCCTTCTCTAAATGGGGTTTAGATCTTATCAGTGAGATTAACCCATATTCATCTCTCTGTCATCACTCTATCATCACTGTGATATAATATTTCACTAAGTGGGTGGATGCAATTCCTCTTATCTCCACAAAATCTGAAAATTTATTGACTTTATCAATCATCACATTATTTTCTATTATGGTATTCCACATAAGATCATTATGGATAATGGTAAATCCTTCAAGAATAGATCTTTCTAGAGGCTCTATGATGCCTTTAGAATCAATATAAGCTCCTCATCTCCCTATCATCCACAAGTAAATGGGCAATCAAAAGCTTATAAAAAATCTTTAACCAAAATTCTCATGAAAGTAGTCAGTGACTTTGGTATGGATTGGCACATGCATATTCCCTTTGCTCTATGAGCCTATCACACTAGCATTCAAACCCCTATAGGTGATACACCTTTTTCTTTGGTTTATGGTACTGAGATATTCCTACCTCTTGGAGTCTAGATTCCTTATCTTCACATATCTTTACAAGATATCCTCTCTAATGATGATTTTGGCTAAGAATGCTTGGCCCAAATTGAGTTACTCAATGAGTACCAACTTGTGGCTCTAAACCACCTTCAAATCTATCAAGAGCACATTAGGCACACCTATAACAAGCATCTAAAAGAGTGAGATTTCAATATCAAAGATCTCATCTTGAAGGATAATCAACATGTGACTAACATGGAGAAAATCAAAAAGGGTAAGTTTGCTCCTAATTGGTTTGGACCATATATCATAAATCACAAATATGGATTAGGGGCTTATCACTTGTCCTCTCTTAAAGGCAAGCTAAAACATGAGCCTTTAAATGTGTTACATTTATGATAATTATTTTTCTAATTAAGCATCATGTTTCTTCATGTCTAACTTGAGCTCATCCCTTGAGTAAAACTTCTTCTATTTTACACACCTTCCTTTCACCCTCATCCCTCTCACACTTTTGTAAATCTTCAAAGTATGGTGATTTTGTCCTCATAAAGGGACACCCATAAGCCTTTATAGTCATTTCCATGACTAACATCTTAAAAAAAAATTGGGATATAAAGCAAATTCATTATCTCTTGGGTCACTATAATAAAAACATAAACTGTTCCCTTGAAGGATAGTTACGTATCATATTACTGCTATAATAAATAAACTAATCCCTTAAAGGATAGTTATGAAAAGACAAAACAAATATATAAAACATATACCACTCTCTCGAAGGATGGTTATGTTAGCTTTGTTATATCAAGCATGCACTTTGAATCTTCTTGTATCAATCAGCTTCACATGACCTAAAGAACCAATCAAAAATCCCATACATAGACTTCTCATAGTGATCAGTCTAAAAAAAAGAAAGATTTATGTCATGGACTTTCCTATGAAAGCTATTGGGTTACCTAAAAAAGGGGCATATCATCCCACTAGAAGGTTTTCATTACCCATTTACCCCTTTGCTCATAATACCCTATTCCCCTATCTCTATTACTTATTAAACACAAACAAGGGACTTCAAGCTCACTTGCCATGAAGTGAACCAATCACTTATCCAATAAAAATATGCTTGATAGTGTAGTGCATGAAAATGTATTATGTTTTTATGCCTTTGCATGCAACCTTATGGACCTCATCAATGAAAGAGCATCGTGCCTTTCATCTTAACCATCTTGTTCACCTATCAATTTCACCTTTTAGATGTTGTGTCTTGAGGAGAGAACTTGATTATTTTCAATTCTTTGGTATAAGTTTTTTATCACTAAAATTAAAAACTATATCCCTGGTATTAACCACATTTATTATCATAAGCAAGCATCACAGTAATTGTTTCTGATAATCAACCTAACCATACTAACAATCCATATTTCAATAGTTCATTTAATACAAATGCCAATTTGTGCTATGTGAATTATAATTAAAATTTTCATCAATAATTTCTATGATTACCAATACACATTAAATCTATATCAACATCATTCATTTTAAAGCATATACCATCACACATATGGTAAATACTAAAATGAAAAACCAACATAGTATATTTTATACATACATCATCAAATATATGGAAAAATGTTAAGATGTATCTAAACATTCAATTGTGCCTATAGCATCACAATCATGGTAAATTCTCTAACAACCTACTAACATGTTAGCATCATCATAACCATAATTCTTAACATATAACATATTAACATCATCATAAACATAACTATAACATTTAACATCTCACATCATAATAGTATGATATCAATAAAGGACATCT